>VSDK01022888.1:521382-575532 GCA_009767595.1 Symbiodinium kawagutii
AAAAAAATTAAAAATTTCTAGAGCTCCAAAATTTTTAAAATTTTTAAATATTTAATTAATTAAAAAAATTAAAAAAATTAAAAATTTCTAGAGCTCCAAAATTTTTAAAATTTTTAAATATTTAATTAATTAAAAAAATTAAAAAAAATAAAAAAATTAAAAATTTTAAAAGTTTTGAAGGTCCCCCAACATTTTTAATTATCTAATACTAAATAATTAAAAAAATTGAAAAAATTAAAAATTTTAGAGCCCCCAAAACTTTTAATTTTTTCAATTTTTTTAATTATTTAGTCTTGCTGGCCTATTTAAAAATTTGGGGGAGCCTTCAAAACTTTTAAAATTTTTAATTTTTTTAATTTTTTAATTTTTTTAATTAATTAAATATTTAAAAATTTTAAAAATTTTGGAGCTCTAGAAATTTTTAATTTTTTTAATTTTTTTAATTATTTAAAAAAATTAAAAAAATTAAAAATTTTAAAAGTTTTGAAGGTCCCCCAACATTTTTAATTATCTAATACTAAATAATTAAAAAAATTGAAAAAATTAAAAATTTTAGAGCCCCCAAAACTTTTAATTTTTTCAATTTTTTTAATTATTTAGTCTTGCTGGCCTATTTAAAAATTTGGGGGAGCCTTCAAAACTGCTAATTTTTTTAATTGTTTTAATTTTTTTTAAATATTAAGCTTGAATGGGAAACGTTCAAATAGTACATAAAGGTCCATCGTACATATATATATACAGTCTATATATACGTATACCTATACATATACCTATACAATATTTAAACAGCCTAGCTATATCTAGATATAGCCTGTATGGAGGATGTACATCTTGTATCTACAAACCTCTGCTTTGTCTTCCACGAGAACACCAACCCGGGCAGCCGACCGCGAGTTCCAGTGGTGGCACCTGTTCCATGGCCGTTCCCTCAGAAGTCTGAGCTCGTTTCGCCAACTTGCCCAGCTCCTTGTTGAGGCGCAGCTACAGTGGTACCCAACAACGGTGGTTCCTGGTGGTTCATGGTGGCTACTGGTGGTTTAATAAGGGAGACTAAACAACAATAGTAGGGAACATACACACCAACTATATGGTGGCTTCTCAAGCTATATCGGACCCAACAAAAAGGTTGGTTTGTTACCAGTAAGGGTTATATAATATTGGATGATAAGTGGTTCGCCCTTGTTGAGAAACCAGCATGTTGACAAGTAAGAAAACCATCCGTTTGTGGTGAGGGTAACCGTCATTAACCATCATTAAGTTTGTATATGGTTACCATTTTAAACCCATGTTAAGCTCTTTGTGATGTCAGCTAACATGTCTCTTGGAGGGATTTGAAGGGTACACAATTTATTGACGCACACATACAAGATCAAAAACAAAACTTAAGGATGACACACCAATAACACCTCTGGATACCTGGGGTTATATCCATAGTTGTGATCCATGATACGTGTATGTGGTATCCTCAGTCATGGTCATCATCACAACAGTTCGAAAATATCATGAAATATCAAAATCACACAGAGTCGGGAGAATTGAATCTGACAGAGCTGGACAGACCTCCTGTGACCTCCTAAATTCAATATCTGAGAATGGTTGGAACCAACACAAGCGAAATTGGGACTAAACCAGTCACACAGAAGTATTGGAATATCCGAGACTTGCATAGTTTATTCGGACAAATGACAAATTGCAAAAGACCGTGGTTGCTTGCTTTGGAACAGCTTGGCCCCTCTCGTATAATGGCATCAAACAATCAGGGGTGTTTGCGTTCTCACAGCAGTGTATCACGTGCCCAACTGGTGGGTTTCCTTTCGAAGAAGACAGTTCTGAAGCACCAACCAAGTGCTTCAAAGCCCATGTTCACCGTGGTTGATCTCAAACAACCATATGCAATGAAGCTATGACAAGAACCAGGCTCTCGAACCCAAGTGCCAAGTTGGAGCACATTTCTGCTGGAAGAAGTCCTCCATGCGCCCAATACATCAGCAAAAAATCATGGGAAATTACGCTACACGAAGCCCCCGAAGCGACAACGCGTCCTCTTGCAACGTTGTGATCTGAGCCTAGTGCTGCTCCAGCCACTGCTGAAATGGAAAGCTGTGGGAAAAAGGCGTGTTTGTTTGTTTGTTTGTTGGTTGGTTGGTTGGTTGGTTGGTTGTTTGTTGGTTTGTTTGTTTTGTTTGTTTTGTTTTGTTTGTTTGTTTGCTTTTTCTTGGGATATTGCCCCAAAGGCCACCAAACAAGCGTCCTGTAAAAGCTGCTTCCAGTGGGATGGCCATGAGCAATGGTAACACTTCGGAAGATCAAGTCTTGTGCACCACAACAACCCGCTGATGTCTCACTCCAGATGCTTTAAAATCAAAAAAAATCGGAATTTTCCAGGCAAACCATTGAGCTGATACACGGCAGGAATTTCACATTGGCTTATAAAACACCGAACAAAACAAACAGGAAGCCATAAGAACCAAACAGGAAGCCACAGGAAGCCATAGGAAGCCATCATCCCAAGTTGCCTTTGCCCAAACTGTTACAGCGCTGAACCCTGAGTCGCAAGCGTTGAGCTCAGCCTTGTTTGACCTGAGACTGCAGAGGTTGAGTTCACGTCGTGAGGTAGAAGCCATGTGATGTGAGTTCACACAGGTCATGGCAAGCGATAGGATGAGATCTGTCTAGGATAGCACCACTGCAACCAAACAAAAACAAAGAGAAGGAGAAAAATGATAAGGACAACAACACCACAATCGACCACAATCAGAACCAAAACCACCAAGATCATCATCATCAACAAAAATAACAACCACAAATAATCAAATAGCAACGACCACATCAAGAATCACAACAACAACAACGAAGAACGACATCAGCATCAGGATCAATATGCAAGGAGCAGGCTACAGTGGCAGCAGCTTACAACAATAGTGGGATACAACCGTCGACAGAACATGACAGACTTCTGCAAATCAAAAGAAATCAACAGCACAACCACAAATAAATGAATGCATGATAAATAGATAAATATAGATAAACTAATCAAAGTCACAGGCAGGGTAGTGGGCAAATGTGAAATCCACTTCCCATCTGCGTGTTCAGCAACGGTGACTGATCGATATTTCTCAAGTGTGCCAAGTTGGACTTGAAGCTCGTCCCTTCGTTGCTGTAAATCTTATTTTCTTTCAAATCGAGAGGTGGCCTATACATTTTGGACATCGGTACGTCTCACAAGTGGTTCCTTGATCCACCAAGGAATACGGCAAAAGTTGTGGACGTTGAATGATTTTGGTGGGGGATGCTATCGTTTGTTCAGACTTCTTCACTTCCATTGTCTTGTAGGTTTCCCTAATTGGATGTGTGTTGATAATGTTGCAGAATAATACCCTGATGTGCTTCTAATGGGGTTTAACTGCGGTCGTCGACAGAATCATGGACTAAGTCAAGGTCAAACACCATGACCTCTGCTGGCTGCACCCCAGGATTCCTCAGTTCTTAGGAGCAAAATACAGATGCAATATGGTGCGATGATCCAAATCAGCAACTGGCACCCCTGTTGCCAACATAGCCAAACTGATCAGACAACATGTGCCTTTCCTGGAACAAAATTACCTACCAGTTGGATCCAGCTGGTGGTATTTGGTAGTGTCACCGTTCATCTGGAACTCGAAATTGAGTATGATGGGTCAATCTTCCAATTAAGAACCATGTGTGGATTTCCCAGTGTTTTGTTGGACAACAACAAATAATAACATGCCCAATGACAAATTAGGTTTTGACGGACATGGGAAGTTGTTCCTGCAGCTCAGCACCCCATGAAAAAAGGTGCATCAACTCCTCACAAATAAGAAGTCCTATGAGGTGTTCAGAAATTGCAGTAGCCTCCGACCCAAAAATCTTTGTGTTCGAGAATCATTGGAAATCCTGCAAAAGGCTTGCCTAAAAAGGTGGTAGAGTAGCCACCAAAATCATGGTGTTCCACTTCAAAACTGAGGGATGATCCGGCATCGCATGAAAACACCCAAATCATGGTCATTCATGGTCATGGTCATTCATGGGTCATTCACGGGTCATTCATGGTCATTCCATGGTCAGAGAATTCATCGTCAGCATTGAATTTTGGTCAGGCATGGTCATTCCATGTTGATCACGAGAAATGGGAAAGCTTCCAACATCCAACCATCCTGCCGTAGGGAACCTTTTGTGTACTTCTCCAGAACTATCCAGGTGATGTAGCTCCAAAATGTTGGTCTTCCCTAGCCATCCCTACGGTTGTGGACCGAAGTTGTTGCTTCCCCAAGCCCTTGCTCATGAGTTGATGCCACCAATAATGGGCACTAACAATGGGTTAAATAGGTATGGAATCATGTGGGAGGGGCCAATGCTCTTTCTGCTTGATTTAGAGGCACACCCTTGATTCTGGAATTCCGGTCAACCAATCAAGTCATTGCATGACTCTTTTGAAGCCCGGTAAAACCTAATCATCAGTGGATGCCAAATTTGAACAATCTCGTAGGTAATAATTGTTTACAATATATATATATATACATATTATACAAAATATTGATTCATGGACGGCTTAATTCAATGGCTAGTATGGCTTAAAGATACAACCATGAGGCCATCCATGAATCATTGGTGTTCATGGCGAACCGGCTATAATCATAGTGATTTCATGGCTATAATTATCATTATTATGGCTTGTAATGATTCCATGGCTTAACTCAATGGTTCATGGCGGTTGAACCCTACAATCCGACCAATTCTGGCTGCTTCGCTCCCAGGGAGGCGCTTGACTTAAGCAAGAGACTCAGCTTGTTTGCCGGACAGCTCCTTGTTGGCCTATCGGGGCTGCCAGGTGTGCCAAATGGACCCATAAAATGGAGATTTGCAACGATGACTGGTTGGTGGTTTCAACACCTATGAAAAATGATAAAAACCAACCATGTGTTGATAATTACTAGGAAAAAATGAAAAATGTTTCAAACCACCGACTAGATGAACTCACCAGCTATGATACATATATATATATATATTATATGCAATAATGGTATGAGCAGCAGTATTCTAGAATCCTCACAATTGCAAGAACGCGTTGCACGTTTACTAGATTACATATGCCGTATATTGTATCTGTATATATATACACACACGTATGCCTGTATAATTTATAGGTAATGTGCGCAAATACACCGCACTGACTGTTCAGTTCAGTATCAGCGACGTGTTCCATCACGTCTTCATGAAATGCTGGGCACGATTTGAAGCATATGTTATCGGTTCAATGTATCTATTGTGGCTGAATTTATCGTGTTTCTTGCATATGATCCTCGTTATAGTCCCTATCACATTGGTAGCTCTGTCAATGCCAAGCAATATCCAGATTTTATATTGAAGAGCTTCCCAACATCGCAATGATGAAACATGTGAATCCCTAGAAACCAGAGATCTCTGACAGTTCATGCTGCGGTGGTTCCACTGAGTCCAAGGATGTCCGGCTAATCCAGAAACTATTCCTACAAGTCGTTGGGTTGAGAGCGAGGCACGACCGCAGTACTGTATGGCCTACTCCAAACATGATGGTCTATCCAATGTTTATCCGAAGGTGTTGATAATCGATTATCATTGCTTATATATGTCATTTTTTGGCTTCCCATATCTTCAAACAAACCCTTATCTTATTTATCAAAAATATGATGGTTTCTTGGAATGGGGGGTACCCACAAATCATCAAATACTAATGATTTGGAGCAATCAAAAAAACAAATCAGTTTTGGGATATATGATCATGATTGTTGGTAAATATCCAAAAAAATCATCCAATATTCATCTGGTTGGTGGTTTCAACCCCTATGGAAAATATGCTTGTCAACCAACCATTTGCTAATAACTACTAGGGAAATTAAAACATGTCAATCAAACCACCAACCGGTAGTTTGGCCATTATTGTTGGCTATCATCCCCCATTACCTATTGTCAATACTTATACCTAACCCCCAAAAAATGTCAATCACACCACCAACCATTATGTAACAGTTATCCATTGTTGCGAAGCATGAAAGATTGATCATTAATAGATCCATTATGTAACAGTTATCCGTTGTTTTGAGAAGCCCCCTATGTGTCTGGTCTGCTTCGTCTTCGGATTTCGGCAGCTGGTGCACCTGCATCTGCTCAGTCAACTCAGCCAATTGCACGCGGCTTTGTCGCACAAACGTGGCTAAGGCGTCCTGGCAAGCCGTGCGGAAGAAATTTAGCCATAGTTAATGTTGACTGTTATTATATAGTTATTAATTGATCATTATTAAATATGAATATTGAATAATTCTTGATTATAATTAGGATTACCTGGTCGTTTATTAATAGTTATGTTAATAGTGCTTCTTGCTTCTAAGGTATCATAACTATTCATGATGACCAGTTAATCCAAATAATAATCTATTAACCATTATAAGCTTAACAAAGCTGGTTGATGGTTTCAGGATGAGCCAACCTCATGGTTGCATCAACCAGTTTTCAGGATGAGCAGCCCTCATGGTTCGCAAGGAAGAGGTTGCATCTCCAATTTTCTGTAGTTCACCCAGCCTCCAAAGTGGCAACCAGGCACATACCACAAGAAAACTGCTGAGATTGGTAATGTCTGGGCAGAGATGAAAGAACGCCATGCAGACATGATCCAGACTGAGAAATATGAACCTCGAACAGAAAAACATGTTCTTTTTCTGGCACGAAACATCCTGGAAGGCAAAGGGCCTTCTCCAAGGAACATCAGGCACAGAGTTGGTAGACGGTGATCAAGGTTGAGCTAATATTTAGAAATGCGTCAAATGTAGTGTGCTCAGCTTTATTTTGAGAAGTTCAAAATCACTGTTTCAGAAGCTAGCGATTTGCTGGCTTTTTTGGAGCTCCACATCGAACTGGAGAGCTCTGGAAGACATCAACCAATCATGCCATGATTTTGATCGATGCACCCTTAGAATGTATTATGTTCAAAATGCAAACTATCGCATACTGAAGACTCAATGAATCGACAACTGACAGTAAATTTCACTGGTATATCTACAGATGCAGAATAGATACATCTGTACGTGCCTGCATACTCAAAGACACAGCCATAAACATTGTCATTGCCGACAAAGTATATTTTCATTCCACCAGTACCACCAAAGCTTGAATCCAACTTTGTTTCGTAGTTTCGTACTCCTGCATTGTGACATGGGCAAATTACATGTATACATGCTATGTGTACATGTGCATTAATCGTTGATTCAATGTATTGTTTTCTATTTTGCTGCCTTGGTAGAGGATCTATTCGGATTAGGACCTTTGTCAAAAATCGCTGCCTCAACAAACAGTCCGCAAACTATACTCCCATGTTTGGCATATCCAGAACCAGCAATTCAAGCCCACACATGGGGGCTCCCTGATCCAGTAGTCAGTCAATGACATGTTGTGAAGCATTTCTAATGGTGCATTCAAGTTGTTTTTCAAAACCATCAATCAACCATTCATCAACCATTCAACCATCCAACGCCCACAGTTTTCACCATCAAACTTCATGCTATTTCTCAAAAAACATCATTCAACTGTGAAGCATTTCAATGTGAGCCATTCAACTGGTTGGTGGTTTCAGCCCCTAGGAAAAATATTAGTCAACCAACTATTTCCTATCAATAGGGAAAATAACAAATGTCAATCAAACCACCAACCGGTAGTTGTTTGGCCATTTGTGTTGGCTATCATCCCCCATTAACTATTGTTACTGTAATCCCCCCAAAACGTCAATCACACCACCAACCATTATGCACATGGCTGTGAAGCATTAAAGATTGATCATTCATGGTGAATGACAACCGTTATGAAGGTTAATTAATCACCTTGTTAATGCTGTAGTTCAATTATGAATGGTGATTAGCCTTTGACACGTAATCAATGACGTAATTAATATATTATAACTTATAACTGTTAATGATCCGTAATTAAAGACAACGATTCAATGTTAAATGTTCCGTCGTTGTGAAGCACTGCTTATGAATGACCCGTTCCACTACAAAACCGCTAGGCGCCTCCAGCACCTGAAGATTGCCTGCCAACCTGGGCTCCGTGGCTCACGTGTCATGAAAGTGATGAGGTCCACATGCACGTCCTGGCAATGCATATACTCATAAATACAATTCAAATATTTAGCAAATGTTAGCAGCAGTAGTGTTGTAGTAGCAGTAGTGGCAGTATGCGGTAGTAAATTCATTTCTTACTTACTATTATCTGTATCATACATACATGTTTGCATGTACCAAATGAATGTGAGCAAGAAGCAGTGAACCGTACAAACTGGTGGATCTGTTCAACTGAGGGCCGTCAGGGCCGTCTGCAAATGGAGCTGTTGACAGCCATGGGCAAACCACCAGTTCTCAGTGGGTGAACTGCAAGGTCTTTAGTAAAGCCACTGTCCTAATAAAGTGGTTCCCTGCAACGCTGGTTCGCTACGAATAATCACGCGGCGCAATAGAGGATCTTGTGAAAAGTTATCATGGTTCGGAGAAGTTGCAAAAAGACTGGCTGTACGCCAGTGATTGATGGTTGAGGCTTTTAGGATTTTGGGTTAAGGTGTGATGGTTCACTCACAAGCTCAGAAACAATGGCCCTGCGCAAGATTTTGAGTGTAGGGGAAGGCTCCCAGTCGAGCGCTTGCACAACAATCAAAGGGCACTGTTGCACTCCCCCCCCTTAGCACCCCCCCAAAAAAGCGAGATCTACAGAAAATTTGACCGTAGAGTCTTGAAAAGTTTTGAGGGGAGTTTTGGAGAGTTTTGGTTGGATTCGCTTGGGGGCTGCTGAAGTCACCTATGAACATCATATTGGTGCAAACAAAACGCTCCAAATGTATACAACCAAACAAGGGTTTGTTTTTCCATCATAGACCATCTTTAGTATTTACCTCTTTCTGTTGTTGTGGCTGCGGTGGTAGTATAGTTGACATGACAGCAAATAGCAACACATGTTAGTAGAAAACCTTACACTGATGTTCTTGCTGGTACTTAACCTAAGAAGCAAACATGTTTTGGTTGTATTTGGCTGGGGCGTTTTGAAATGAGGAGATTGCTTCCAAAACTTTCCAAACATACATGTTGTAGATCTTGTTTTTTTTGGGCGTGCTAAGGGCGGGGGTGCTAGAGTGCCCGTTGAAACAAGGCATTGCGGTGTAGTAGTTAAAATGGCTTATGATCCGAACTACTACTTTTACTTCGACTACTACTACTGAGTAGGATATCCGAAGAACACCATTCCACTTTATTTAATGCGCAAGATATGCTGAGATATGCACAACAAAACATTGCGATATGACGAAACACAGAAAGGATTGGACCGGGTTGTAGCATGGATTTGCTTTGGATAGTAACTTCCTGAAGCTCCCTCCGGCCAAAACTGGAGTTTTCAATCATTTCCTCACAAAAGAGATGTGGGTCAGAAGTCGTGGACAGTTTCTCAGAACTCTCCAATTAAGTGACTAATTTGGGGAAGAGTGACCAACTTCATTGGAAGTTGAATTCGAGCCATACTTGAATTTGTCATGGTCCAGGTGGAAAATGATGCTGCAGCAATTTGACGCCGAATAGGAAACTATAGAAAATGCTCAAAATCATGTATACTGTTGGTTATGCTTAGACTCTAAGCGAAATGACCGGTTTCATCATGGTCCGCCCTAGCATGTATATTATGTATCGATTTGTCAAAGCCATTCTGATAATTACTATTCTGTGTACATCATATACAACTGCACGCGGTATACATCAGTAGATAAGAGCATATGCAGAGTTATATAAATTCAAATATGAATGGTTACTATACAATTATATAAGTATTCACATGCATTCATGTCTATCAAATTACACTCTTACATGAATCAAATACCCTACCCCAGGGATCCCAGGGAGCAAAAACACAGTTCCTCTAGGATTCCATGAAATCATATCGGTCTTTTCCATCCTTCTTGACCAAAGTTTATCCATACATTGATAACGCACATCTCCTGGGCCCCTGAGCGCCGCTGGGTACCCCAACTTCTCACTGGACTCCTGCAGTTTTCGGAAAAACTCTTCCGCTAAGCATCGGTCGCCACGGCGCATAGCCTGGCAGTGGGCTCAGCCCAAGAATTCCCAGCTGTCCCCGGCCACAAATGGGTCATGAGTCATGAATCATGAAACTCTGGGATCAACGCTCATAAACACCCACACTTGGGGGCTCATTCAGATTCTGGGCTGTGTCTTGTCAGGCGAAGCCCAAAATGAATGGATCATGATGGATCCATCCAGAGCAATCACTGGTTGAACATGGTTGAACCAGGTCTGCTGCAACGTTGCAACGCACAACCGAGGGTCCATTCTGTGTGCACAGCAGTTTTTCCTTGGGTTCGAAGTCATCGCCTGTCACTCCAGAATTCGGTGGTCAAAACCCTCACCATCCGAATGACTCGGATGTTGGAAGTGGTACGGCGAGGCCCTGGTAGGAGCAACCTGGAGCTCCTGGTTGGGATCCCAGGAGGACTGGTAGATCCGCATGACGAAACCATCCTGAAGGTTACCATAGCTGGTGCTTCCCTGTCGAAACTGTAGATGGTTTACATGACATGATGATACTGGATGGATTGGAGTGCTAGTGACCGCTAGTGCTAACAGCGCTGATTCACCATCGTGATTTATCAATACGATTCATATCACTTATGATAGATAGTCCACCACAAACCAGCTAGCACAAGAAGCAACAGTGATCAACCAGACCTATGGGACCTATGGCTAACAATCATATGCCCCCAACAGGCTGTGATCGTCCATGTCTAGGTAGCAATCCTCTAGATCGACAGCCTGAGCACCACTGCCACCACGTGCCTCTTGCAAGGCTTGGCACTGCCTATCCACATCTTCTGACAGCTCACCCTTCGTTGAAGACAAAGAACTACTCAAGTCCTGATGGAAAAACTGCACAGCGACTGTCAGCGACTGAGGCACTTGTAGCATCTTCCTGTTGAAGAATGTGGATATAAAAATGGCATACCAAAGAACGAAACACAAACATGATCAAACATGAATCTCAACAGAAACCAAAGCCATGTTGGAGGTTGACATGTCTGTCACCATCATCATGCATCACAGCACATAAAATAGAAAACTCCAGCGGTGAAGCTGAAAAGTTCATCCAAACTTCAGTAGCAAAATGCAAAGAACAGCAACAGCAACAGCAATCAACCAACAGCAACGACAGAAAACTAAGCAATCAATGAATGAACAGTAACAACAATCTATTCTGATAGTGCTGAAAACTAATTCAATAAGGAGTTTTGCCTTGCAGGAGGCTGCCTGTTCTCATGTGCTGTCCCACAAACCATCATCTATGAAGCCACGTGAAGCAACCATGAAACCTCCTGAAAGCGAACTTTTTTCAGGTAGGCCACTGATCGATATACGCAACATTTGTTCAATCGTAGTCCTTGTCCCCAGAGCATGGTACAAATTCTGGAATCATACGTATCCCCCGGAATATATCACGGGCAATTTTCACAGAGTATATCAAATAAAAATAAAGACCTCCTTCTGGCTGTCATTGCTCAGCCGCCCCTGGCTATCCTGAACTTGTCGTTGAATCTTGTCTCGGAGAACTTCAATGGCCTGGAGCAGAAGCAGTAAGTGAATGTCAAGGAATCACTTTCTGATGCACTTAAGTTGTGCTGATACGTTTCTGATATGCCACATTCCCCAAAAAGAAAAGTATGTTGAAGGAATATGCTCATCAAAAGTTGTTGTTTAGAGGGATCATCTGCACGTGCAAATAAACAAACATGTGGATACATGTACATGAAAATATATCTCCCTGTAAATATGTACATATAGATAAATGTATATTTAACACACATTTCTGTGTGAGTAAATGTTCAAACTTATCAGGCAGGAAAATACATGATGAATCATTGATAAAGATTCATATGTTGCAGGTATGATTGGCCGTGACAATCCCTTTTGCTTCCAGTTACTAGCAGCACTTTGGATGTCAGGGACTGGAGAAGCAACCACATACCCTTGTTTGGTATCAGTGGATACTTTGCCGCACGATCGTTCAAAAATCATGTGCGACTATATAGAAACCGTAATTAATACATATAAGCTCTATCTATCTACCTATATATATAGTTCTATCTATCTATCTATCTATCTATCTATCTATCTACCTAAAAATATATAGTTCTATCTATCTATCAATCTATCTATCTATCGATCTATATATAGATATAGTTCTATCCATCGATCTATCTATCTATCTATTTATCAATCTATCTAGATATATATGTGTAAATATATATATATACATATACATACTGTAATATAAAATATCTATGCATATCTATGCATGCATGTGTGTCCCTATGGAAAGGCCCTATCCCCAGCTGCCAACTATATGATCATGTGGGTACTGATTATGACCACTATATACTAGTCACAAACGGTAGTGCAAACCTAAGTTGTGCTTGTTTTTTCGTCGGGTCACTGCAAATCCAGCCTCAACAAACCCTTCATGTGTTTGAACATGGACATATAGCACAAAGGTCAGTCCTCCTGCATTTGAGCTATTGCACAAGTTTCCAAAGATGTCAGCAGCAGTTAAAACACCACTGAACGCGTGACTTGCATGGGTGGATGACATATGCTTTGGGTGGTTGGAAAAGTCAACTGATCAAAAAGTCAGTGGCCACATTCTGTACGTGACTTTCTACACTTTCTAGACTTATTGACAGTTGAACCACCACGTCATGAAAAATATGCTTGTCAACCAACAAACCATCATTTGGTAATAGTAGAGAAAATCAAAAATACTTAAAACCACCAACCAGATTAGGATGTAGTGTTGGAAGTTGCCGTGCAAGATGTATCTAGTCGCAGAGCATCAAACGTCGGATTTTACGTGCGCATGGACTTGGATTCCACGTAAGATGGACTTGGTCAGGGTCGGTCTCAAAAAAGTTGTTTCTATGGGCTGTTTTCTGCAGTATTGCAGAGTCCTGAAGCATCCTGGTTTTTGTCTGCTGTATCTTGACTGGTTGGTTCAGAACAGGTTCAAAGTGCAATGTATGGGAAAGTTAGTGCAGGAAGGACCCCTGTGGTTGTTGCTGGTCAGGCTCCGAGTTTTACTTGTGCAGAGTGTTTCTTTTGCCCAGCCAAATTCCAGGGTAACTCGGAATCATTGCATGTGCCTCTCAGAAATTCCTGTGCTCGCTGAGCCACCCCATGAATGCAGTTGTTGATCACCATTTGACAACTCGTCACTGTATGCAAGAACATGTCTGAATTTGATGGTCCCACTCGAGTTGGAGTCTTAAAACTAAATACGAAAACACTTTGACATGGTGCACCTGGTGGTCTCAGCAGCCGTAGGAAGCTACAAGGTGCAGCCAATCTGCAATCTCTTCCCAAGTCTTGGGAGATGGTATATCGATTTATATTGCTGTAGTTGCTGCTTATCTTCTCCTACAATTCGCCATCATAAACCATAGGTTAGCCGTTAAAGTTATAATCATGAAGCAAGGATAAACCCACAAAAAACACACAAAAACACTCAATTCACCACCACCAATCCACCGACAATCAAGAAACAAAACGCCACCAACTCACCTTGGAAAACCCCTGAGCCCCGGTTGGCCAGTCGACGCTCAACAGTGTGGAGCCCACCTCCTTGCAGGCGTCAACGGATTTGGCCTGGGATGTGAGACGGTCCTGAGGCATGGCTGAAATGGCGACAGCGAATAGCCATTGCCAAGTGACCGGAAGTAAGTACTTACAGTATATAATGGCATCCATGAATCAGCCATTACAGTAAGTAACCACCTCCTAAACAAATCTAACATAGCTGGCCGGTGGTCCACCAATTATTGATATTTTCCCAGGGTTGCTCCATAGAAATGGTGAATTTCCAGCCATTGACTTCTTAGATTTGCGGAGTGCAACTAGTATCGAGTGAGTAGCTAAGAACCAGCTGATGACCACCTGCTAAAAGCTAGTGATGCATTGGACATGGTAAAATTTAAAGCTAATCAATGTATATATATATATAAGTATAAATATATCAACCAGCTAGTCGGTGGGAATATGCAGTATGCCATCATATGCAAGTCATATGTATGCACGGCATATAATGGCAACTATGGCTACAAACCCGCCTGCTATATGAATACCTATAGACTGCATGCATGCACGTGTATCGACTTTCTATACGTGTGTTTTATTTTGTGGAAATATAGCGTGTACAGCTGAGCAAGAAAAATGTACATGTATATTCAAAATGAGTATGTGTAGGAGCCAGCAAGATGAAAGCGACACATCCACGAAATGCTGGCAAACAGCAACGAAATCAACAAACGAGCAGCCATAACAACACGCAATGATCATCCGCAAATAATGAAAACAATCTAACAAATATCATTGATTTGTGTATTGGAAACCAGCAAGTGTTAATCTACATTGGGATTGCTCAACATATGTCCAACAACATGTAAAAGAAATATGCATGAAATCAAACTATGAATATAATGCATCATATATATATATATATATATATGCGCATGTGTAAAATAAAAGTATCGATATGCACTATGCATGTGTAATATACATAACAAATGTATAGATATGCATATCATGTTAACAAATAAATAGATATGTACATATCATGTATTTGAACACATGTATTCAGTGCATAAATGTAAACGTGATTACACGTACGTGTGTGTGTAGCGTAAACACTCTTTTGAAGATAACAGACACAATATGCATAATTAATATATCATATGCTCAAACAGCACCCAAGATGAAATGCAGTAAGCGTTATGATGAACAAAAGGAAATGAACGCCAAAGAAAGGTGAAAGCGACCAACAAACACAGGGGGCACAACACACACAACAGGGTTGTCAGGTGATTGGAGCCAAACTTCGAGGTTTCTGGAGCATATGGTGGTTTCTTAAGCCAGGTTGGGGTACCCCTAAAGTTCTGGTCGGTTTATAGCTATAGAATATCAAGGATGATATCCGGTGGTCCCCTATTTTGGGACATGGCTATGGGTCAATATTAACCAACTAATAATGGGGGATAATAACCACTAGTGATAAGGAAAACAATGGTTAATGATGGGGAACCAGGGGTACAGGGTTTTGACCCACTGCCACATAATACGTTATTATCAAATCATTTGGAAGGTTTCCTGCGCACAAGGGGTTTCTTCCTCTAAATGGAAGACGACATCGACCACATGAAAAAAGAATGTTTCCCCCTTGATGGAGCTGGAATCCATATGGCTATGAGTCAATATTAACCAGCAATCATGGGGTATAGTGACCAACCATTTTAAAGGGAAACCAATGGATAATGATGGGGAACCAGGGGTACAGGGTTTTGACCCACAGCCATATGGAATCCATGCCATGCTTCAACCGTGTCCAACAAACATTGGCCATTGATAGCTGAACAGTTTTAGACAGCTGTTCCAAATGAAACTGTTCGCTCAGAGGTAGCGTTCGTTTACTCAGGATGAACAGAGCGTAAATCACGTAGCCTTTCCCTTGATATCTTCTTGTTACGCTAGTATGGGCGAAAGATCTTCATAATTGAAGTATTTCAAAGCCAAGGGTGCCCAAAGCTCTTGAGCAGTGAAGCTCAACAATTCAAAAGCAGAGCAGGATTACCTGGGTGTCATTCATGAATGAACAAACTGCCCAAATATTGTAGTCACTCATTCATTCACGGAAGAATCTGTCATTTCTGGATAATCTCATCGTTTACTGTTGGTAACTATTCCCTATTTTTTCATTCATGGTGAAACATCATGGATCTATTGAGCTTATCAGTTGAAGTTCAACTAGTCATAATCACTAGAACTGATCCGTTGTGGATGCCATTATCCATTAGTTAATTACCCTTCCAGTCACCTGTATCATCTGTATCGTAGGTATCCAGGGAACTCCAAGTAAATTTGGTTACCTAATACATATTAAAAAATAGGCAACTGGAAAACATCAAGAGGTATCTGTTCCCTCTGTGTTTTGTATGAATAGGTACCTGGAAAACATAATGCTCGGGGCATCCTTTCTGTCGGATTTTTGTCTGGATCTCATCTGCAAGAACTGCCGCTGTGGCAGGTCCTCTGCAGACTCGCCCTTGGCCAACTGCTCTTTGCTTTGTCGCGCTAGTCGGTCCACCTGTGCTGGGAAGGTCAACAAGCCATGATTGATGATGGTTGATGATGGTTCAACATGGTTGATGATGGTTGATGATACTTGATGATAGTTAAGCCATGATGATGTTTGATGATGCCCCACTGCCCCTCACCCATGGACCACATGTCGGATGACAGTGAGTGATATCTAACGTGTATGTGCCTGGTCAAAGCCAGGGGTTGACAGTTGGGATGGGCGCAGCCACCTCATCATTGACGGTACCCGGCAACATCATCTTTGGACTGAAACAAAACTGATGAGCCAATGATATTATTTTTTTTCTAGTATACTGTGCAAGTGGCGCACGTGGTATTCATGCAGTCAAATGATATTAAGAATAACAATAATCAGAATAATCATAATGACAATAACAATAATTTCCAAACTAACAATCAAATGTCGTTTGCCACGGCTTTCCAGCAAATAAGACGCTTGATTCACAGGCGTACGGTTGATACATGCATCGCATGCATGATACAATTTGGGGACAAACCAACTTAGGCAGTGGTACCAAAGCAACCATACATGTTCATTCTCAAGGGGAACCACTCGTTTTGGCTATACACCATTTGTGAACAGCCCCAGTTTGGGAAACTACCACCTAGGCTTGACCAATCGCTTAAATCGACGGTCAATTGCTAGGCTATGCAGTGGAAAGGTGTGAAACATAGGATTCTCGTGCCTGCTTACAATCATATGTATCTACTGTATCAACTGGCCCATCATTCACATGCATTACATGCATGTTCAATGAAAATCACACTACATGTATCTACATGTCAGCAATTTTGCATCTAGAATGTCATAAACCTTGACGATGTTTGAATGCTGATATTGAGTGTGCTTCCAACATGTTCGCTACGAGATGGAAGCCACAAACTAAGTCGGATTCTGCCGGACTTACTGCTGAGATGCCTGATAAGTATATCTTGTGCAGTGGTCATGCAGTTTCTCTCCATTTGATTCCAATTGAACATTTTGACATGTGGGTGATGATTCAGTTTCCAGATCAGCCTGGGTGAGAAAGTCATAGAAAGTCATCGTTGCCAATTGTCAAACAAATTCACTCATGGCGGCCCCCAAGCTGCATGCCTTGGTTTCCAACTGCTGACATAGCCTGGTCAGTCTCAACCTCATCAAGTGATTACAGGAAGAGTAAGCCACGGGAGAAACCAAAATCAAGGACCGGGAGATCTATATCACTCAAATCTCCTTGCTCACCATAAATAGTGCGTGTGTTTTTGCCACCAAGTAAGAGTGGGGTCAAGTTGATCTCTCTCACAAGCAACCAGCACTGAAACCATTTGTTCCCTCACGGTCTCCAAGGAAACCCCCCATTGCAACCCATCAGCAAGCATCTTGGATAACCGAAAGCCGTCCAGAACCCTTTCCGGACATGAGAAACAAAACGGTATGCAGTGGACTGAAAGCGAGGCAATGCCTTTTCTTGGTGGCACCAATCTGTTCTTCTTGTGGGTGTCAAATTACAAAAAAGAACACAATTATAGATTTGCTGCAACCTCCACACGAAGTGTGTGTGTGTGTGGGCATTGTGTTGCCGACATACATACGCATGCCATTTGTTGCATGCTTTATTTTGATTAACTAATCAATGTACTATGACAAGTAACTATTCAATTCCACCCAAAAACTCAGCAACTCTGCATGGTGCTGTCGTCACTATGGCACAGTCCGCCAGCTCACGGTGCCATGACCACGGCACTGTCACCACTGTGGCGGCCCGGCCCAGCTTCGCGTCGTTCGGAGGCCATTTCGAAGGCCTCCTCCAGCTTTGTTTGGACCTGGGAAGGTCGTGGGGAAGGTCGCAGGTCACCACAGGTCACCACGGTGAGTGACTCGCGGTTCAGGAAGTCTGACATGTAAATATCATGCTGATGATGCAATCCGTTGACATATTGATATGCCATGATATGCTCAAGGATATGCCTTGATCCTTGTATATCTATTTGTTGTAGATATCTGCATGAATTTGCAGCAACCGGTGACGACCCGTCTCTGCGCCTCTTTCCGATGCTCCACAAATTCATCCCAGTGAGCCAGGAATCGACCCTCAGCATTCACCGCCACCCGCTGCTGCCTGGGCGATCATGCTTCACACGCTTCAGCCACAGCATCGCCCAAGCTGATCCAATCTGCTGGTATTTTCCATGAGTTTCCTGTTGTAGGATTAGAAATGATCAATGTTGAACATGGGTTTTCCAACTTGGATTACTTCCGTTTTCAACCGGTTTTCCGTGGCTCAGTAGGATTAGGAAGGATTGAACATTTTGCAAATGAGAAGTGAGAGCGATCAACTGCTTATCCCCCCCAAAGATTGTGGCTCCAGTTTAGCTATGGAAATGGCTCCAAATCATCACGATTTTTGCAGGCAGACAATGAAACAATGGACATGATTCAGCTAGTATCACCTGGGCACCTATCAAATCATACAGTTCAGGCATCTTCGACACCAGAGTTGGAGACCTCCCTAACAATACCGCTTCTGGACCGAAAATGTTGGGCCCAAACTTGGTCTTATGAATGTTACCCGAGACATCCCGAAGCCTTCTTATGAGAAGCCATCTCAGGTAGTCAAAACATCTCGTGGTCACAACTTTGAAGCTCCTGCCAGATCTTGTCCTGATCAATCTCGGTCACGTCAATGTCGAACACGAATGGCCGAAACTTCTGACTGAGGGAACCGCTGCTGAGCATAGCCACGTTGCCTCAGAAGGAGTCTTTCACAGCTGAGCAGTGACTAATGCGAACTATTCTTAACCTCACGTCTTCATATGGTCATCTTGATGGCTTGTAGATCACCTGCTGAATCTTTATTTTGTAGTTGAATATGTTAAATCCATCTAATCCCCAAAGAACAGTAAAAGCTAAGTTTATGGTTGTAAACCACCGAGTCAAGCTTTTTGTATTGATTGACAACATCATCAAAATGTAATAATGGTGCTGATTTGATCAGGTTTGGATATTAACCACCGATGGGTCATTCTGATCACTATCAAATAGTCACTATCACAACATCCAGCATCATCTTCTTCTTAGTAGCGAATTGTAGTGATTCCGGTCCGGGATCAAAATGATAATACATCGACATGTGTATTCCCCCTACATTTGATGGTGAATCACAGCCCATTTATGGTTATGCTGATGGTAGTTTCTTGAAGGAAACCGACACCTGGACACCTTGATCACCTTTTCTTTCAATGGAAAGTGGCAAATGATTAAACCCCCTGGTGCAACCACTGAAAAAAATCATCAACCCACTGCATGGTTTCTCTGCAATACCAATATGTCAGGATGGTTGTACCCCTTCCTTGCTTGTGACCTTCTCATACTTGCATTGTTTGGTTGACTGGTCGATCTTTCCGGAGGTGCAACCCCAGTTGATTGGCAATATGCAAATGTTACAAGGAAAATCGTGTGGGAATACAATTGCACATGTCCGTGTTTGTAATACACAATTATTCATGCATGTATGCATACATGCTGAAATGCATACAGGCATACAAGCTCGAATTTGTTTATAAATATATACATTAATGAACAGAGACATGGACACACACACACATGCATATCTTTGTGTACATGCGTATGTGTAAAATGAAATGAAGATTTGAAAACTTATACATAACATATTACCGATATTACCCATCACCTGTACAAACACATGTACATCAGGCAAAGCAATTTTCTCATCTGCCTTCTGACAAGCAAATGCCCCTGTCTCAATCCAGGTGTCCACGTCATATGTCTTCACACTTGTCGGGTTGCGGCGCACTACTCCCTGCCACTGGGCCCCCCAGGCGTTGTAGCGGGAGAGCGGTGTAGCAGGTCTCTGGAAGGAACCACGCCGGCTGCGGATCCTGGTAGCGCTCCAAGGGTAGGAAGCTCAGTGAAGTTAGTTCACGGGTTGGTAACTACCAGCTGATGATTTGGTTCATGTAATGATTGTATTATATAGGTAAATAATATATATATATATACATATATATATATAGAAATATATATTATATATATATTTCTAAATATATATATATATTATAAAAAAAATGATTATATATATAATAATGACCAACAACTGGTTGGTGGTTGCACCACCTGTCATGAAAGTATTCTCGTCAACCAACTGACCATTTGTTTAGGGAAAATAAAAAGTATTTGAAAACCACCAACCAGCCGGTTATAGTAGATAGAACTACCAGTTCAAGAGTAGGGTAATTAGCAATTAGGATAACTTCCTCGCATAATCATGGTTACAAACTAGGGTAAGTACCACTTGGATTTGTTGGTTTAAATTCATCATTTAAGAAGCTAGTTGTATGTACCATTTGCAAGGTAGTTACCCTAGTTGTAAACCAACTGAACTAGCGTTGGCAGCACCGCGCCTCGTACTACTATGGTGCGACATAGCGAGCTGACTCCGATGGATCAAGGTGGTCAGACCCATCTCCAATGGATGATGTTTCCAACTGTTCAACCAACCATTTTTTGGCAGGTTATGGTGTGCTATGGCTTGCTGACCACACCTCTCCTTCGTATCATTTCATAAGGTTGAGTTTTAGGTGTCATTCACCACCCCCTGGTTGTAATCTAAATCATGGTTGTCAGTCAGCCTCCGCGCTGTGAGGGGACAGCATAGGCTGCCTTGGTCGCGGTACAGTAGCTCTTCCTAGAAATCACTCTCGAGCCTCAGTGACCATCCGACCAAATTCATCCAACATCAATCCTTGGTAGTTATTAATCAACTGATCAAATATTGATATCATTGCTCCTTGATGATAATCATAAATCATAACCAATCCTTGATGATAAAGCAATCCCATCAACCCTTGATGATCGGTGTTCTCTGGCAGGACCCTGGATCACCAGTGCACTCTCATCGCCCCAAAATGGTGGTCCCCCAACACGTCCAGAGTGCCACCCAAG
This sequence comes from Symbiodinium kawagutii, assembly GCA_009767595.1. Classification (NCBI taxonomy): domain Eukaryota; class Dinophyceae; order Suessiales; family Symbiodiniaceae; genus Symbiodinium; species Symbiodinium kawagutii. Next base: position 542,566 of record VSDK01022888.1, read on the forward strand.
AGCTGCACCTGCCGAATTCGAGGCCTTAGATGGTGACCAGGTGGCAGTCTGATTGCAGTACGGATTCTGAGATTGAAAATGCATGCGAAATCATTTTTTATTGAATTTCTTTGTTCATTCTTAAGTGGCCATTTAGCCAACAATCTGCCAACAATGCTGATTCCGCAAAATATGGTTTTTGACATCTTTTGGCTTAATTTGACTTATTCCGATACCCATCGTCGGTACCCCACTCATCCCAACAAATCTATTGCAACCATGTGCAAGCTGCTGGTTCCATGACGAGATGGGCTCCCCCAGTTGAAAATGGAGTAATAAACCGCTTTAGTTACAATAATAAGGCTCATGTACATCTACAATCTCGAAGTAATTTAAGTATAGAATCAACTTCGAAACTACCACCTTGGAAAAATCAACCACCTTGTACATCTACAATCAACCACCTTGGACAAATCTTCCAACTTCTTTAGGATCTCCAATCCGTCGCCAGACTCATCCACCGCCCACCAATGCTTCCCTGGGCTGCCCAAGCTGAAGCAGGACATGGGGGCATCACGGTGGTGCCGTGTTGCAAGGCTACAGTTTCGTTGCTTATGGGCACAAGGGAAGCCCATGGTAGCTTCTAGACTCAAGCTTAAGCAGCTCAGCTTGCATCACAAGTTGTATCATTTACGCTTGCATGATGGTTCTTGACACTACCAATGATGGTTCTAGACTCAAGCTTAAGCAACTGGTAGTGTCACAGCTCACAATCCTGGGTAGCCGAGACAACGGGTAGAGTTGGTCAGCCGTAGCCCGGTAAAGATTGGCGCCTCTGGTACTATCGCGATGACAAGGTCCTCTCTGGTAATGGATCAAGAAGCTGTGGACTAATGAGTGCCAATGGTGGATCAAGTAATTAATTGATTACATGTTTCGTTTGAAATCGTTACATTAGTTTGAGGGTTGGTCATTTGGCATGTTAATTTGGATCATGCGTGAGCACATGGAGTTTCGACTGCATTGTGCATGTTGCTAAGGCTACCGATATCTTGAGCAACCAGCAGCAAAGAGCGGACGTCAGTGCTGCTCCTGTGCTGCAAAGTATTGACATCACCAATTGAGCCAAGGCTTGTAGAAAGGTATGAAAAGATATTCCAGTCACAATGTTTACACTGGACGTCCATTCAGAAATCACCTATTTGCAGACCAATTGCCATTAATTGTATTGTCAAATTGGCAATGTGGATCTTCAGTCAATTTGTGTGAAGCACTGTCACAACATATATGAACAACCCCCAACAAATCAATCTCCACGGCCGTTGTTATTCTGCACACGAAACGATAAGGATGCAGAAGGGGCTTGACTTTGAACGCTTTGCACCATGCGACTGAAGATTTTTGTTTTTAATCTGTACACCTCTACTCCGCACGTCGACAAGGTATCTACAAGCACGTGACTAGGCTAATCTAGGCTAGGAATGGCTAGGCTAGGATTTCCACTCTTTGTGACAAGTGCTGCAATCGTTCATGCCGGGCTTTCCAACGGCTCGGTGGAGTGGTTATCAAGTACCCGTGTCCTCGGCTTCGGTATGTATTTGTTATTTGCATACACTATATCAGTTCATGCAAAACATGCAAAACACCACGCATCAGCTCTGATGTTGCGAGGGCGACAGCTATTGTTTCGCTGCAGTCGAATCAAGCTTGCTCTGTCCACGTCTGGCTTTTTTGCTCTTCAGCTGTGCGGTCGTCAGCCTATCCGCGCCCACGCCATCCCGAATTGGCTCTATTCATCATGAAGTCCTCGACGTCGATCAGGGTAGCCTTGTAGCTGCAGAAATCGGATGACATATCCCCCCAAACAAACTGAAACATACTCTGTGTCATCAACCACACATTCTGGCGGGCCAAATTTTGGAAATCCAAGCTTGAAATGGAATCAACTTCTCATTGCTTTCATATCTGCAGCTAAATGCATAACACAAAATATGGCTCATGGCTGTTTCCTGGTCAGAGACCCGAACATCTGATGGATGGTCTTTGCAGCTCTTTCAATGGCAACTTGTCATTTCTCTCTGCAGTCATCAGTGGGACAGAGCTTGACCCTCCCTTTTGCTCGGGGAAACAATGTTGACTTCCTTCATAGGAAAACACTTGCCAGGCAGTTACATCAGCCACCACGTACCATCACTACTGACTCTTGTGGAACACATGATATTCAGTCGACAGTGTTGTACATCACATCATTCATCACCATTTATCACCATGAAACTACCACCTCACAAAGCATTTGACCACAATTGTTTGTTTCTAGAACCTCCATTTACCACATCATTAACCACCATCAACCATCAATTAATCATCAATTATCCACCATTTACCACCAATAAGAACACAATTCAGGACTATGCATTAACAACAGATTTGATGGTTTCTTCAAATAGTGGTACCCCCAAATCATCCCATATCAACCATTCACAGTCACAAAAATTATAAACCGACCATTTTTGGGGTACTCCGGCTTTCCGAAACCACCAAATCTAAGCACCATACAGCCAAAATTCACCACGCATTTAGCCACCATATAACCAACTTTAGCCAGCATATAAGCAACATATCACCGTTTAACCACCACGAGTTTCTGATTCCCAGTCTCCCCTACAGCAGCCACACGAACCGCACCTCATCTAAGGGAACCACGACACCACATTGCCTGCCGGGGATGGCCGGCACTGGTGCTGGGGGGTCCGTGGCCCTGGTGGCACCGTATCCAGCTGTTCAGAATGAATCAGGAAACCAGCAACTGAACGCCTGGAAATGGATGGTTTGTTCATGTTTATTTTTCTATAAACGATTATAATATATATATATATTACATATATTATATAGTACTGGATGGTTGGTACAATATCACCATTAATGAACCTCACATTTTCCATGACGAATGCATCCCCGCAGGGTTGATAGCTAGCGGATGATGTCAGAAAGTGATGACCTGATGCTAAATATACGCACGTACAGTGATTGGGCTACGTGCCAAAGTTGCTTGCTTGAACACTTCATTGGTTTGGTAGTCGGCCTCATCGTTGACATATCAACTGTGACTGTTTCCGAGCAACATATCTGTCCTATTGGGTTCGTTGTCACTTTTTTGGTCACACATTGCCAATCAAAGTTGGCAATCAACCAGTGCTTTGCAACGGATAGCGACTCAGTGTCCAATGGAAAACGCACAGCGCCACGGTTGGTTCATTGCATTGCCCCACAGGTCGGTTCTCAGGAGCAAGTTGCTGATAGCCGCTCTTCTCAGGGCAATCCTTTGCGAAACCTGTGGGCAGCGGTGGGCGCCACCAAGAGCGACTCCGCTTTCTGCGAGTCTACTGTACGTCATGTATAACACCATATTATTCAATAGTCAAAAAATCTAGAGAGTGGTTCCTTAAAATCAGGGTACCCCAAATCATCTTTTATATATGAACCATGTTTAAGTAATAGACCGACTGTTTGGAGGGTACATGGGGGTACCCCTTTCTGAGAAACCTCCAGGATTCCAGAGAGGTGCCCGGGGCGCGAAGCTTCATCCCGGCGGTGGGTTGGGGTACCGACTTCTGCATAGTTCCCCGACTATGACTATAGCAAAGCATATCATCCTCATCATTCTCCGTCCATCTTCGGATCTTTGTCATCAGTTCACTGACTTGCTGTCAAACCAGCCCTAAAACAGCCTGGCAATTCACACAATTCACAACGGTGCGTGCCGCGAGTCCAGACCTGTGTTTTGCCGCACGGAGGGGGGGGCACCTGGCATAGTTCCCTTTCCATACCGAATGATTTCGGTGATCTTTTGTGGCTCCTGCGCAGGATCAACGAGATGAGAGGACCATTCATCACCAAGAAGCATAGCCACTGCATGGGCAGAGCCAGGGTCAGCAAGGTCATGGATTTGTTGTTGTTACAGTCCCTATTGATGAAGGATGGTGATACATCATGATAGATCCATTTCAATCAATCACACAATCGATCGCAAATGGTGGCAATTTACCAGCAAACATAGGGTGTTTTTTCATGTGCATCTCGAATTACATGGCCGATTGGAAAACCATTATATAGCCATTATTAGCAAGTATTACCCATCATCAACCATCATGTACCATCATTCACCATCATTAACCCATGGTTCATCAATAGCCAATCACAACGAATCACAACGTACCACAAGTGTTGTGAATTAAAAAAGGAAGCCAAGGAGTGCATGCAGCCACCAGCAAGCCAAGGAGTGCATGCAGCCACCAGCAAGACAAGGAGTGCATGCAGCCACCAGCAAAAATATAATGCATGGCAGAGCGAAGGAAACCCAAAACATGTTGATCCAGTTTCGCAGTAGACCAAGCGACATGATGAAAACAAAGGGAGTGAGAGAGCTAACATGTTGATCAGTCAAAAACAATATAGACTTCACATAGAACTTTCCAACACTCGGCCTGTTCAACAGCTTGGACCAGGGCGGGCGGCCTTGATCAATCCCCATCGCTCCAAGTCTTCGATATTCAATCCTGGCAATGATTGAAACATGTTTCTGTGCGCTCAAAGTGCCTGCTGTGCTATGGTGCATTTTCTATCTGATTTGTTTAGTATATTAGAAAGATTAATTGATTGGTTTATCACTAGATAAGTAAGCAACAAACATGATTATGTGAGATGGATGTTGACAATGACCATAATGTAAGATAAAACGCACACATATCATGTATATGTATCTATTTAGTGTCTGATAGGAACATGACATATGGAATACATATGAATACATGGTAGATGCACAATCTCCAAGCACAAACTGCGATAAACTCCAAGGTCCTTTCGACACACGAACTTGATTCATGCCGCCAGGGTGGCACCTTGGTCGGAAAATCACAGGGGCTGTGGAGTTGAGGATTGGAGATCGAACATCCAGGGTTTTTTGCAGGTTGAACCTGAGGTTGGTGCTTTTTCCCATCTGAATCAATAGATCAACAACAGTTATATACATGATGTTCCATGAGTTCTATGGATGTGTCTGGAGGTGTCCATCCGGAAAAAACAAGCCTATCGAAAAGCTTCTCTGATCGCTTTCGTCGGGGAACCGTTCAACTGGGTGGCAAGCGGTTGGCTAAGGTGCACGCCCCGCACACTTTGCAATGAAGACATCTTTACCGTACTCATACCACTCCTGGTTGCGCCAAGATCTGAACGGCTGTAGTTGCAATATGTTGTATGATTAAGAATAGTGAGAAATGGTGAGTATACTAGATTAATCCTGCCGTTAGCGATTGATGATGTTGAAACATGGGTAGGTAGTGTCAATGACAGCTCATCTCTGCATTACATTTGATCTTCTTGCAAGCACATCACCTCCAGTGAAGGGATTAATTTCCAATTTGATCAAATATTGATTGAGCTCCATTATAAATTGAAGAAACATGATGTGAATTCCTTTCAAACTTGGGCATCCCCTTTGCAAAAACACATGAATAGCAAAGCCCTCACATCCTCAAACACTGAAAGTTTTGGTGGATTTGCGTGCCCCAAAGCAGCTGATTCAAACCCTCGCGTCTTTGAAGATGCCTGAGCCGCAACACATCGCGGCGATCTTCAAACACGCTGGGCACCCTGTGTTACCCGTCCTCGCTGGCGACATCCTTGGAAGGAGTGGTTCGCCGCCTCTGACGTTCCTGTGCCCCGCGGCTGACGCGGAATGGAAGTGTGTCACGTTGTTCAACTTCCGCAGGCTGTAAAACAGTGAAGGAAAGAAATAACGAGTCGCTATTTATATATATATATATATGTGATATATATATATATATAATTTATAATCATATAATTGTACAGTAATATATGTCTATGTAGGATGTATGCATATATATACACTGTTTTTCATACTTATATTATCTTGCATTATTACATATATGCATATTCACCTATTCAGTGATTGTTTTATCATGTGTGTTAAAGCGACTAACAAACATCCTGCTATTGAACTTATCTTTTTTAAAACAGCATTGAAAAGGATTTCATTCCTGGCTGTGTCCATATTATTTCGCAGTCTTACTTAGTCGCACGCTCATAAGGACAAATCACACTGCATCAACACAATGATGTGCCAAAGAATTTACATGCATACAAAAGTCAAAGTTTCAGTTTTGATGGTAAAAATGGTGGTGGCAGTCATGGCGGCAATGGCAGTGTTGGCGATAAGGGTAAAGTGACTTAGTGACATGGTAGTAGTGAGTAGTACTAGATAGTACTAGTCTATTTATGTGTTTCAGCAGTAACATATTGTACCAACCCACACAAGTCATGATGAACTGGTTGGTGGTTTCAACCCCTATGAAAAATGTTATATAGTCAACCATCATTTGCTAACAATTCCCAGGAAAAATGAAAATGTTTAAAACCACCAGCCAGTGAACATCAGCAACGCAGCTGGACACGCTCCTCCGGTGCGATGTCCGGTGCTTTGTCATCATCGGGTGGAGGCTGTGGAGGATTCCTCTCATGGAGGTTGGCTCCGGGCCCCAAAATCCCTCGGTGTATCACCCTTTACTGGTTGGTGGTTGGTTTCACCTCTCAAAAAATATCAGTTGAGCAACCATCCAAAAAAATGAGAAAATAAAACATAAACATTCAACTAGACTATAATTTGATGACTGTTCTGTATTATTTCATCTTGACAGCATGGATCGTGATTGGCGATCATTCCCGTAATCACCCTATCAATCACGATCATCAGCATCATCGTCACGTTCATCTTTGTCATTCTTTATCACCACCATCACCACCATCACCTCATGGTTGGCCAACCAACGCTGGCTGTTGGACAGTTCAGGACCACGTGAATCAACTGACACTTAGCATCACGAACAGAGTTGTTGCAAACCTTCATCCCGATCAACAGGGTCACGGCAGAGTGTTCGTGCATGTTTCGAGCCATAAATGGCGGTTTCTCAAAATAGGGGACAGCAAAAATGGTTGGATTGTTGCCATAGGTGGTTAATAAACTGGAGGATTTACGGGCACCCCTATTTTGAGAAACCACAAAATGATGCTATTCCTAAAAGCCTCACCGGCTTGCACACGATGCGGCGATGTCCGCCCAAGCACAGCAAGCCGCCAGCATCCCGCCATGGCAAAGTCTTTGCCCCCCCCCAGAAACAGAGTGCCTCTCTAGCGCCACATCATCAATCTTAGCTGTGCAAGGTCCTTTCATATTTGTTGTTTGCTTGTCTATTCTATTGTTGCCAAGTTGTTTTCATCCAGAATAATCCTAACCGTGAGCACCATACCCATTCAAAATCCATACAATCTTGAGGGATTGAGGCAATATCATGTGTGCCCAGGGCGCTGCGGTGACTAGAACATGGCTCAAAGTATACTCGGAGACAGTCAGAAAATATTATGTTTCGAAGCAAAATCAGATCAAGATATCAACTTGTCATCAAGCAAGCAAACAAACAAACAAACAAACAAACCAACAAACAAACAAACAAACAAACAAACAAACAAACAAACCAACAAACAAACAAACAAACAAACAAACCAACAAACCAACAAACAAACAAACCAACCAACCAACAAACAAACAAACCAACAAACAAACAAACCAACCAACCAACCAACCAATAAACAAACCACAAGTTCTTGGCTATCTATCCATTCCAGTTCCACTTCTATCCTGGCGGCTCAGCCGCCGCCCGGTGATCCGTACCTCTCGATGTAGGGGCGCTGGTCCTGCCATTTTGATTTCAGGCAGAAAGAAGCACTTTCCGTCCCCAAATCTGAATGAACCAAGATGACTATCACCAAATTACTCTTCCTGGTTCCATCCCAAGAAAAAAAGTATTATTGTAGATTGTAGATGCGATGTATGTGATCTTGTATCAATACCCTCAGCAAAGCATTTTTTGGTGCTTGTCAAACAGCTTGGAATGCACAACCCCCCCGGCCCCAAGGCCCCAAGGTCCAGCCCAGACATCATGGGGTCTTGCGCTACAGCCGCCGTCGGCAGCAGGGTCGACAGGACCAAGCAAGCTGCCTTGGATGATCCAAAAAGAGCTATGAAACATAACATGAAAGATATTAACATGATTAAAATGGTTAAGATGGTTAACATGATTAAAATGGTTAAAATGGTTGTTAAAATGATCCAAATCCTTGTTTTTTAAAATGGTTACAGTAACATGATTTTGGTTAACATGAATGGAGCTATGAAACCTAAGCAAAATCATACGCCCTGATGGTACGAGTCTCATGCAAAATGAAACAGGTATGCGTCTTGCGCATATCTGAGGTCTTCCAGAGGGAGAATCTTCGGTAGATGTTTGGAAGGGAACCATCATGCTTTACACACTGGTGGTTCCACTCCATAAGCAATCCAAGTGGGGCTATCATCGCAACCCACGGAATTCTAAAATCTGTTGGATTCTCAAGCTCCAAAGACTGAAACATCTGTGCATCCATAGTACTCATAAGACTCATAAGGAAAAACAATTATCACCTACTTCAGAGGAAGCAAACATGTTTTTCCCTTCCTCCAGTTCCTGACACTCTTTGCAAATCTAACATGGTGATTGCCAGTTTACTGACACCAAAAACACATCTTTGGCATATTCTCCAGTGTTGAGTGGCCAGTTGCAGTATGTCTTTTCACATGTATGGTGACCTGGAACGACCGCAAACGACCTAGAATCAGTCAAACGAAGCCACAAAATCCATCTACATGACTTAATTACATGAGCCTTGATGATGTTCCGTTGATGCTTGACTTTGCACTGCCGCAGCGTCAGCCCCTGAGCCGCACGGTGAAAGCTGCCGAGCGTCAGCGAAAGCTGCCACGCCGGGGATGCTGCGCTCGGTGGAAGCTGCCTCTGACGGAGGCTCCGCGGCGCTTCGCCTCGTCACAGCCGTGGAATTCTCAGCTGATCAGTTGATGTGTTTTTTGTCGAATGTTTTCATATATGTTTGTAAATGTAAATATAAGTAAATATATATATATATGTAAAAGTATATGCATGTTTATTAGGTTCATCTTTGAAAACATATAAATTCTATAATGTGTAGATGTAAAATGATGTAATTAAAGATATTGGCGGATAATTTTATTTTACGTCTCTAAAAATGAAACACCCCGTCTGAAACTGACTTGTTTGTTGGGGTTGGGTCTAGTTGCAAGGTCTCCCATCGGCAAAGAAGGTTGCGTGGAGGCGTGCAAAAATATCTGGCAGCCCCTTACTTCATTGTTCATGGTCGTCCTGGCAGGATACCTGATTCTCTCTCATGTGGTTCATCAACCACCTTAAAACTCACCGGCACAAATATTGCTCAGTGGGTTTACATGGTGTCAGGAACAAGTATCATCAAACATAGATGGGGGAGCTTTCCAACACTCCGACACTTTGCGCTTCATATTGGATAATCAAGTTACATATATAACGGACACATGTAATATGCGTATACACAATATGTAAATAATGATATCAAATGATAATTCCGATGCATATAGAACTCACTTAACACCGCCACGCCTTCCCAACGTAATTCTGAACTATGGACGGATAACTTTCAGTGGCAATCAAAGCAAGAAACATGTGGACTACCACCTCCATCCATCAGCATCCATCAGCATCCATCAGCATCCATCAGCATCCATCAGCATCCATCAGTATCCATCAGCATCCATCACCATCCATCACTGTGTTTTCTGAGCCAGTCATTCATCTTGCGTTGCTCAAGTCGCAGCATCAACATCATCATGCGAAAGAAGGATGGTAGCACATCGAACCAAAGTAGTTGGCAACAAAAATGCAAAAAACAACCTGCAACTTCTGCATGAAGTACAAATTGTAGTTTGAAGGTCTGTGGTGTCATGTGCAACAACAACCACTTAAACCAAGTAACTGACTGATTGATGTTGACCTGGGTATGACTTTCTAGAACCAAGCAGTCACACAGAGAAGTGTCAACCATTGTTCACCACAGTCAAACATCATGGTTTCTCTTGTGTGACCTCAAGGCTTCAAAACAGTGCTGACAAATACTGATATGTGTGTACATCTTGGAAACCGAGACTGCATACATCATTAGAAAAACATTCTTTGGAATCTGGTAATATCTGGGTAGCCACGACGTGCAAAATCCACAGCTTGCATGTCCTGTTGACAGCTGGGAAAGTTTGGAAGCCAGCTGGGGCTAGGCACGACTGGCTTCTGTGAGCAACTCTCTGTACACCAAAGAAAGGTCCACAAAACACCTCAGCAAGGGAACAAAAGAGCCAATATTGGCCGATTGGTAAGGATCACAATGGTACGTGACATCATGCATTTTGCCGCAACCAATGATAGTAATGAGACTAAGATGGTGATATCATGCGAGAACCACCAAGCACGAGCACAGATCCATGATAGCTACCTGAGCATTTGCTGGTTTCTTGGTGGTGGACAAATCACTGTGGCTTGATTAGGGGATCACAGGTTGGTACATGATCTAATATACCAATTGTTGAATTGTTATCATGAATCTGTATTACAGTGCTGTAATAGAAACAATGTATCATCATGTCACGCTTATGTAGTATGTATATCACTGTGATTGTTGAACTTACAATATTTAATGTAAGATGTATATGTATGTAATGTATTCCTTCGATCAGACACACAGTGTTAAATGGGGGGTGTATAGAATGGTATATGAAATATATAGATATACATAAAAAATGTATATACATCAATATCATACATACATTGGATGTGAAACATATCCATCAACAAGGGATGTGTATATATATATATATATTTATATATATATGTATGTAAATAAATAAATATATATATATATAAATACATATACATATGATTTGGAATGGTTACACGCAACTTTTCTGGATGATCACAGATCAACTATGATTTGCAATCAGGGGTTGATGTGTGACATCAGTCACAGGATATCAGTCATGATTCGTTGCACATACAATTTCCCTTTGTGTAGACCACCAATTGGGGCATATCTAAAACAATGCCTTGTGGACAGCCTGGTTCGTGGTTGTTACCCCTTCCCGGGAAGCAAAGTTAATGGTTGTTATGTCCTGCGCTTGGCCAGTAGCGAATCCATGGCTTTGGGGCTAGCGCCAGCGATTGAGAAACCACCGCATGGTGATGGGCCGATGGGTTGCTGCCAGGCTGCTTGTGGTAAGACTGCACCTGCCAGTAGAATGAGACCTGCGAAGTTGCGAAACCAGAAGCGACCCTGTCGTTGAACTTCCTTGCATGTGCATGTCTGATGTGAGATCCTGACAAAACTTGGCTAAAACAATGTAATCGTGTATATTTATAAATATATGCACATATGTAAATATAAATATAAATATAAATAAATAAATATATATATATATATGTACATGCATTGCTTTATATATCATTCCTTGAAGGGATGCACAACATTACACAACAGCTCTTGATCTTTCCAAGAAGGAAACTCATGGTGGTAGGGGATTTCCCAGTGCCATCCACAATGGACTGCGCAAGTCGACATCGTGAAACTATACCAGCGTATATCCGCACATGTGAAGCAGCAGGTTGGATCAGCGTAGAGTCTTAGAGGATAAGAGGCTCTACACCTTGGAAGCCCATCTATATGCTATGGTTTGGGACAAACCTTGGTCTGGGAATGCGTGAGATATACGAAGAAAAACTGGTGGTATATGGGGGGGTTCTGATAATGGGGGGGTACCCAAAATTGGTTTGTTTGTCACTAAAACTTATTATGATATTGGATGATGTGAGGGTAGCCCTATTTTGAGAAACCACTGTATGGGAAGAGTGTTTGCTGACTTAGCTCAGAGGTTCACTTTTTATTTTTGGAACCATTTTGCAGACGACATTCATACTTAGAGTACATTATTTTGGATTTCTCAACAAATGTTTACTGAAGGAAATTCGAGATTATTGTTGACAGGGATGGTTCCTAAAGGTGGCAATTTTTACCGTTGATAACTCCGATGTTGTCATTTTGCACCCGTAACTTGGGAGTGGAGATGAGTGGAGTCACACAATCTACGGCGATCCTTTGTCACGAGACCACTCAGCTTGAGCGATCAACGGAAGCAAGTGACCAAGATGTGGAATTTCTAGAAGGATTTCTACCAGTACCTTCCAGGCAAACAATGGTAAACAATGGTAAAACATCAAATGATTCAAATGTGGTAGGCTTGATATTCTGGGCAAACTCAGCAAACTCTGCATACATCCAGGTGCGCACCTGGTCACCCAGCCGTAGATGAGCTGGTGATGATCAATACGCCCCCTCCCACAGCTGTACCTGCTCGGCAAAGGGTCCCACGGCACCTGCTCCCTTTGACCTGATTTCGCTGCTGACTTGGCATGGCTTTTAGCTTGGCAAACCAGGCATACCAAGGGAGAAATGTCAAGTGATTATGAAGGCATCAAGAATGCCAATGATAGTGAAGCTCCCAACCAACTCATAACAAACCCTTTGTTTGGGTCAAGTCATTGGTTACCTGTTGGATATTGTCTCACCTCCATTTGATGCGGCAAAATTGTCTATATTCATTACATCATATACTTTTCGGCGTTCATGATCACTTTCATGGGTTTTTCACAATCGTGTCTGTGTTGTGTGTTTTGCATACCTGCAATCTGCTGTGCTACTTGGAAAAATATCAGAACAAGTAGCACACAAGTTCTTAACTATCGCTCCGCATACAACGGTCAATTCTTGTCAATACTCGTGCAGTTGTGGCTACATTCTTTTGGCATGTTTGATATAAAGCAGTTAACGTTGTAATTTCAATTTTTTTGTTGTGGTGAGTGATAACAATTTTCATCATCCTAAATCATGCCTAATCATTCAAAATCAAAGGATTGTCCTGTGAAGTTGGGCACCTTCTGAAGTCATTCAGTTTTTGCCAACTTCCAACAGTCGCTGGTAGGTCACTAGTGGTCTTCTCAAATCATCCAGTTGATAAAGAAGACTAAAAGACCATCAACAAATTTGGATAGCTATTTTCATAAGCCACTTGAGTTTGTAGCGGATTGCGGGCCAGCTGTGTTGACATCCATCGAGCCAAATAGCCGCCGTCCAGCCCTCGTTCCTCCTGACGCAGCAACTGAGGTTTCCACCATTGAAAAAGCCGAAAGGGGCCGATCCGAAGCTCAAAGTACTCGTCTTTTTTCGGCTCTCCGAAAGTCTTGGATGGTTCTGATACCAATTCGGACGATGTTGGACATGGTGCACCAGCTCTGCAATGCGCTGGGTACAGAATCACATGATTCCAAGATGTGTGTAGATGACAATGGTATTGTGAAGAGTTGGGTAGACATGCACAGAACTTGCATGCCAACTTGCATGCCCATGCGCACATGTGGAGAAATCTTGAGCACTTCGGAGATTGCCACAAGTGCAAACTGTGGAACACTCTCAATCTGAGAATGATGTCGAGTTCCCAGAGCAATCCTATGGTTGAAATAGTGCACACCAAAATAAAATGCAGCTGATATGCCATGTATGAGCACCATTCACTACCATTAACCATGCCAAAGGGCCAGTAGCCAGCAATGCCTCCCCAACAAAATACTCATCGGCGCCAGCGACTTCGCAAGGTGCTCAAAGGCCACACAGGTCATGGTCTAACAAGACTCCAGAACGCTACAAATGCAATGCCCGAATTTCAAGCATGACATGGTGAACTGACATGGTGTACCCTAGCTTGAGAATTGCTTGATGGTTTTCAATGGTTTTCATCATGTGTCATCTCAATGAATTAAAGACAAACTCTTCGAAACTCGTACTCACAAAACACATTATCCACGACAACACCCCAAGCTATCAAGGAAAACAGGCAAACAACCTTCAGGGGCGCGGACCAAAGTCCATCAACAGTTGCTATGCGAAGCGACTCTTTTCGTCACAGTTTCTGCCGTTTCCGTCTCTTTGTGGCTTCTCTTGCCTCTGGACTTCGTGGGAGAAGGCAGGTTTTTTCCGGGACGGGGTTACCCCCAACAGGCAACGAAGAGGATGTTCGTTGGAAACTGGATGAACATGTTCTACGAATTGTTGAGTTACTCATCTGTTGAGATACTTCTGGAATGGCGGGGCTTGCATGAGGCACAAATACTCGGATGGGTATCCCAACTTAGTGTTTGTTTATTAACGCATTGTGTCTACCAATCAATGCTGGCAATATGATTGTTCTGATTGCCTGTGCTGCCCAGGATGGCTACATTACTCATACTAAGTGGCAAGCTGCAAAAAGCCAAACATTATTATAGGCTCCTAGGGGTACTTCATGACCCGACTTATAGCATTATTTACCACGTTTACATCCTGGATGTAACCCTTACTGTCCTCCACGTATACTTGCCACCGGTGCCGGCTACCCCTACTGGTTCTACTGCATCAACCAAGGGCGACCCGCAAACTGCTCCGCCGGGAAGTGACCGCGGCAGCCATGCCATAGTCACTTGCCCCAACCATTGGTTGGTGGTCGAACCACCCCTATGAAAAATATAAGTCAACCAACTAGCCATTTGGTGGCACACGTGCGGTCTGAGAGTCTCAGTCGCTGCGAATAGCCTCGACACCGTATTGGTGGAGTACTACGCACATCATGTGAAAAGTTCAATGCACACGGCATTGCCAAAAAATCAAATGAATTACGAACCAGCCTTATGTCTCGAGATTCTTTTCGCCAGCTTCAAGTATGACTTGTGTCTATCTTCGATGCATAGTTCTGGTAATGGTTCTTCTGCCCACTGAGGTTCGACCGTTTGATGGCACATTGCATGGTTCATAGCAATGTGATGATTGGTGATCTGAAAGTAATCCCACACCAGTTTCATCGACACCGCCGGAACACAAAGCACAGGACGGCACGGAATGCCAGTTGTCTTACCATGCAAGTGCAAATGGTTCAATGAAGAACAGGCTTTGCTTTTGAACTCAGGTATGTATTTGTGACCACTCAAGGTGTGCAAGTTCGAAATGATTTTCTGTAGGCAAAATGCCTGAAATGCAGGTGAACGCTTGTTTGGTGGCAGTAACTGCAGTGAAGGATCATCGAAAGTGATATATTGCGAAGATTTACCGATTCCTTGTACCCGGACCGGAAAAAACATGCCACTGAATGCGTGAAAGTCATAGAAAAGTTCAATCCAACTGATGCCCCAATCGGATTTGTCCACTTTGAAGTCATGTCCCATTACAGGCCATCTGAGGTTCTGGAGCCATACCACAACCGCTCTTGCAAGATTTGCACCTTGCTGACATGCCTGTAAGATCTCAATCGAAGGCATATCAGGTTGTGCCATGGGTACATAGCTATCTGGTGCAAACTCCTGAAGGATCTGAAGCGCATCAGCACCCATGGCTTGTGTTGGAAGGATAGGTGCCGCATTTCCATGTTGTCTTGGAGGCAGGATCACAGGTGATGGTGACACGGCCGATTTTGGGAGTGCAATGATGCGTGCCTTGTTCAAATCAACCAGATATTGAAATACTATCTGAAGCATCGTTTTTTCCCGCTGATGAAATGATGCAATCCTCTGAGACATGATTGCAATAGGTCCTGAGGCCTTTTTCAGGATTCCCGTGACTGCTGCATCTGCACAAGCATTGCCAAGGATATCATAAAGGTCGCGCATGCTGGTTGCCGAATCTGGAGAACGATGACTTTTCACTTTTCTTATCATGTATCTGTCTGATTGCCACAATGGGATGATCTGCTCAATGATGTCACAGTTGGATGTATTAACATCAATGGTCTGCTGGTGTGGGTTCTCGATATGAGCCACCAGGTCATGTACATATTGTGCATCTGTAACGAAGCAAACATGCCTGTCTGGATGGATGGATTGCGAAGCTTGGAGTGCTCTGAGAAATGCAAAAAGTTCCCCCCGGGCTGACGTCTGGCGGCCAGGGACAATTCCTGCGGTGACAACTTCAAAATTTGGGAATCTGGGAGGGGAGGTGAATGCAAAGGCATGTGACTGCTTGAATGTTGTTTCGTATCCAAGTGTATCTTGGACCACTGCAAAGGCCGCTAGCCGTGCTTGGCTATCCGTTGGGAATATAGCTCCTCCATCTGTGAAGAATGTAATTGTTTGTTCATCATGTTTGCAAGGAATTGCTTGCACAGGATTCGGTGGTTGCATGGTATGTACAAGTCGTCGCAAGGCAATCACTTCCTCACATTCAATGGCATGTGGTATATACGTCCAGTTGGGGCGACGATTGGAAAGAATGTCAATGGCTTCAGGGTGTCGGCCGCGTACATCCTGAAAATTGGGGCACTCCAGGAGGTTATGCGGTCTGGAATCAATGTTACCGCAAAAGGGGCATAATGAATCTGCATTTGCAGTCCAAATGGCTTTGATATTCTCTGTCTGGAACCCGCCAACAAGGTTACGGACGATGAGCTTTTGCTCATCATGGGAGAATGATTGAAACACAGTTCGTGTTAGGTGAAAGTGAGGCTTAATGTCACCCAAGCCCTTTCGATCACATTGCAAAATCATATATGTAGGCCACCATTGCCGAAGAGTCTGCAAAATCTGTTTCCCTGAATCATGGATGAGGGAAAATTCAAAACCCGATGGATGATAAAGTAACCCATTGTTTAGGACAGTCCATCCCAAATTTTTTGCATATCTACAAAGTGTAGTCACCGGTCCAAAGGATAATGGTGTCAACTCAGTGTTTTCAATATCCAAGTTGGTGAGCATGCGATTGAAATGCTCCTTGTTACGAGATGCAAATCTATGCATGAGTCTGCAAATGGATGCAAAAACGTACAGCAGTGGGTCCATGAGATACTTGGATATACTATTCATTGCTATCCATGTCGACGCATACTTGCCTTTACCCACTAATACATGTGTAATGGCTGATCGGATTTTTGTGAAGTGCTCTGCTCCTATGTACAGGGTATCTGCGGCATAGAAAGCGAGTGGAAAGGCTGATGTCATGATCAATTTGCATTTATTTTGTAAAGGACATGGAATTGTGAAAAGTCGACGAATGCGATTGCATGCCTCAGCAAATTTATCTTTGACAAATCCAATGCGGTGCATCTTGTTATACAAGATTTGTTCACCCAAGTCCTTCACCGACGTAAGGATTGGGATATCTATGTGATCACCGGGTAAAAGAAGCTTGACATTGCAAAATTGTTTTCGCCAGTCCTTGTTGTTGGACCACTGCCAGGATTTACAAAAGTCAACAATGACACGTAACAAATGGGTCAATGTGAGCATCACTTTAAAGGCAGTGAAGTGAGCTTTGCACGAGAGGGATTGCCATGACCAATTATCTGCGTACGAAAAAGGTCTAATCGATTCATTTTGAATCGAGAATGTAAAAAGGGTGCTTAGAGCTATCATGCCCAATACCGATAAGCAATCGCCCTCTGGCAATCCTGTAGTTGACGGTATTGGCATGCCAAGTTTACCGTTGTGTTGTGGATATCGAAGCATGACGCTCAATCATGAGGTCCAGAAATAAACCAACCATTCTGGGACACCAAGTCTGTGCATGAGTTTCACAAAGGGTCTCCTTGCGAATGTGTTAAAGGCACGTGACAAGTCGAGACTAAACCCGCCGATATCTTGTGAATGCAGCAGGGCGAGCTCAATGTTCAGTTTCTGTTGCAAAGAAAGATCTTTGACACCACGTCCAGGTAGCCCTCCAGATATGGAGGGGGGCAAAAGCCTACCCCAAACCTGTGCGATGGATTTAAATGCAATCTTACCAATGAGCCTATATAACACACCTAAAATCGTTATGGGTCTAATGTGGTGCATGCCCTTGATACAATCAGTTTTTGGAAGTAGGATTGTGCGAGCTACCATCATCGCTTCGTTGAGGCCAAGACCAAAGATGGGCTGGAAAATTTCACACAAGTCATAGATACACCGGTGTGGAAGGAGACGAAGTTCCTCATGCCTCCATCCGCATATTCCGTGAGCTTTGCCCTCCTTAAGGTCTGCTATTGCTTGTACCCAGTTCTCGGGATTAGAGAGACCAACATCTATCTGGGGTATGTGGGGGAGTGGGCAACTATCTATGAACGAGTGTAATTCGGTCCACCCTTCATCGCTAAATTGCTCCTGGCTTGCATCACGCATCCAGAAGGGAGTCCAAAATTTCGTGAACTCATCAAAGATTGCATCAGAGGTACACACCGTGTATTCTTGGCATATGCTATCACAAGTTGGGAGGATACCATCAAGGACACGAATATGCACGATCAAATTGTCTTGATGCAAAATTTCGACGGATGCATTGCCAAATTTGGCTTTGGCATTCAGCTGAAGTTTGACGAACTTCTGCAAAAGGATGGATGTATCACCTTTCTGGCATCGCATCAGACGTGCTTCTGTCTGAACAGAACATGGGACCTCATCGATGTGTCCCACCTTTTTGTGTTTTAGAATGGAATATGAAATCTTTGAAAAATTATCGGATTGATCAATCTTGATGGTATGTGCAAAATGTTGTCTGCGAACAAGGTTTTCTTGGTTGCACGCCATCTTGCAATCTGTTTCTGTGATCTGCAAAAAAATATCAAGTTCCGCAAGAGTTGGGATTGTGAGTGGCACATGTGACACAATCTCAAATCCAAGAATCCAGTGATCCCAACGGTTGCCATAACCCGCCGATTTACAAATGGCTTTCCATTGCATCAAGAGGTCATAATCCGAAGCATTGGAATCAGTTGATTTGAGGGCACGAATGAATGATTGAATTCTTCTAACCTGTTTGGTCTTTTGTCTTGATTTGACCGTGAAAATCTCGCAAGGGGGATTGAACCCACCATGTTTGTCATTTGGAATCGATGTCTTGCGTTTAACCTGTTGTAAAACACATTGACATCTTCCTCTGTGATGAGTGGTTATACCTTTATGAGGCTGTCGAATTGGATCTAAATTGTGTTGAACTTGGATTGCTTTATCAACTGCATTCTCCACTGCATGTGACCATGACCGAAGAGCCTGCTGACAGCTGTCGGGAGTGGTCATCGAGTCGATCAATGATGAATTCTTTTGAAAAGGGCTTATATAGCACTGATCAATGTTTTGTTTTTTGGGATGCCAAGTAGCCCATGACTTGGGCGATTTGAAAATTGTGAAAAATTCTTCATGTGAATCCACCGTAAAGTCAACAAACATTGGCGTGTGGTCTTCAATTTTGTGTTCGGCAGAGATGGTGACCTTCTGGATGTATGGAACAAGGTCAGGATGGATAATCATTGAGTCATTCCTTGTAACACCACGGCAAGTGGGTGGTAACATAATACCAAATTTAGAATGATACCAACTGAATACTTCAATTGCATTCATGGATTGAAATGCTTTCCAAACAGGGAGTTTGGTAACATCTTGATTGAAATCGCCTGCGATAATGAAGGGAAGACCGGAATCACCTATCACCTGCAAGGCATGAGCGAGAAGTTGATCATTTACTAGATCAAGTTGTTGGGATTTATTTGCAAACCCATAGATGCATAATATGTGGGTGTCAATCTTACCAATTCTGGCAACACAGGAAGAGAATCGATTGGATTCCCACAGTGCTTCATGTATTGGAACTTTGGTGTTACGGGATGGAACCCGGCAACAAATGGCGGTACCTAACGCTTCACCCCTGAAGGATGGTCTATTGTCATTGGTCTGTTTGAGATTGGCCGCCGGTGGGGACCAAAATGATCGGTATGAATGTTTACGGAGAATATCTTGTACCTGAGTTTGCACTATACTTGTAGCCGATGTTTCAGCCATACATAAAATGTGGGCATCGAACGCAAGGACTTCAGCTGTTTTCCGATAGATGCTGGTTGGGTTGCAGCATGCGATTCTAATTGTATCAGGGCCAGGGTTTTTCGCCTCACCAATACAACAGGCATAGAACATGGTGTACAGTAACATTCGGATCATCGAGTTGTAGAAAGACACACAGTGCATAATTTGATTGTGGCAGTAACAATGTTGTTGTATACCATCTTGAGGCAGAGACTCCGTCCTGACACTTTCATGGATTAAATTGCAAAAAATGTACATCATGTCGAATGCAGAAAATGCGGCCATCATATGTTGCTTATCGATCCTACGGAAGGCACGACCGATGCATGAGGCACTAATGTACGGATAACCTAGTCATAGGTTTTTGTCATCTTCCATGTCAGCCTGGTGTTCCGTCTTTTGTGCTTTTCGAGGCACAATGTTGGGATTCATCAAGAGATTTTTCAACTCGTCGAATTGTTGGCTGACATGCTTTTCATGTGAGGCCAGTGAGCTGTTCAAACTGGTCTGGAAAGCATTGTGCATGTCTGAGTCTGTGAACTGCTTGGATGTCTCTTGGCGAAGCGACACAAATTCCTTTTGTGTCTGTGCTTGGTTGGCTCCGATTTGTTCAACGGATTTTGTCACAACTGTCTGCAGATTTGCCAGGTCACTTTCGAGTTTGGCAATTTTTTCTGCAGACTGCTGCTTATGATGCTCCAGGGCATCATCCTGCTGTTTGAAGCGATTTTCCAGTGGGGCGTCCACTTTGCGGAACTGTCCTGCATTGTTGGATGCATTTCCTCCTGCGGCACTTGGTGTCATCATGTTCCCATTCTGCAATCGAAAGGCTGCCCATGGGTCATTCGATGGGATCTGCATTGGATCACCTGCCTCAGAGACCTTTGCACGACTTGGCTTTTTCGGAGGATTGCCTGCAACTATCACCACATTTGGTGCATTTCGGCTTGGAATCCATTTAATCAAAATTGTGTTGTTGTTCCAAGTCAAAAAAGAGTCTGGGTACTGGGTTTCGCTTGCGCATAGCCATGTACTTCCTGAGAGTGCTCGGATTGGTTTGGCTCTCCAAGACATCGTCTTGAGAAATTGCATGATCTCACCTGCAGTGGCTCCTGGCGGTGTCGGAGTCATCTTGAAGAAGATTTTCGACCTGATACTTTCAGGCGGCTCTTCATCTGGACGAAGCTTTTTGAATGCCTCGACAAATGCTGCTGATTCGAAGCGGAGTCCACGGGCTGTCGCCTGTGACTTGCTGCTACGGACAATTCCACGGTGCTCAACGTGTGTCACCATCAATTTCTGCAGTTCCACTGTCGACTTTGTAAGCCAGACCACATTGTAGTCTTGGCTGACCTGCTTCAGTTCTGACTTCACTGTAGTGTATATTCCGGCAAGGCCGGATGCACGCAAGGCTGCTTTGACTTCGCTCTTTGGAATTCTGCAGTGGTATTGGAATGACACTGCCTTGTCCGGCTGGACTTTGGCCTTGTCTTTTTGGAAGCTCCTTCCCCATGGTGATGCTGACATCTGAATTGTTTTGTCACCACTTTGAAGTTGATTCATGCAAAACTTGATCGGGGCATCTATCAGTTGGCCCCAACCTTGTTCCCCAACCTCATCACGGAAAGCAGTCACACACAAAATGGCAGTGTCGGCCACTGGTACCTGGGTGTTTTTGGACGAGTTGATCTTGATGTCTTTACCTCCAAGTTGGTGCAAAGTTCCTTTGACGATGAGAGGATTGTCTGGTGAGCTGAACATGGGAATTGTCAACTCTTTGCATGCTGTTCTGTCTTGGCAATTGCACTTTCCTACCACTACGATCGCAAACTCATCCTGTGAAAGTGTCTGTGGGGTGCCCAACCAAGGTTCCGCATCCTGTGGAGAGGCCAACACGAATCCAGACTGGTTTGGCTGAATCATCTGAAGCTGTTGTGCCGGGGTATCGTCCTGGTTGCAGAAGAACCCCTCTTCAACCACGAGTTGTCTGGTCAACTCTTGTGCATCCCATGTGAGATTCAATTTTTGCAATCGATCCTTCATTTTTTGTTGCGCTTTGCTTGCATTGACATTTGTCTCTGGAATGGGAATCTTCAACTGGTTTGCCAGTTTTTTGATGTTTGTCACACGAGCTGTAACGGATGCAGGTTTGCATTGTTCGAGGATGCTGTTTGGTCCAGCTGTGAGGACCATTTTTTCTGTAAATTCATCTATGTCCTTGAGATCTGCTCCTACAGTCACGAAAGCAGTGGCAATGGCATGTTTGGCCTCCCAAATTGGGGCGGGTTTGGAACCACCCCCTCCTCCACGCAGTTGCAGCACGAAACTGAAGAGTGTCGGGCTGTCCTTGTCTTTGTGGATATAATGGCGTATTGGGTATTCTTGGATCACCATCTTTCCTCTTGCAATCAATCTCATTCTTCCCTCAATGTTGACAACATGTGCAGCTTTATCGTATGCATCAAAAATTTCGGATGCCATAGTGTTTCGAGGAAGTGATCCTTGGAAAATGATGGTTCCCCATAGCTTGATTTTGATCATGCAAGTGTTCTCACTGGCCGTGACTGTCTTCGGCATTGACATCGAAGCAAAGCACATCTGCATCAACATCCGAACAAGATTGGCCGTGACCCCATCCTGGCCTGGCCTGGGAATGCACAAGAGTCTGGCTTGGGGTGGGTCACCATATTCAATGAATTGCAGGGCAAAGATCCATCCCGCCTGAAAAACAACCAATTCAACACCTGAGTGCTTGAGATGTTTATTGAAAGTGATCAGCTGTTTCAGAGGTCCATCGAAAACGACAAACCCATCCTCTTGTTTGCACTCAAATTCCAGGAAGTCGCTGATTGGGAAATCACGCAATTGTTCTGGAATGCGGAACCATTGATCAAACAAAACAACCAGTGTTCGTTCATGGTCATTTCTTTCCATGGCCGTCAAATCATGAGTCAGTACAGACACTGGTGATGGTGGACGTCTATCATTTGCATCTTCATGAGTGGACCTTCTTGCAGCGGCTGGAACAAGATCAATTTTTCCACCCCCTGATTGTCCATGAGTCAGCTGGAAGTCCAAGCTCGGCATTGATACATCATCTTGAGGAACCAAGGTGCGAAGCATGGATCCCGGACTGATCATTTGTCCGTCGCAAATGAACCGTATGCTTTCTGGTGCATGCATGATTCTGGCAGCTGTTTGCCACATTCGTGTGATGGCCTGGAGGTCACCATTCATCGGAAGATCACCCTTCCAAATCCACATTCCATACATTTTGAATCGGCATCTCACTCTACTCCCTTGGACTGTGAAAGTCGCAAGATTCATCTGGAACATGAATAGGTGCAGGGCAAGCATATGTCGCATGTCATCAATGCACAACCTGGCACGACCGGGCTTTGGAATCATCAACAAGTGGTGCTGATCTGGTGATTGAGTTGATGGGATGGGATACACCACAAACCAACCAAAGGCCTTGATCACCTCGTGGAGTCCAGTGGATTGCAAGAAGCATCTCAGGTTCCAAACGTATTCTTCCGATGCATCAAATCTGATCCCATCACTGTTGACTTCAACATGGATGTGTTCGAAGATTGAGATTTGGCCGTCAGTGAGACCTTGTTTCACCTGTAGAGTAGCCTGAGGGATATTGTCATCCATTGCCCATGAAAATCCTACGGAGTCAGTGAAGATACCATCCTCAGTTGTCATCAAGAGAAGTGAAGTGAGCTGATTCACATCCCCAACCTTCATGTTTGAATATCGTTCAAGGGCAAACACACCGTCGGATGCAAGCACAATGGTGACCGGTCCTGTGGCATTCTGATTGCGAAACATGGTGGCATCAATGTTGAATCTCAACGGGATCTGGGCAAAAATGCGAACCTTTGGATGCATGATCTTTGAATCCGCAGGGAGCGGAATCTTGAGATTTGGCTGTGCCATGGGTTGCAAACTGATCTGCAAGTTCTGTTGCCGCCCAAACAATGCTCGAATGATGTCATGGAACTTGATTCCTAGTTCGGCCTTGACGGTGATGCTTTCGAGTCCATTGGAAATGGTCACATTTGCAAATTCATGCATAGGCACTGTAGCAGGGATGTTGTATTCCTCATCCCGGAAGAACAAATGTCCTCCATCAATCTCTGCATGTTTGGTGTTGCCTGCATGGAGTCGATGCGCAACAATCTTGGCAAAAAGCTCCGACGTCTCAACTGCTGTCAAATCCCTCAAAAATGCAATGCAGTTTGAGATGGCAATTGCAGCATGTGGGACACTGATGGCATTCCCAAGAATCCTGGTCGCAGTCTGAACATGATTTGGCAACCAAACAGAGTTTGTTGGTGCGAACAAGTTCATGATCTCTTGGATTTGAAGAAATCGAGCTTCTTCAGGTGTATAAAGCATTGTTCCAAACAGTCCTCCACTTTTGAGCAATTTCTCATCAAGCTCATGGGCGTGCCCGTAGGTCGTCAAAATGCACGGGAACACTGCATCAAGGTCTTTCATCCTGAAATCGAAAATGGCTTTTCGAAGACGCTTGGGGTCTCTGGTCATCGCTCGTAAGTTGCTTGGGAGCATTTCAGGATCTAAGTAAACCTTCATGATTTCATCCGGCACATGAACATGGGCACACCATGGCATGATCTCATCAGAAATGATTTGATGAGTCCTCAGGGTGGGTTTGTCAAGGATTGGCCACTTCACACACCTGTGAGCATTCAAGGCAAATTGGCATTTTTCATCGATTGCGATCAGGACCAAGCGGTCCCGGTGCTGTGGAATGATGTCAGCTAAGTCCATGGCTTCGCAAAATTGGATGATGTATCCCTTGGCAGTAATGAACTTGCGGATCTCTTTCCACTCCGGATGTGAAAGCAAGTTGGAGACCATTTCCATGGCGACAACTTGTGGGCGAAGGATGCCCACAACTGACCATGCTGCGTACATGTATTTCCCTTCAATCCGGCAAGAACCTTTTCCAGCATTCACACTCGACCAAGGAGGGCATGGTGGGCTCATGAACATCATGTCGTATGTATCACATGTGGTGTAATGCAACCAGGCAGGTGAGAAGATGTCAGCAAGCACAAAGCAAGGATGGACATCATCCGGATCTTCACATGTGAATTGGATTGGCCCCCACATATCTTTGAGTCCATGGGTTCGCATGAAGGCTTCTGCACTGGATGCATCCCAGTCAATTGCAAGATTCACCGAAACCTGGTATCCAAATCTCATTGCATTGCAGTGGCACAAGCATGAGACCATCCACCGAAACCACCTGCAAACATCTCGATGGCAGGCATTGTAGTCTGGTCATGACATGGTTTCCTAGCATCATGGTAGCATACCACCCCAGAGGATGGTTCGCATGTGTTCAGCTCAACTATCTGACCGAAGGTGACTGTTGCAGCGATCACAACGATGATTTCGGCTTTACATGCAGTGAGTTGCCACTGGGATTGTGTCATCACAAGTTGGACTTGAGATGGAACGTCATGGGGGCACCTGCATGGACCTGGCATCGGCTTCCACTTGGGCACATCATCGTCAATGTGGTCCACGTCCAACTGAGCCAGTACCCTCACCCTCGAAGTCGGCATGCTAATCACGGTAA
Source organism: Symbiodinium kawagutii (assembly GCA_009767595.1). Classification (NCBI taxonomy): domain Eukaryota; class Dinophyceae; order Suessiales; family Symbiodiniaceae; genus Symbiodinium; species Symbiodinium kawagutii. The sequence goes on from VSDK01022888.1 coordinate 568,009, forward strand.
GATCTCTCAATCTGGTGGTCACGTATCGTTTGCAGGGGCAGATATCGTTGGTGGTTTCGTAGACATCTAGCATCCCAGCAAGTCGGGCGATTGTGTCAGGTGACAACGTCATGGCCCAAGTTCGCTCACCGCCCCAAAGGTTACCCAGCTGGCACCGCTCAGGGAGGTTTGGGCCCAGACAGCTAACTAGCCATTTGGTAAAACTGGGAAAAAAATTGAAACCACCAAGCAGCCAGCTGTTAGTAGATACAACTACTAGTTATTAGTAGATATAACTACCACTTAAACAGTAGGAAAATTGAACACAAACGTTCAAAACCACCAAACAGCTGATACACGTCGTAACGAAGCCCACCACTACTGCCATTTCTTCCATTTGCCTGTTGTCGCTGCTTTCTTCGTTCCAGCTTTTTCTTGGCATGTGCCTGGCAATGACGAATATTTTTGCCACTCTAAGTGGGACAAATTACATAAGCAAGTTTCAACTTGACTCATCATTGCCACTTGTGGGATTGGCTATGTTTTGAGACAAAGCTAGCACTTGCAGTTGACATGTTCAACTCTGGAACACAATAAAGGGGCCATTTAAACGAGCTTAAATCTTAGCAACTCAGGAACTGACGATGGAGACAGTATTATGGACAGGATTGGCACTTGCGACTTAAATAACAGCAACCATCGTCACATTAACGCAGTCAGAGCTACCTCCAGCAAGGGCAAGTCGGTGTAAAGGCTCTGCAAAGGGCAGCTTTCCTGAGCAGTTCAAGGTGAGCACTCAGACCAAATTGTTTGGGATAAGTTTAAATGCTACAGAAGCAACTGTCCATGTCAGTACTTGCTGTTGGTGGCCATTGTTTGTTGTTTGTGTCTTGTATGTCATCTGTTGTTTGTTGTTTGTGAAACATCATTGTTTGTAGTTTGCCTGCTTGTTGTTTGCTTGCTTTTGTCAGTCGTTTGATGTCGTTTGTCCATTACGTTGGTGGATGGTTGTTGATTGTTTGTCGTGCTTTGCTTGTTGTTGTTGCTTTTGTTGTGATTGTTGCGGTGGTGTTCTTGCACTTGAGGTGGTCGTTGTTGCCTTTCCTGCTGGTGATGGTGTTGATGCTTGTTGTGGATGTTGGTGGTGATGAGCTTAGCGATTTGTCGCCAAGACCTTGTGGGATAAATCCTCCAAGGATGTATTTTTGCCAGCGAGGCATTTGTGTTCATTAACCCACGTAAAGAAAAGGTGTGAAATCAGGCTGAATCATTCTGGTTGGCGGTTGGACTACCCCTATGAAAATATGCTTGTCAACCAACCGGACAGTCTTCTGTTGCGGACACCCCCCCGCCGCGGCACAAGGGGCGCCCGAGTTCCATCCAAAGGGTGAGACTAAAGACCAGCCTTTTTGGCTGACTTCATGATCTTCTGCATATCTATCATTGCCTTTCTTCGATGGTTCCATTCTTCGACGAAAACATGGGCACTGTCTGGCCACACTGACCACGGCTCAGGGAATGAGATCTCAACCAACGCACCAAGCGATGCTGGTGAACGTTTCACATATCGCTGAGCTGCTTCACAGACCAAACGTTGATTCGGATAACTAGGCCTTCGCTTGATGCCCCCAAGTTGTTCCTGAAAGCCAAAAAGATGGAGTGACTTCACCTTGCCACCGGTAAAGTCAGGAATCACCTCTTTGTCGACAAGAGAGCGATACTGGGCCAGCAAGATACTGGCATTGCGTGCCAACTCTCCCATCGTCACTCCCATGGAAGTTGCCTCTTCAAAGTTGCCAGGTTGGAAAAGGAAAAATCGTCCATCTGACCCTTGTCGCTTCACTGGCAGTATCGCCCCATACTGAAACATAAGAGCCCACACCACTTCAGCCCACGACAAGCCCGTAGGAAAGCTCACCGGTGAAGATGTAGTGTCTCCTGGCCACGTACACGAACGCAGCCAGCTTCCAGTTGCCTCCATGAGTTGCCGCCCCCAGGTGCTGAGATGCAGGTTAGTGTCATCAAGGTCTGCAGGGAAAGTCCAAGCTGCTACCGGGGCCCAAGCAATTGCTGCTTGAACCATGTCAATCACCGGAGCCTCCACCTGCGCAGGACTGTGAAATCCTGAAGATGCTCTAGTCTTCAACTGCTGCAACTGCACCAGATACTCATAGAACTTTTCAAACTTGCGAAAGTTGTCCATATAGGCTTGTCTGTGCTCTTTGAGCTTTGCAGCGATGTCTGGGAAGAGGGACTCATTCGCCCTCACTGCTGCAGCATCTGCGACATAGTTTCCCCAAGCATGATATCGCTCAAGGAGGTCCGGAACCCCATACGGGTCCTGATGGGCCCTCACCTTCACCACTGCGTGCTCCGGCTGAACCACTGCTGCAAGCTCTTGCAGAAGATCGGCATCTGCATGCATGATGTCGCTGAACTTTGTCAAACAAGTCCAGAGCTACCTGACAATCAGTGCGAATGACCGCTTCAACAAAATGCTTGCAGACCCATATGATGCTAACTAGCTCAGCTCTATGGATTTGTTGTCTCCCTTTCAATCTACCTACAGCGATGCTTTGAAGTGTAGGTGGTCCACTGGAACCAACAGGCAAATCTCGAACAAGGCTGCATCTATGCTCATCCGTGACTGCCAGATCTGCAATCACACTATAGGCACAGTGTCGAATGGTGGGATGATCTTGACCAAACGAGCTACCATCTGTATAGAAACATGGTGTGAGTCCATCATACAGGTCTAAAATGCGCTGACGAACCACCGGATCCAATGAAGGCTCTGGCATGGAGGCATGTAAGATTTCTATAAATTCTGTATCTGTTCCTCTGCGGGGCGCCGGCAGGCGACACAGATATTCATCGTTGTCCATGATGTCTTGAAGCAAATCCTTGTATCCCTCACGCAGTTCTGCAAAGTGTGAACAGTGGAAGATCCTATGTTCCCTAGTGTCCCCCGGTTGTTCACACCATTCACAAACATCTGGTGTGTCCACATCCCACACTGACTGTTGGTGCTTGGATTGGAAAGCACCACATATTTCACGAAGCAGCAACAATTTGTCTGAGTTGGAACGTGTTCGCAAGAGGCGGAGTGTCGCATGTCTATCAACAGGCACCATACGTCCTATGTGTTTTCTATCAGTTTGCAGGATCAGCATGTCTTTTTGCCAGTCCTTCAACAGCAAATCAACTATCGTGGCAACCGAATCACCAAGCAAATTGACCGGGGGGTATTGCCCGATAAAAAGGTTTCCCGAACAATCGCTTTGAATTCCCAACCTTGCCAAGTACTCTCGAAGTGCAGAGGCAGGACCCCTAACCTTCGAGGGTGCACTGTGTCTGGACAAGATTCGAAGAAACAGGTCCCTGTCCGCAGGTGGCAATGTGTGTAAAAACTGCTTGGCCTGTGTGACAGCCAAAACTACCACTTGCAAATGAGGGTCTAAAAGTCCTTGGTGAAGGCAGTGCAACAGCACTGCTGGGGTCGCACTTTTGCTGCCAGGTCCCAAGATTGCTGCTGCAAGTTGCGTTCTCAATGCATCCAGAGGTCGCAGAGGTGCCAGCAACAACTCCACTCCATAGAAAGCCGTTGGGAAAATGCTCATGCGAATCATGTGAATCTTGACCGCTAGGTTCCAAGGAGCCTTTTGAAGGCGTGCAAGGCGTGACATGGCTTTATCAAAACGTGATTGCATCTTATGGAAAATGGCATTGCCTCTATAGGTCATGGTACAGCCCAAATCCTCAGCATATGTTTGAACAGCCAATGAAGGCACACCTACACAGTCGCAAAGATCCTTCACAAGTCGGCTGGAAAAAGAAAAGTCCGTATGCCAAAACCAAGTTTTCAACCAATCAATCTCCAAGCCGAAGTAGGCACAACAGTCAATGGTGAATTTTGCCGCAGGGCAGTGGACTTGTTCCGGACCCCACCAACTCCAATTATCCGCATAGGCCGAGGCTTGTATCATTGGCACTCTATGCAGGAGACCTGAAACCCATGCCAGACACAGAAGGATCATGATAATGACACTCCATCCATCCCCCTCCGGACAACCAGTACTGCTACCAATTGTTTCGCTGACATATGTGCCTAAGTCCCAGTATCGATGCAGCTTCGACAGCGAGAAAAACCAGATCTTGACCAGCTGGATAGGAAATTGGAGCATGCGCAAGAGCGAACACACTTTCACTCTATCAACCAAATTGAAACACTTACGAAGATCAAGAGTGAGTCCCTGGATGGAATCGCCCTTTGCTCTTGCCGCCTCAAGTGCCCACTGTTGTCTATAGCTCGCTTGGTGTGCACCTCTCTTGGGCAATAACCCTGTTATCTGTTGGGGGCATGCCTGGACAAGATGACGTGTAAGGGCTGCACATGTCACTTTAGACCATACACGGTAGATAGATCCCAAAATCGTTATTGGCCGGCTATCAGCTGGCGAGAGCTGAGCAGCTTTTTTGGACAGAGGGACCGTTCTTGCAACCATTTCCCAGTCAGGAAAAGTCTCCAACGTGTTTACATAGTCTACCAAAAGTTGCAGCAGCCTATCCGGCATCATCTTGAGCTCATAGAAGGCAAATCCATCAATCCCTGGTGAGGAGTGGGCTTTGATCTGTTTGATCGCAATTCGCCAGTTATCCAATGTATGGGGATTTGTCCAGTTCTCCCAGTCGATGTGTGGTAGCGCCTCTCGCATATGACATGCAAATTCGGAATCATCAACTTCTGGCAGTTGTTCCACACTTGGATAAGTAGCATCTCGCAACCAGAACTGTGACCAATACTCAGAAAGCTGTCCCGCAATGGTACACTCTTCGAAGTGGTAGATGGTTTGCCAAACTCGGACACCGTCAGTTTCACTAGGGCGTCCCTCCGGAATGAAAACCACAATGGAATGCTCATTTCTAGAACGCAGATATCCCGGATGTCCATCAATGAACACAGGGTGTTGCTCCAGAAACTTATTCGCTTCGGGTACCCAGAGTCGCCAAAGTTTGTCTGCCTCTTCAACTGCCAAAGCTTCATGGTCGAGCTTCGTCTCTGTGGTGCGAAAAGGCGGGTTACCCTGACCCCTGACAATTGCAAAGGCTTCTGAACAGTGGTTGTCCTTCACATCATGATGGTGTTTCAACTTTTCAACATTCTTACGTATTTGGTTGTCCTGAAAGAGGTGTCTCTCCAGCTCTATACGCACAAGTTGTTGCAGATCATACAACCATGCAGCATCAGGAAAATCCTTGGGGCATGGTCCCAGTTCCGGAATCTGTTGGACCCAGTTTGGGAAACTTTTGCCAAGAAATCGCTGCTGGCAAATGGCCTGCCACTCCTGATTCAGTTGGGACAGTGTTGACGGCCACACCTCTGCAAATGTAACCAACTTTTGAACCCTTTGTCTCAAAGATTCAATTCGGCGGAGTTGTTTAAGGATACGCCTACTCTCAAACGTTCGAGGTTCTAAACTCGGTTCATAGCTCCCATGCCTGGAAGGTCGACATGCTGGTGCTAATGGCATCCAGATTCGTTTAGATGGCTGACATCGGCCTCTGCACTTTCTAGGAATTCGTGTAGGCAGCTGAAATTGTGGGTTTTGGACAGATTCTTGGTGCAAGCACTCTGAAACCACCTCTTCAACCATTTCACCCCAGTCAGTTAGTGACTCAACCGTTCGCAACAAATTGGGTTGTTTCTCAAGCGTTGTCTGAAGTTCAGCTCTCCCGATACCAAATTGGGCCCAGGTCTGAGGGTACCTGATGGTAGGGAAAACCACATGCTTCCAAGGAACCTGAAAATCAACCAAAATCGGTCTGTGAGTGTCAAACCACTCTGCTGGGAGGACCCTAATGTTGTGTGCAAGGCTAGCCAATGTCGGATGCATGATGATGGAATCCGGGGATGTCGACTCCTTACAGGTAAAGGGCATCTTGCTTCCCTGTTGTTGCTCAAAAAGCTGTTGCACGCTAAGGTAGCCCTGTTGGCGCAAGGCATCCCATGCATCTAAGGAATGAACATCCAAGTTGAAGTCCCCCACATACATGGATGGCAAATCAAGTTTAGAAGTCATCTCCATCGCACACGAGAACAGCTCATTCGTTTGTTGTCGCCACTGTGTGTGTCCATTAGAGAATCCATATATGACCACAACCTGAATCCACAGTGTGCCAAGTCTCATAATGACATGCTGCAAGCGCACTGCATGATGCCATGAAGTGTCATGTGGCTGCCAGGATAATCTAGCTGGACAAACCGAATGAAACGATACACCTCCAGCTTTCCCCCTCAACGTATGCTCATCATAGCCAGTTTGGTGAGGAGGCACCGGTGCTGACCACAAGCTGCGAAAACGAAACTTGTGCAAAAATCGCTGAAAAGAAGCCTGTACTACTTTCGTGGCTGAGGTTTCAGCACAGCAAACAGTGTGGACATGATGTTGTTGCAGGAGCTCAGCAAAGGTGTCATGCTTATTGTTCAGCGATGTCGGGTTGATCACAGCAAGAGTCATAACATTCTGAAGGTTCGTTTTAGGCTTTCTAGAAGGGCCCGGGTTATCCGCTTCTCCTATTCGAAGACCCCTGAGTGGCAGAGGTCGTTGCTCATGGAACTCATCTCGGTAGGCTAATACAGCAGTACTAATTATCAAGCTCCTCACTTTGCGGAACTGTAGCACAAAACTAATTATGAAAAGAAAGGTCCCAGGCCATCTGGGCACATGGTTCCTCGTGCTTGTACAAAAGTGACCGAAGATGTCTGATCCCTCCCCATCAGCCACATGACAAAAGCACCTAAAAAGGATTATCAGCACTCCCCTCGAACAAACCACCCTAGTTTGTGGAGAGGTTACAGGCTGGCAAAAACCCCATGGCGGCTCTGGATGTCAATCCATCTTAGCATCTTCCCCATCCTCACCTTCTCCAGTCTTACGTTTGGGGCGAGCAATGAGGAGTTCTCTCAGATCAGCAAGGGTCGAATTGAGCTGGCTGGATTGTTGTGTGATTGCATGCTTGAACGAAGATTCCAATTCTCCCTTGACCTGTGCAATTGTGGTTTGCAGATTCTTCTCCCTTTGTTCAACCTGTGCAAACCCTTGTTGTGTATCTGACCTGAGCTGCGTCAGTGCCTCCTCCAGCTTCCCAATTCGCTGCTCCTGATTGGAGAACTTGGCTTCGATAGGTCCTTGAACTGCTCTGGTCGACGTCGCAGTTGGAGCTGACGCTGCATTGCTTGGCACATAGGTTGCCCATGGATCACTTGACTGAAATGGGTCCTCATTCGTGGCACGGGCTGGGGTTGCTGCGGGCTTTGGTCTGGGGCCTGCTAACACCGCATTGGATTGCCCCGTTGCACGGGGAGGAATGAGCTTCAGGATGATGGGGCTGGAATTGAATTGCACTACCTCGTTGGGACACTGAGTAGGACTTCCCAGCAACCATGTACGGGGTCCCATTGCTTTCATTGGTTTGAACTGCCAGCCCAAAACTGTTGACCACTGTTGCAGCATCGTGGCCGTCGTACCAAACGGAAGCGGTTCA
>VSDK01022888.1:575593-588847 GCA_009767595.1 Symbiodinium kawagutii
GTTCAGCCCGGTAAATGAACTTCAACTGCATGTTGGTGGGGGCAGGCTTGGATGAGCACAAGATCGACCAAGCTTTATCAAAGTGCTCACATGGATATCTCAGTCCCCAAGAATTGCGATTTCTTGTGAGACCTGCGCAGTGATCTGTTTGCGTGGACAAGGATGTTAGGTGAGCCAAACTTCCCTCTAGCCATATGACTCGCCAGTCCATTGAAGGTCGCCCATCCTGCGATTTTGGTGTCAGAAACACCCTGTTGAATCCTGAGAGTCGCAAGACTTCAGGAAGTCTCTCATTGCGAACAGCTGCATGGATTTGGACCGATTGCGCTGTGATTTCTTTGGTTTTCTGGAATTTGGCACCCCTGATGGATCTACCCCAGAATGACTCAAAGGCTTCACACACATTGCTATCCCGCAGCACATTCTTTGTAAAAACAATCGTCTGGTCAACAATCTTCGCCCAGTCAGCATCATTCCAGTCCTCCCTCCAGAAAGTAATCGCAACTGTGGTACACTTCTGTTCGTCAATTGTCTTTTCAACCGCAATAGCCGAAATGCACTTCATTCCCAGTTGAACCAACGTGGTGGCCAGGATAACTGGATTTCCCTTCTGATCCCTGCATGGCAGTGAGCACTGTGATGTTTTCAACTGTGTGTTCAGGCAGTGTGATCCCACAATGGCAACCGTCAACTCATCTTTGGAGATTGGCCTGTTCTCAGTGATCCATGGTTGGGCCTGTTCCAAAGACATGAGTATGATTCCACTCATGTTCGGCTGAAGACTGGGCAGCTGGGTTGGATGGGTGTTGTCCTCATTACACAAGTACGAGGTGTCAATCTGATAATGCTGTGGGTTCGGTTGCACAACAACACGTTTCCTAGCTCGTGCATTGGCTTCGGATTTGTCAGCATTACGACCAACCTCTTTGAACAGTTTCTCTGGAATGGTAATGGCGCAATCACGGCACAATTGCAGTGTTTGGTCAATCCTGGTTTTCCCGGGGGGCAAAGTAACCAACTGGGTCATCTTCTTGATACCTGCATTCTGTAGAAGGGTTTCCAGGGCTGCACTTGTCCACTCAATTGGGAATCCCTGTTCCAAAAGCGAGGCTGCCAAGGAATTCTTCACATGAACTCTTTGTGCATCCTTTTCCCCAGCCCCGCCAACCATCCGAAAGATCAGGTGAAATTTCAGGTGTGTTCTTTTCGTGATCTCACATATCTCCTGAAGTGTAGCTTCATAGTACACCTTCCCAGCACAAACCAACCTTGTGGCCTCTGACCCTTGGAAAGGACCGAAAGCAAAATCCAGCATGCTCAAAAGTGAAGTCACGGTAAGATTGGATGGAGCCATACCTGACCACAAAGTTCTTGACAACCATGTGATGGTGATGCCGGTATCTCCTACCACATCCAAAGGCTGGAGCAATTTCCTTGCTGCTGAAATGCTCAGGACATGTTCCCAGGCCAAGGGGGGGATCATGAAGCCATTGTCAACTGGTTCGAATGTGATCCTGGACTCTGTGTCCTCAACAGTCCACACCGAGGAGCCCAGCATTTGCAGTGTATCATGGACAAATAACTCAGCCCAAAAGTTGGCAACGATTTCTCTGGGACTGGATGGCCCACCAACCCGAAAGTCAACCGCACTTCGCTTTGGGTCCCAAACTGCCGAGATTTCACACTGTTGGGCTGCTGCAATGCAAAACCATGGGTCTGTCACATTCATGTTGATCACGGGATCAGTCGGAAACAAAATGACCGAAGCAGCCAATTCTTGTTCAGAAGTCACTTTGCCAAACTGATCATACATGACTTGATTTGTGAAATGTGCCAAAAGCTCACTCAACCGATCTTGTGCATCATCACTTTTGGTCGAGGTCAACATCATTGTTTCCCCGGTGATAATTGGCAGCAAGCCCACATTGCCTGCTGGGGGAATGAGTCCCATCAAACCCAATGGCTTCAAATGAAAGGAACATTCGGTTTCATTGCTGGCCACATCTTCAACATACAGTTGGGTTCTCATTGCAAAAGCAATCATGTCATGATGGAAAGTGGATGGCAACCAGCAAAAAAGGAATTTGTTGTCCACTTCATACTTGATCTTCAACATCAGTTCAAAGGGAATCGTGGCTGGGACCTCCGCCAAAGTCGGTTCGTCCTCTCCTTCCGATGTATCCACAGTGATTGGCGAGAAGCTCTGGGCTGGCTGCAGTTCATGTTCCTGCATTTGGATAATTGTACCAAAACCATGCTTCGGGGACCACATCTGATTGGGTTCAAGCCTTCCCAAGTTGATTCGTGCAACGAAATCCTGCAGGTTTGTCAGCCGTGTTTGGCATTCCTCTTCCGTGTGTTCACCCAGCAGGGAGGTGTGCATGTACAAGGTGCCAACTTCATGTACGAAAGATGTGCTGTTACCAATGCTAAGCTTCGCATCCAAAAGAGACTGAAATACATCACGAACGAGAAAATCAGCATCTGGTCTCAACCATGTGATTGCGTTGGAGATGAGAAGCAATGCGTGTGGCAAACTAATCTGGTTACCAATCTGTTTGTAAGCTTCAGTGAAGTCACTTGGCACAAAGAAATGGTCAACCACAATGTGCAAAAGCATTGCTTCAAAAGGATGGAAGTTTCGAATGCTATCCACATCTTCGCTCAAAGTCTGCACAAAATGACCCATGTATCCCTTCTCTTTCAATCTGGAATGATCGAGTTTGTGTTGCGAGGCATACATGCTCATGAATGTGTTGGCAACTTCATCTGGAGAAGTACATCTATTCAGCAGGGTCTCAATTGGACTGGATTCGCGAGTTCTCTTGTTGTTGTGCTTGGGTACCATACTTGGATCCATTGCACATTGCTTGACTTCATCAGTGAGCCGCAGATCCTGGCCCTCCGGCCCACATCTTTCAAACAGTGCATCCAAGTTGCGAGGAGTCAACTGAGTGATATGTGGCCACATCTGAAAGGCACTGGGACGAACTGTGTGGTCATTCACCCTCACCGCAATTCCCAACCATCGAAATCTTTTGGTTGCCCCAAAGTCAGCCGAATTAACAACTTGTTTCCAGCATAATCTATACCCGGCATGAGTCAAGCAGGCCAGGCAAAGATCACGGTCTTTGTGAGTGGAGAATCCGTTGACCTGTTCAATGAGTACTATGCTTGGTCTCAACACTTTACAGAGAAGTTCAGTGAGAGGTAACAGCTGTCCCAGTGTGTCCTTGAGTCCAGGTCCAGCCGAAGCATTTGACCAAGGAGGGCAAGGTGAACTGATCGTGAGAATCTGGACTGTCCATTCTGCTACCGGTGTCCACCAATGCTTGGAATCTATGTCACCATGAATCAGGACATCCCCTGAGAAATGCGTGAGGATGTCTGAAGGCAAGGGAGCATGGCCGTCAATGATCACAGCTTCATGATTCAGCACGAAATTCCGACATGCTTCCATACATGAGTCCAAGGAAACAACCTGAAGACCTTGACCAAAACGTGACCTCATGAAATGGATTGCTGAGCTCCATCCTCCTACGCCACCTGCGAATGGCTCAAACACGTGTATGCAGGATTGGTGTTTGTCATGGAGTGGCACGTAAATGGTTTGGTCATCCACTACGAAGTCCGGATCATCATCCCTCCATTCATGAAAAGGATCACGTGCGTCCCACAGCAAGAACTTCTGGGAAAAAGAAGCTGGTTTCTCTACCTTGTCCCATGAGATTCGGATTTTCTGGGTCAACATCTTGTCTTTGTCATTGAGTTTCGCTGAGTTTCCAAATGAAAATGAGCTGCCACCTTCAGGAATCCACAGGTTGGCCTCAAAAACATCTTCTTGCCCAGTTTCCAAAGTCAGGTCACTCACCATGATGTTCCTTCGGATCCAGGACCGACCATTATACCTCTCGCACTGATCCTGCCCCATCTCATCGAACTCCGCAATCAAGGGATGAACACTGGCATACGATGTCATGGCAATTCTTCGCGCTCCGTCAATGAGCGACAGGCACCCCCCGGGAAGGTGCTAGAGCCACAATGCCTCTTGTCAACCAACCAATCATTTGGCAATACGGTTGGGAAAATAACAAATATTTGAAACCACCGCATTGATGAATCTTGACCCACCATTCAGGCAATCGAAAGACATGACGTGACTAAACTCAAGCTGTGCTCAATGTCAAAGTCCGTGGGAACTGAGCCTCTGACCTGAGTTCGGACACTTTGGTCCAGCCGAAGCGTGACTTCCCGTCCTACGCAGCGGGAAAAGCATCATTTTTGGCCATACCAACGGTGATCATGGTACTGGGCAAGCTGCTGGTGCCTATCTATAGATGTAAATCTATATATATATATTATATAGGTATATCTATTTAGCTGGATGTATCTATTTGACTAGGTATTATGTACTTGTAATAGTTAGTATTCATAAGATTGGAATGCAGGAATGTATTTGGTGAGTCATTCAGCCATTCAGTCCCCAAGAAAATTGTCCGAGTGCAGCCTGGCTGCAAGTTTCACCTTCCATAGAATCAGGGCAGTCCTATAATGATACGTAGCACGGATTTTGACAGCATCCACCTACTGCAAAACAATTTGTCAAAATTAATGCAAATAAAAAGAATATTAAAGTATATATAATGTAGGGAACCCCAAAATGGATGGTTGATTACTATAGATAGCTAATAATGGATGATTTGGGGGTACCCCTATTTTGAGAAACCGCCCCATGCAACAAAATGTCCGAAATACATTTCTGGCAGTAGATCCTGGGCAATCATTCCTCGAAAGGGGAACTGAACTTTTCTGCATGGATTGTGTCTTGGATAGATCCAAGCCGGTACTTGCCAGAATCAAAGTCCCAAATATGGCTGCAGCATTGGGGTCCTGAAGGGACCATGAAAACGACAAATCAACAGGGACGAAGTATTGCGAGGTCACCTTTGACCTGAATGGACTTCCTCAGAGAATTGAAGCACCATTTTGAGTTGTGGCTTGGGCCGGCCAACACACTTTAGTAGGATGTCCCACAAAAAACTAAACAGCCTTTGTTGAAACCCCCAACACCCAAAACCCATGCCCATCAAATCTTGAACCAAACCATATCCCTAAAACATATGGCAGTGGGTCACCACCCTGTACCCCTGGTTCCCCTACTATTAACCATTGTTTTCCCCATTATTGTTGGTTATTATTCCCCATCAAATTGGTTGGTTAAAGCCTTGACCCATTGCCATATATAGCTGGTATATCCCCTACTATTGTTGGTTATCATCCTCTTGTTATTAACCAGTCTAACCAGCTAGTTCACCATTGGTTGGTTGGTTGTTAACCCCCATGAACGTTGGTTGCTTAACTGCTTGACCCATATCCGTTCGTCACGTGGGGCTTTCCCACGCACACCGACCGCGACCATCCCAGCAGCTGGACCGCCTTTCACTTCCAACAGGCCCTCACTCTCCATGTGCTGAAAAACGGCCTCCGAGAAGTTGGTCAAGCCACCAAACCCAGCAACAAACTATTAATGATAATGGTTAATAATGCTTAATGATAATGGTTGATCATGGTTGATAAGGGTTGATAATGGTTGATAATGGATAATAATGGATAATAATGGTTAATGATCATGGCTAATAAGCCAAAAATTGTTAAATGGATTAACCAACAAACCAACAATTTATGGATAGTTTTAATGGATAGTGGATAATAATTTGTGAACACTACCATTATCATTAATTAACCAGTATCATGAATTTAATGGTTAATAACGGATGGTTTACCGATGTCAACCAAACTACTAAATGGACATGATGGCAAACGATCCATTGGTTAATGATTCGTTTACCGATGGATAGTTGACCGATGGTTAAAGATAGCTTACCAAACTATTGGTTGAGTAGTTGATGGTTTCTGATCAGTTTGCGAATGGCAAACAACTATTCAATTTTTGGTTAACGCTTGCTTGGTTGGTTCATGTTGGTAATTCATGTTGAACCAAGGGTTGAAACATTAGGTTGATTAACCAAACAAAGAATTAGATTGAACTGTCTACCAATGGTCAACTAGTCAACTAATAGTTGTTGGTTAATGACTAGCTTCCTGGTTGTTAGACAAACTATTGGTTGACCCTCGGTTCACGATCAATTTAATCAATGGTTAAGCATCAATTCACCAACAAAATATTGGTTGACCGTTGGTTCACCATCAAGCACTAAGCATTATATCTGGTGGTTTCTCAAAATGGGGGTATCCCCAAATCATCCAGTTGATTAGTCATGCATACTATATAATAAACCAACTAGTTTTAGGTTACCCCTATGTGGCTTGAGAAAGCCCCATATTTGCAATGGGGATTTGGGGGAAGATGCAACTGGGGCTGAAGCAGTCAGCCATAGTCATGCTCTCCAAAGCGTCTGGGCCAACAACGGAATTGGATGGAATTGGATCATACTTGTGCCAGTTGTAGTGGTTAACAGCCAGTGGTAGAAAGCCGGTGGTTAGATCTAGTACAGTTGGACACCAGCGCCCAAGCTTGAGGATGGGATCTTGGTCGGATCAACTTCCAGGAAAGGTCCAGGGATTCATGGCATCCTTGGGAATCGCACACTCTCAAAATGATAGAAAATCCAAGCACAAGCAAATCACATCATATGTGTATGTGATCATATGTATGCATATCATTGCTATCATTTGCATGCTGTATCATTTGTTGCTGTTCTATAAATCCTATCATGTATATGTAATCATCTATCTATCTGCATCTACAAATGAAATATGTAAATATGTATATATATATAAATAAAATATAGTATATATATATATGTTCAGGACAATCATGCTAAGCCCAAGAGTGCTGGGTTCTTTACCCCCGGCGCTGCCTGTGCCAATGCAGGGCTCAATGCCAGGCCATTCTGCTTCGCCACGGAGCCAAGAATCGAGACCTGAGCCGATGCTGAGCCAACGAAGAGAAGTGCCATGGGCACCACTGCAAGGTACAACAATTAACGGTGGTGACTTCTGGTGAACTGGCGAGCTGGGTCAAGGCTTTGACCAACCAATATTACGGGGGATAGTAATCAGTGATAAAGGGAAAACAATGGTTAATGATGGGGACCCAGGGGTACGGGGTTTTGACCCACAGCCAATCCAGTACCTAGTGACCTAGTTTGAACAGTCAGTGGTGAATGTTGCATTCTGGTCCAACTATGGTTGCTCATGGTAAAGGGATGTGCAGAATAACGTTAGTGATTGATGGACACGATCTCACTACTGCAACATGTTCAACTGATAGTTGGAAAATGACTTGGCCCAAGAAATCACCCAAGACTTTTCCTGGAAACCATTGTGCTACAACTGGTTGCAGGTTGTCATGACATGGGTGACACAACAGTAGTCAACCAGCAGTTGATTGTTGTCTCCCATAGAGGTGTGATCAGGTAGCAGGCACCAAGTGTCACCGCCACAGCCACTGCAAACATAGCCATGGCTACTTGAAAGGTTACTTAGGACGTGTGAATCAACCAATTGATGGCAGTGACGAAGCCCTTGGATACCCTTGGGCATCCTATGCATGAGTTGGAATGGTACCTTAAATCCTTTAGATCTAAGATGACTAAGCACAAACTTCACACCCTCTCTGTTGACATGCATCGACGATGGAGACAGATTCGTTCCACACCAAACGTATAAACAAAGAATCCATGTATGTTTTGATGGAAACCCAATGGTGTTGCTTGGAAAGTGTGTCACAACTTTGGCCCAACTACTGTAAGTGGAAAAGAACATACACAATGCGTTCACAACCCTCTTTCAGGCTTTCAGGGTGTGATGCACCGGAAACTACTCAATGACTTTCTGCTGTCGCAATGCACGAGATTGCAGTAAGTTTTGGAACCTATTGCTGGATGCAGACCACAGTGAAGCGTCGCAATTCAACAGCACACATCTCTATCCTCGGCAAAGCCGCCTCCAGTTGTGTTCTGGCGCGAGGAACAGGATCAACATTGTGGTTGCAGTCTACTCCATAGTCCGGAATGGGTGTCATAGGACGAATAAGGATTGCAACGAACACGATAAGGAATCTTCATGGATGAGTCCACATCAATATCTGGGTAAAAAGTGAGATTGTCAGTAACTCACAATAGACCCCGGATCATCAATAGTACAGAGTCAAGCAGCAAAGGTTCAACCGAGGTCAATTGATGATGGTTGGGATGTGACCAACAAAAGCATGGATCTATATAGCAATCAGTTGACCATGTGCGATCTCACCTGCTGATTGCCCTCTTGGTCCAAGGGCCAGTTGTCCCCTCCGGCGACAGTGTACAGCACGCTCATCTGCCATGAGAGCAGGCCTGTAGTGATGCGGATGAGCTGCATCACATGGTTTCAGCCTGTAGAAAGTGCTTCAAGCCAGAGAAAAGATCGATACATATTGATGCACTTGTGGCCCAACTGATCTTATAAGTATGAACGTGCACACGGATACACATTAGTTTAAGAGGAGCAATGGTCGACTGGATAAGTGCAACACAAGTGGCTGTAGAAAGACATATTCGTCCGACATCATGCACCATACTCATATATAGATCTGGATCTACATCCAAATTTACTTACGTGTATCATCGTGTATAATTACATATACTTACGCATACTACCTCCGTTCACTTAGCCATTCGTACACCTGAAACACCTGCGGGGTTTGCACCATCATTAACCAACCTTGCAGCATTAATCATCAACCATTTGAACCCATATTGAACCCGAGCCATCATCAGCCTTCATTTGCGATGACTAAACCGACTAACCATCATGAGCCATTATTTAACCATTGTTAACCAACCATCAGAGCCATTATTTACCATGATGGGTTAATGATTTAACCAACCATCCAGCTCATCAACCCATCATTAAACAAACTCTTCACGAATAGAAACTGCAGTCGTTCCAGGCCGACCACGCCATCGAGCTGACGCTGAGGGTCCGGTCAGAAGGCTGCATGAAAGCTTTTGTAGAGCCTCACGGGAGCCATGGAAATGACCGCTTGACACCCATGGCTGCCAACCAACCAGCCTTATGAAAGCCCAAAAATGTTTGGGCTTAATAACCATAGATGGATCTAAAACATTACTGTTTATGTAGTCTATAAGTTGAGCATGTATAAACCCTATATTAAGTAGTTCATATCATGCCATATTGGGATTCAATCATGTCTTTCTTTCATGGCTCATGTCATATGTTTGGTGGATCGCTAGATCCTAACCGCTGATTTTGTCGGAACAATGTTTAATAGCAGGTTGATGCTACAATGTTGGAAGTTGTATCTTATAACCAACACACATTTGCTAAACCAATGGGTCCATAATTTAGCATGTCCATAATCAACTCTAGTGCTCACAGCGGTATGTCAAGTAGGATACCTCCCTAGGTCATCAGCGAGTCATGTGATCACTGATTGTTGTGAGGAATTGTTTGCTTCCATGTATACCGTATACCTGTAAATATGTATATATATATATATGTAAGAGTTAGTGGATGAATAGATAAATAAATGGATTCATGAATACATAAATAAACACCTGCACATAAGATCGACCCATACATGAGACATCGTGAGATAATATGTACTGTGTCTGCAAGAAAGAAGGTAAAAAAACACATGTGCGCGGGCAAATGCTTTGAATGCTGGCATCTTGTGTTTACCCAGGTCTTGTGTGTTTTTGTTGGGATCAAAATGCTCCTGATGGACACTGCTCAAAACCCCAAGCATCTGGTCAAATGGCCTGCCAGAAAGTCACATTGCCCACAGGGCCATACCCTCACTTGCGCACCTCACTTGTCACTCACTTGCGCACTCTCACTCACTTGCGCACTTCACCCACCACTGGTCACTCACTTGCACTTCAATACCCAAAGCCTGCCCTGGGCACATGCAGGGCAGGACATGGGGTGGGACATGGGGTGGGACATGGGCTGGGACATGGGGTGGGACATGGGGTGGGGACATGGGGTGGGGATATGGGGTCGGAGAAGGGCTGGGCACGAGATGCATCGCCCAAAGACTTCATTGGGGACATGCAGGGCAGGACATGGGGTGGGACATGGGGTGGGACATGGGGTGGGACATGGGGTGGGACATGGGGTGGGACATGGGGTGGGCAGGAGATGCATCGCACAAAGACTTCACTGCGGACATGCAGGGCAGGACATGGGGGGTGGGACATGGGGTGGGACATGGGGATGGAAGATGGGGAGGAAGCTGGGAGGTCATGCACATGTCACAAGTGTACAAGCGAGTGATACCTCAAGTGTACAAGCGAGTGACAACTCAAGTGTACAAGCGAGTGGTCGTCCGTCAACAGCGGATTTGTTTGGCGTAAATTGAGAATATCCAGGTTCCACTCAAATATCAATCAACGGTTTTGATAGCGAGAAAAAGCATGGGTTTTCTGGGCAGCGACCACTACCCTAGTGAGATGTGAAAAGGCGGTAGGGTCACGGTGGTTTCATGACTGATGACTGTTCGGTGTAATCTATAAGCATTGCCCCTCAAGAGGTTTTCATGGCACAACACGATTTTATCAATGTCATCAGTGATCATGATCTTTCCCAGTAACCACCTCTTTACTTCGAAAAATAAAAAACACACTTGCGCTGGATCATCAATCTTAATCTTATCTTGACTGATGGATCCAGGGTTTCTTTCATCAATCCTAATCCTATCTTCACTGATGGGTCCAGGGTTTCTTATCACCAATGTGAACCTGTGAGCCAACAGTCAGGTCAGGCGCCTCCTTTACTTCTGCCAGCTGCCGCGTAGCTGAATTATCCTGTTCGGGGTCCAGCTGGGTATAGCTGGGAGATATCTCATGCACAACAGGTTGGTACGGAAGAATCTCCCAGGTTATTCAGCTGTTGTAGAGCTGTTGTACCTGTGTCTAACTGTGAATCGGGCCAATAGCACAACAGATTTGTACTGAAAAAACGATGGGCTTTGGAATAACTTCTGGCACTGAAAACCTGAAGCATTCCAAAAAGAAACTGCATCCCAAGCACGACGCGTGCTTGGACTGTCCTGACCCATGACTGATTCAGTTTTTGGTCCTTAGGACTGGACTCCACGTCTTGTTGAATTCATATGAGTGTTTCTCAAAACAGGGGACCCCCAAATCATCCATCAATAAGCATGTATATATATATCAATTACAAAACTATTTTGGGGTACCCCTACTGCTCGAGAAACCACATATCAAATAGACAAGCACCATAGAAGACAGTGTGATCTTTGTGGAGTACAGTACCAACATTGCCAAAACTGGAGGGTGGTTTCAACCTCTGTCAACAATATCGTTATTTCACCAATCAACCAGCCAAAATATTGAGGGAAACATGCTAAAAAGCACCAACAAGATCACCAAAAGGGAGGAGTTGTGCGATGTTGTTGTTTTGTCCGATATCTTAACCCCCTAAAGTTGCACGAAGAATCAAACTTGCTGGCCATTTCACCGTCCAACATCGTATGAGCAGAATATGGTTGCCTAACTGTACAGATTTGCCTGGAGATGTTCTACTGTATACGAATGGGCACAATAAGAAGGAAAGAAGGAACACTTCCTGTATTCAAGAACGGACCAAGGTACCCCAAACTGTGCAAGAAAATATGCAGATGTTCAATAGGAAAACAGGTGCCAGCACTCCTTTTTGCCTTCACCTGTCACCTGTTGTGTCCTCTTCTATCTCACAGACCCACAAGGCAACTACAAAATTGCATACGCACTTCCATGGGCAAAAGACTTGCCCACTAGGCAACCAACATGAGCAGTGTCATCGTAGAAGCAAGCAATTTTGTGGCTGTGACATTCCCATCTAATGATAGAATACGTAGTCTTGGGGAGTCCCCTTCCGTTGATGCCAAATATGCTTCATTTTTGTTACTGTCACTGGTGTTGCATTCTTGTTGTGGGCGCAGTTATTGGTTCTAGTCACTGAAGGTTTACTCTATCTCTCGCACATTCGGTCGGTCCAGGTCCGGCCAGCAGTACCAGCCACAATATGACTTACCAACACATGCCAACATCTACAGAAGGCAACAGTCATGCTGATTGCCACATCATACTTGTACAGTCACCATATTGTGCTTAAGCATGGTTCATTCCGTGGTAAACACCCGTGGTGACCCGTCACTTTGAAAATAAAATCTATAGTTAACTAATTAATAGCTTGTGATTCAACTATGGTGCTCGCCTCATTTTCTGAGTTATACATATGTGTATATATATATATATAAATTTATATTCGTTATATTTGTATAACTTATGGATAATAACCAGATTTCTTCGACAGTGGAGCTTTAGAGCCCAAGTACAGATGGGATAGAGCCCATCACCCTGCGATGGAACACCTGGAACTGGTGAAGTAAGTTGGCTTAGAACCCAGGTGATACTGGTTTGCCTGCTTAACTATCACTTTTTAATGATGACTAGTTGATAAGTGTTGGTAATCATTCGCTTTTTACTGCTGACTACCGAGTTATGAACTAGAATTGACTTATTTATTAGCTGGGAGCTAATCAACAAGTCATGGTTAAAGCGTCAGAAATGTCTTAACCGGTTGTGAATCCGTAAGCCATTAACCTATTAATTCCCCCAGTTATCATCCAGTCTATGAATCATTTAGAGTAATAAACCAACCGTGACCTTGGGGTCCCCCATGACTGAAGAAATCACAATACAGCTGTTAAATATGCCCTACTATCGTTAGTTGTTATCCCATATCATTAGCCACCATTAATCACCACTAACGAGCATTCACCACTATAATTTCTACAAAACCACTATCAGATAGTATTATCCATCAAGTTGGCATATATTCCCTATTCTTGTGTATTGTTGGTATTAAGCACTATTGATGGTTCTACCCCACAATCGGTTATTACGTTGGTTCAACCCACTTATTATCAACCATTATTGTTGCTATCATTGTCGATTAAAGCCACTCATCATGTTCCATTGCCAAGCACCAGTAACCACCATCAACCGACACACGGTTAATCACTCTTAATGACTATTTACTACTAACCATGCACTGAATTACTATTAACCACCATTAACCACCAACTAACCACTATTAATCACTATTAACCACCATTAACCGCCAATTAACCACTATTAATCACTATTAACCACCATTAACCACCATCAACATCCATCAGCCAACATAACCATCTGGGTCACAGCTACCAGGAGTGACCAA
>VSDK01022888.1:588985-607316 GCA_009767595.1 Symbiodinium kawagutii
ACAAAACCCACCGGCTCGCCTGGCTGCTCCGCCGCAAGGGTGCCAGGCGCTCAAGCAGCCGACCCAAGGCCTTGCGGGGGTTCAACCTGAGAGGTCACGGGCGCAAAGGTTCACAACGGTCTACATGTACCAGTCATGCACATGTTTATGCTGGCGGACTGTTTACCGTCCCACGAAAACGAGACGAACATGCTTCTCGTGTTAGAGATGACGTCTTCTATATACTTGCGCGTCTTGCTTCCACGGGGTGCGATGGTCACCGTGCTAATTGGGGTGGGGTGGGGCGGTGCATCATCACCTGATGTCTTGTACTTGCGCGTCTTGCTTCCACGGGGTGCGATGGTCACCGTGCTAATTGGGGTGGGGTGGGGCGGTGCATCATCACCTGATGTCTTGTACTTGCGCGTCTTGCTTCCACGGGGTGCGATGGTCACCGTGCTAATTGGGGTGGGGTGGGGCGGTGCATCATCACCTGATGTCTTGTACTTGCGCGTCTTGCTTCCACGGGGTGCGATGGTCACCGTGCTAATTGGGGTGGGGTGGGGCGGTGCATCATCACCTGATGTCTTGTACTTGCGCGTCTTGCTTCCACGGGGTGCGATGGTCACCGTGCTAATTGGGGTGGGGTGGGGCGGTGCATCATCACCTGATGTCTTGTACTTGCGCGTCTTGCTTCCACGGGGTGCGATGGTCACCGTGCTAATTGGGGTGGGGTGGGGCGGTGCATCATCACCTGATGTCTTGTACTTGCGCGTCTTGCTTCCACGGGGTGCGATGGTCACCGTGCTAATTGGGGTGGGGTGGGGCGGTGCATCATCACCTGATGTCTTGTACTTGCGCGTCTTGCTTCCACGGGGTGCGATGGTCACCGTGCTAATTGGGGTGGGGTGGGGCGGTGCATCATCACCTGATGTCTTGTACTTGCGCGTCTTGCTTCCACAGGGTGCGATGGTCGCCGTGCTAATTGGGGTGGGGTGGGGCGGTGCATCCCAATTCTTTGGCTTCCCAGAAACATGGAAAACCAAATGCTGCTCTTCGGGCTTACATCCAGTCTACTCAATGGCGTTGGGAAATGTCAAGCTTGGACTTGTTGTTGAAGACTGGACAAGTTTTGAGCAAGCTGTGACTTGGTGTCCAAAACAGTGATAACGAATCCGCATCGTTTCGACAGCCAAAACGCAGGTAATTTAGCGATTCCTGAAAAAAATAGATGAAATTTGGATGCCATTTTTGAAGAGAAAATCGCGTTGGCGCCTCAGCTAAACAACGAAAATGACGAAATTGTGGGACAGAGAAAAGTCCGCCGGGATGTTTATATGTAGATATATTTGCATATATAAATAAATAAATATATCTTTTTTGAATATATAAATTTGATTATATATATATATATCAATCTATAAGATATATAATGATATATATATAGATAATCAAATATACGTGTATGTATAATGCTACATCTGTACATAACATATGACGCATATTGACGAATCATATAATATTGTATGTAATTAGAGTTGCTCATATCCGGCCAAAGAGCGATCAATAAGCAAATAAACAGTCATTCTCAAAGTGGAAAAAGTATTGTTGGTGCAAGACTGTCATTGAATGCGTTTGGCCATTAGGAAAGTAGGGCATTATATGGCTGTGGGTCAAAACCCCGTACCCCTGGTTCCCCTATCATTAACCATTGGTTTCCTTGTGATTGTTGGTTATTAACCCCCATTGTTGGTTGGTTAATATTGACCCACAGCCATATGATTTGTTTCCTTGCATACACTTTCGCATCCATGGGTGAAATGAGAGTTACGGGGATGTCCCACGGCCGTCCTGTATATGACTTTGCGATATGGGGGTTTCTCAAGCCATAGGGGACCCAAAAAATGGTTGGTTTACTACTATAAATGGTTAATAAGCTGGATGATTTTGAGAAACACCCATATGTTATATCTGCAAGTAGCCTTGGTTGAGAAAAGCTAGCGTATAGTTGTCAATCCGCATCGTTTGCCAAACAAAAAGATCCCATTTTCGATTCCCTTCGTACATCCAGCCATGTTGGGACGAACAAGTTCCCGGGTCATCTGAGAACATGCCAAGGTATTGGAGAGTCAAGTCACCCTCTTATCACCTTTTCCATGTTGACGAACGGCTGGCAGCGCGGGGGCAACTTCTCCGCTGCTCTTGAATGTAGTGGGGCCCAGGCCCAAACCATCCCAACAAGATCATAATTTCTAGCATGAAAATCCATCACTTGATGCTTGCTTTCCCAGAAAGTGGTTTCCAGAGCCAAGATGGGATCATTTGGATGTTTCTCAAAATAGGGGACCCCTAGATTTTCCAATCTTAGTCATAAACCAACCATATCAACCATCTTGGGGGTAAACCTCCATTTATGGAAGGTTGGAGGATGTTTTCCGCTACAAATCGAGCCGGTTCTTCGGCTTCCTGGCGCACCATATCTCCCAGAGGGAGCTTTCTGCCATGGTCCAACCTTGGTCCGCAGGACATGAAGAGGAGCACCCCTATCACTTCAAAGGCATGGAATAAGCTGTCCATTATGGTTAATATGTTCATTTCTAGTCGTTCAATATTTCTGGATTTTTGTTAAATCTGGTTTACGAGGTTTTAAAGCCAGCTAATGTCCATAAATAGTGGTTTCCTAACCTCTTGTCGATTCTTTTCTTATATCATCTTATATCCAAGTGACACATGGAAGTGAATGCTTTGAGTGTGGCAACTAGTGGATACCCACAATCATCTCCAAATGATCATCGTTAAGATGGACACATCCATATTCCACAGTGGTCTTGAAGCAATGCTGAAATGTGCGCTTTGAGTGCTCGAAGCAAGAGTCTGTTTGTTCAGACTCAGTTTGTCACCCATTCTGTAGCCTTCTGATCAACTGTGGGAAGATTCATAGTAAGGATTTTGACTAAAAGTCGCAAAGAAATGGCAGTTTAGTTCACATGTCAGGTTGAAGTTTGACCCTGTAAATATCCTCAACAACATCAACAACCTGGCCTATGTCTCAATGCTTCTCTACCATCCTTCCTTGGTCTCCACCCCCAAATGTGGGTACGTGTCAAGACAAACCGATCAAGCCAAGTCAAAACACTGACCCTAAACAACCGTGGCACTTCTGCTACACGTGCAACGCATGCTACGCGCAACAGGTCCAATGTTCAACGCATGTTCAGCTCAGGAGCAAGTTTGGGTGACGCTGCATGTGCACTTGGCCGCAGGAGAGACTTCAAGACCTGCACACCAGAACTGCTATCCAAGTGGTACCATCGATGGATGCATCCGGCTGTGGGTCAATATTAACCAACCAATAATTGAGACAATAATAACCACCAATAGTAAGGAAAACAATGGTTAATGAATGTTAATGATAGGGGAACCAGGGGTACGGGGTTTTGACCCACAGCCATCTATAGGGCATATATTCAACCCAGGAGCCGTGGGGTTCCCTGATTTTTGGATGCGCACCATGCATGTCCATAGAAGAGCACAAATCAACTACCGCCAAAAAAACAAGTATACCAACAAGATCGTAGAAGTGGTCGTGGATGCCAAGAGTAAATTCAAATTCCACGTGGGTGTATAATATACATATATATATATATATACACATAAATATTTATGCAAATACATATTCTGCATGTAGTATACAATATACTTTACAAATATTTCAGTTAGGTAGTTAAAACTAAGCACTCAAACATGACCGGAAAGTTCGAACCACTGGAAGGGGTGGCTCAGCCACTTGAGTAAAGTGGAGAACTGCTTGAGCCAACCTGCTGGCGGCTCTCATGGACATTGTTCTTCCGGGCCCATGCGGTCTATGATGAACTACGATGAAGAATCACAGGTAGTAAAAATCATCTGCTTCAAAGCATGACCGCGGTAGATCAAACGGGAACCCTTCGCCAACGCCGGCGGTGCCCGCTGTGGCCACACCTGAAAGAGCTTCTCCACGAGGTGAGGTGCCCTGTCATGACGTGCCTGGCAGCTGAAATCTCCTGGTCGATGGGAAAATCGATGCTTGATATGTTGAAGCAAGTACGATCAATAGACATGGGAAAATATTTGATGCAGCAACTCTGAATCTATTATGAACTGATATGTTGATGTTGATATCATATGAATTCAAAGTTGATGATGGTGGATTGATAATTAAGAGTTGACTCTGGTTGATATTTCAAATATCTACTTTACCAGTAGTTGAACTTGATCAATTCATTGATGAATAGTGGAAGAGGCAGTGGCAAATGGAAAAGGGAAATAAAATATGGTGACCATTTTGTGATCATTTTGATTCTATTGATGCATGTGTAATGCATGCACAGTACTTACAATCAATAGCCGTTCCAACAAAGAGGGGCACCAAGGGAGGTCCAGCAGAAATTGCAAACAAAAAGTAACATGGAAGTTCACACTTTCGTCCTACGGTCGTGTTTCCCCGGGGAGATCGATACTTCATCATTCAACTTTGCAAACCTGTCCAAATCTTGAACTGATACATCCATGAGTCAAGAAGAAAGACTTTCTGCCCATTGTTGGTTGTTTGTGCTTGCTCCTTCACAACCCTAGGCTTTGATCAGTTGTCCCTGTGTGCAGAGTAATACACGATTTCCTGGTGCAAACATGCTGTATAAGAGATTTTGTTTAGCACTGGCGAGCCACAAAACGCAGCCTTATGGAATCACTACCCACGCGTGATTTGGCCTGTGATAAAGGGCCAGGGAGTGCCTGTCTGCAAACTTGCTTCATATGGGACTAGTTTCAGAATCGTCACTTGGTGTTGGGCACCGTTGAGACGTTCCGACTTCTGGGGATAGGCAGTTTTGGAATACCATGAGTTCACCTCAATTTCTCGGTGAACCCGGACTTAAAAATAAAATTGCAATGTGAGTGGAGACAGCTTACATTGTACGGGAGCATGGGTGCATGTGCATTGGCCCGAAGAGAAATTGTTAATTGGACAAGGATGATGAGGAATTCAACTTTCTTCTCAGTTCTAATACAACCAACGGTGGACGGTTGATATCCACACAACGACCACTGCTGATATCCCAAACATGTGGATATGTATATTATATTATGTGTAAACCAAAGAAATGTGGCAATGCATTGCACATGAATCAATGAATAATATGTAATTTTTCTATATTGCAATCTAGACAGCTAGAATGCTTAAAACATTGGTTCAATCGGTTCAATCGGTTCAATCCCCTTCAGCCTCCAAATGCTCTGCCAAATATACTGCTGCAGCCACCTCGTGCCGATGAGCTTTGCCACACAACCCGACCAGCTCAGGTTGTGAACGCCGGAAGCACATTTTGGAAAGACTTTGAAGAAATATCGAATTAAAGAAAACAACTGAAGAATGATGTTTGCAAAATGTTTGTAAGACAATGTACTCT
This sequence comes from Symbiodinium kawagutii, assembly GCA_009767595.1. Taxonomy (NCBI): domain Eukaryota; class Dinophyceae; order Suessiales; family Symbiodiniaceae; genus Symbiodinium; species Symbiodinium kawagutii. The sequence continues at coordinate 594,412 of VSDK01022888.1, forward strand.
GTAATGCGAGCACGCTTCGCTTCAAATATTTGAGCTTGTTTCGATGGGAAAGTGCAGCGTCCAAGGTGGAAAAAACCCTTTCAAGTGCCTTGCGGAGTTTCCATCTCATTCCAAGTGGTTGACATCAGCTGTTTTTGCGAGCCAGATTTGGTTTGAGTTTGGAAACACATGATGCAATTAGTGCTAGAAATCACCATTCTAGATCGTGTTACCGGTGAAGCACGGTGGAACTCATGGGTGGTGATAGTTCTATGATGGTTAATGAGGGGTAAACATGACGAATAACCACGGCACACGCTCGGTGGGTCGTCCCATCAACAACAAACAACTCGTCGTCGGCCACTGCTCGAACAAGTAGCGACCAATCATCAGTGCCATGAATGGTGGTACCCCGAAAACATTGGCAAATGAACAGTTGGGTATCTGCCAAAATAGTGGTACCTGCAAAACTCATGAGTTAAAATGATGATTTTTCGGTCGGTTCGGCTATTATTGGTTACCCTGTGGCTTTGGACATGCCTAGTTCTTGCCGGTTGTTGGCAGGGGAACCACAGCTCCGTTGACATGGAGGCGCCTCTCCTCCACCAACGCAGCGCTCCAAAAGTTCAAAGACCTCGGGGCGAGGGCGGCCGTTGAAGGCGAAGGCCATGGCGCAGCTGGAGACCTCCCCAGTTGGGACTGGTCCTTTCCAACAACGGACTGTTTCCTGAGGAAATATTTCTGCATACCCAAGACATCCCAAGACTATATGCATATCATATGCGTATAAAACTATTAAGCATCAACAATCATCAACAGTCTGTAGATGTACAATGAGTCGAAACCCTGAATCGGTGGGGAACATCCCAAACAGAACTGCCTGTATTGGCACCTTGTACCCACCCAACTTCAGGTCTTTTTGAACATAAGCCATTCTCAAATGCTTGAACTAGGGTCTAAACATTGCCTTACTTTTTGACTCAAAGTCAACGATTTCCCAAACCGTTTGTGAACATACCAGTGTGCTCAAGCGGAAAGTGCGGAAACCCGAAAGAGTGGGTTTTGACCCACACGTGAAAAGCAACAATACATACAGTTTTTACAGATACAAAAAAAGAGCATATATATATATCTGTATATATGTGACATTCTTTGTGATTGTTAATTACTAATATGCATTTAGCGAATATCGATGTGGTACAAGGAATCATATGCAAAAAATAAATGAAAGGTGGAAATCCACGCGGCTATTCGCCTGGGCAAGGGATCAAAACCGCAAAGACCCCGTTGTGGAGTTCCAAATCCGTTCACATAAATGGTGAGCATGAGCAAGCTATCCTATCTATCCTGTTTTAAGCAGTAGTAAGGTACTACATCTATGTTTGTGTCTTCAAATCGTTGATTGGTCCCGCATGATGATGGGTTTCCACCAACAATTAGCAGTCTTTGGTGGTCCCGTCGGCTCCCTATTCTAAAGTGTACCAATACCAATCCTACATTGCTTGCAGTTCTCTGAATGTATTTGCTGTTTAGTTGATGCCATTATCATTGTTTGCGCTCCTGGCTTCATGAAGGAAAAACAAATGGTGGACCAAAATAGGTTGTGCTCAAACCTGGCACATTCTAACTTCAAGGCCATCTACACCCTCGATATTGATTTGGCAAACGGAATAACCAAAGCAATCACTACAAGCAATCACAAAATATCTCACCTGCGTATGTACATGTGCGTGTGTACAGTAGCAAGCGAAAGCCAAATTCAATACTTTTAGACATTGTCTGAACTATCTGATTTTTTTATTTGTTCATTGTCTCTATGCATGCCTTGAAATAATCCCACATACCCATGGCTAAATATTACTTAACTACTCAAATTGACTCCACGAATTGGCTGATTGCAATCAATCCTGCTTCCAAACAAAAAAATATGAATCCTGCAGTTCAACAGAACATGCTAAACCAAATTGAACATCAAGCAACAGAACGAACCCAAACTCGTTTGAACTGACCAAAACAATCAAAACCAGAACACACGCCACAATAACCACATACCAAATTCAAGGAGCCAACCACAACAACATCATGAATCGAACATACCAAAACAAACCACAATAAAGCCCTTGGGCATCCTTGGGTTGAAACCACCCAACCTCTCAGGCCCAAAGACCCCCGCCTCTTCAACGCTGAGAGGTGCAGCTGTCGCAGAAGCCACTACAGCGTCCAAACCCTGACGCGGGAAGATGCAGCCAGGTGCCGATGTCATGGTTCATGGTTGCAGGTGATGGTGGGACCAACCTGTTGACTTAAAGCATTTCAACAGATTTCAATTATTTCGAACGTCTCCTCTGTATTTTTAAGCAATAATCACTTTTGCACACGGAAGAAACTCGAGTTATCCCAGCCTCCATCAGTGGTCATCATGGCTACTGATGAAACATCGCATTTCATGCAGCGCCGCCTCCTGAATTTCCTCTGCATCTCCAGCTGTCAACCTTCGATTCACCAAGGATAACCGACACCAAGCGACAACAATCGCCACCAACAGCAGCAACAACAGCCATGCAAAAAAGAACCAACAATTGATTTGTTGATGAATCAACAACATGAATCATATCAATTCATATCATACCATGATTAATTAATACCCTGTGATGAACCAACAATGTGAATCACATCATAGAATATGTTTCACAGCAACAATGGACAAACAATCACGGACACTAAGAAACAATAACAAACAATGACCAACAGCAATCAAATGTGATCAACATTGACCTGCAGTCACACAAAGGTAGTGGTGATCTGTAATGATGAACCCATATGAACCCCAAGAAATGCCAAGCTCGCAGGTAATTCAAGGTGACGCCACCGCATGTTTCTAGCTGTGTAAGACTGGTAGAGGAGCTGGTTAACAACAGCATGAACCAGTCTGAACAAATTGGAACCATCAAGAAACAGAGCTGGTTGCTAAGAAAGTCTCTTCATTAGCAAACATAAACCATTAGCAACAATTCACCAGCTACAACACTCTCCCCCTCTTCGTGATCGAACCTATCACTCCAGGTTGGGTATAGAGCTACGCCCCCAACAATTTATGAGCTTATTCATGCGGGGGACACCACCAATTCTGGGGCCACACCATTTCTGGTCAAACACAAATGGGTGTCTTCCAATTGTTGATTTCAATGCCGCAATGCAATCGTTCCCGGTTTCCTGAACAAAAAGATCGTGGTCATTGGACTCTGAGCCCTTCACTAATTGCAGTCGATCGCTGCCTCTTGTTCATGTTGTTGTTATCATCTATCCGGAGTTATGCGCATATGCGGAGAAGCACTGTTGTTGATGGGAAAACCATCCAAGAGCAGTACTCCACATGAAAAACACATATTTTTACATGTGAACCACATATTTGTTGGTTTAACCCAGGCAAAACATGTTTTCATTGTTTCTTATGGTAATTCATAGATGTTTGAAATATGCCAAAACTATTCTTCATCAGCCAACGTGGTTGTCTAGACTGCTCAATTCTGAATTTTCGAAAGCCATTGTGCCATCCGTGGTGCATAGTGGTTAATCGATAGAGATTCTGACATCCGATTTACATGGAAATATGGCCATGGTTCTTGGACACACTTAATTACAGTACACATCATTAAGTATCACCATCAAGCATGTCTAGCCAGCCATTATCATACCACTGGGTAGTAACCTCCAGTATCACTTCAATGACCATATCAATCACTAACCGCATTCAATTACCAGCATTGACCCTCGGAGATCAGCATCTGGGGTTCCGACTCAGGACGAGCTGCATCCTTCGCCTGACAAGCTGATCCTTTATGAATCAATGCTGAACCCATTTCAGCATCGAGCATCCACCAAGACTTCATAGGTGTTTGTAGAAACAGAACCAACTACCCAAAGGTGTGAGAGTGGAATGAATCTTGTATATCCAAAAGCGTTGTGCAAGTAAAAAGGCCTGAATGTAATCACATTCACAAGTTTGATACTCCACCGGAACCAATCCACCTCTGAAAAAAATGAATTGATCAGACCTCCGACAATCATCCTGCAAACAAAAAAAGATGCGCTATTCTCCCAATACTTTCAAGAGAGCGTGTTTGTTCCAAGTTGGCTACATCTCGCCTCCCAATAAAAGGTGTCCTTTGCTTCCAAGGATTTGCCAGCCCTGCTCCCTCCAACAGGTTCCCTATTCACCGGACATGATCTTGGAGCTTCCTGGAAGCCCGAACGTACGTGGAGCAACCCTAGATAGTACATCTACATATCACACGGATCGTATATATCAAGTATGAGAAAAACCCTTACAAATCACATACTCAATATGTACACGCATCCATAGCATGTATCATGAATATATATAATTACTACATTTGGGTGTTTCTCAAGTTACCCACAGTTATCATCCAGTTATTGATCATTTATAGTACGTAATAAACCATCCATTTTATTCACATCCGTTGTTACCCTACAGATCCCAAGCACCAGTTCACAACTGGCCTCGGCCCGCTGGGCCATCAGCACCGCTTCGTCCGGATCCACAAAAACATCGAAGCCATCTTCCTCGCCGTGGCTCAGCCAGCATCATGCGGGCTGAAACACATATCATGGTATGTCAATGGATGGTTAACCAATGCCTAATGATGGTTGGCTATAAATGGCTATGCTTAGATAGTGGATGATAATGATATTTATTTATAAATAGATATGATAGATAAGTGTTGATGAAAAGAATGCTACTGATCAGAATATGTTGAACAATGTTGATACTTGACAAGTATGAATCATCGTGGTTACTCATGATTAACTAAATACAATAATAGCTGGATAATACTGATAAAGAACTATTAGCGTTGGCGCTTGATAGTGATCATGGCACATTGGTATTGGTATAGTGTAAACCATTGGAATCTACCACGAGATTTGACCATGATCGTATCAACCACTGGCTACTCATGGTCAAATCTGGTGATTCCATCGGTCGACAACTGTGAATCCTAGTCATGTATTCAGAGCAAGCCGACTTGGGCAACTAGAATGATTGAATGATGATGGTTGGTTCCTGATGTTTCACAACAAAACTTGGCCAGAAACTGCAAAAACGAGCAATGAGCAGAACAAAACGATGATTCAACTAGTCAGCAGGAAAGTCACACATTCTAATTCAGACATGTACACTGCGTAGAATATTGCAAGCACACGCTGACGCACACACACTGAGTAAATGCCAAGGCATAGGGTGAAATGAGATGAAATGATTTCTTGGTTATGAGATCAACTGGTGAAGTCTTTGACGGCTGAACTCTGGAAAGATTCAATTCCTCCAATTCATCGTTGACGAAGTGCGGTGGACAGCTTCACTCGGCTTCTGCTGATGGCAACAAAGGGATGACACAGCTTGATGTTGACCAACTAGAAAAACCATTGCAGGTACGTGACTCCAGCGTCCCAGAGTCATATCAGTCATGAATGCAGCCCTCTTCGTTGGGCAATCAGCTGCAAACATGAGATTGCCCCCCTGCACAATCTTTTTCCAAAAATTGCCCCTAGAAACGGGGAGTGACACACACACACACACACACAGAGTTTACATAAAAAAATATATATATATATACGTATATACCGAGCAATATGATGCTTCCAACATCATCCACTGGCATTGCCGTGACCCCACGTTGCATTCCCCCACTCGAGCAGTACAGGTCGAGTGGAAACGTGCATTAGATTGTGGAGATCATCGTGCTTGGACGCAGCCACCAACCTCTAAAGTTGCCGGAGATCTTTGCTTTACAAGGTATCTCAAAGTGAAGCCTTTGCTGGTTGGTGGGTGGCTGAACCACCTGTATACCTATCTATATATGATGTGTACTGGTTGGTGGTTGAACCACCCCAATGAAAAAATAGCAGTCACCCAACCAATCATTATAAGCAATATGTTGGAGAACATAAACATGTTTACAACCAACTGCTGGTTTACAACTGCAATAGCAAACCCTGATGGATACCGCAGGACCCGTGAGGCACCTCGTGTTTCTTGTGCAGGATCTCTTGCACGGTGTAGCGCCTGCAGGGCCAGCACACCCAAAACTGACGCGAACTGCCCCCGAAAGAATCGTGACTGGTGAACTGGGTGGTGGTTTCAACCCCTATGAAAAAATATTGTTTCAAATAAGGAAATAGAATTTTTCAAAAATATGTTTCAACCCCTATAGCCAACCATTGATTTATCATGACTAGGGAAAATAGGATTGTTTCAAACCACCAGCCAGTGAAGGTTCTTTTCTGGTGGGTGGTCAAAAAAGTCATAACCACTCCCAACACTAGTCAGTAAAGAAGGTTTCAAACCACCAATCAGTTTTGGTGTCGTTTGGGGCTTGGAGCGCTCAAAAATTGAGGAATCGGAATATCTCCTCCAAAATCGGATCATCTCAACAAAGACTCGAATCTGTGCGTTTGGTCACTGTTCACCAGAGTACAGGTGGCTTGGACTCAGGGTCGTAGTTCGATCATCGACAATCAAGATCCAATGCATTGATAGTCAATCCTATGATCATAATAATATTGTGTAACAAATATATAAATATACATAGTAGATGAAGAATATATTATAATCAAATGCATTCCAATCAACAGCTTCAAATCACCAATCAAAATAGCCGTAATTCCAAGCATCCGAAGTGACCTCCAATCGCCAGATGCATCATCCACTACTTGCGATAGCACCATGACTGGCCGCCAGGCTTTCAATAGATCAACCTCAACCCATCAAGCTAAGAAAAGTATATAGTGTTCAATGATCAATGCTTGTTATTCCTTTTACTAGTCAGCCACCATGATTACCCTCTGGCGAACCTGAGAGCCAGAAATCAGCATGTTTTTGGTCAAACAAATTAAACGTTGTGGAATTTCTACTTCCAGGGAAGTTTCCCGCAGGGGAACCATCATGACCTGCAGAAATTCCTGGCAGCCATGGTCAGGCTGGCACCGTCGCTGGCCTGGTAAGTCCGTTGTCCCTGCGCAGCTTACGCGCATTCTTGCGAAGCCACTCCTGGTCTGCCAACACACCAGCATGAACCTGCGCGGCTGCACATCTCAAAAGTGCAGGGATTCTGATAACTTGTGGATCTATTGGTTGAATAGCCACATTATGCCACTTTATTCATATCATTGATGGGCTAACCAGCTATATAACTCATAGATGGGCTAACCAGCTATGTAGAATTATATAGATCTATTAATTGACGGGTTCACCAACCGCACCACCCAGCGAGCTGCAGATCTTCCAAGCTTTGGAATGCTGGTGGCAAAGCCGGGCTGACCTCGGCAATGTAGCGCAGGACTTCGTGCGGATCTTCGGCGTAGTAATTGCCCACGCGGACCGCCTGGCGACCAACGTGGCCACCCCCGAGGTTTCTTAGAGGTCCGTGGGAGCCATGGATGGTCAGGATGTCGATTGGGGGTACGGCCAGCTGGAGAGTCCAGTGGGTTACATCCAGTAAGCGATATCCAGTGGGCACAAGGTCTCTTACATTCTTTTGGGATCTGACTTCAGACGTGTGCAACACACACATCACATCACATTCCAAAGTCTCCATGGATTTCAGGGCTCAGTAAGGTTGGGCAAATGGGCAGTTTCTCTGGCTGCAAAAGGCACAAAACCCCAGTCACTGAAAGCTCTAAGCCTAAGCAAAGAAAAGTGCTGAATAGATTAGCCTCCCTGAAGAATTCGGATCAAGAGGGACCTAGCTGAAAGTTGCAGATCCTGAATTTCATGGCAGCCAACATTGATCAGCCCAGAAATAAGGCAACTTCTTATTATGTGCCCAGAAATTCAGTGGCCTCCAGGGCAACGTTCCGTTTCCTAAGTGCCCAAGGTCGGTGTCGATGATGGTACCAAGTTGGGTAGTTTCCTCTGTATACAGTAAATAGTCTGTTTGTAAACCTTTATGGATATAAAAAATGTTTATATATTGATAGAGAGAGAAAAATGTTCTCAAACTATATATCGATAGATAGATGTCAATGTATAATGTGAATTTCAGATTTCCTTACATTTGAAACACATAATTAATGTATACAAACAAACACATTTGTATACGTTATATGCATATGTATATATGTAGATGTAAAGGCATACCAATGTTCATGCATCTAAATATGTATGTATATAGATCTATATGTCTATATATTATTAAAAATACATTGAATTTTGCAACATGTGGACAAAGACCTGAAAGAGCTGGTGCTTTTGAAATGCTACACCCTAATGATATGGCTGGGGGTGAAGGCTCCGATGCGGAACTTCCAGAAAGTTCAGAAAGGAATTTTGAACATTGTTGGGCTGTTCTGCTGCCCAGTTTCGGATGGTTAGTGTAGGTGTTTCACGCTGCGAAGCAAACAAGATCACCGAAGACATTAGAAAACTGGTCGTGGCTTGAATCATGTTGATCATGTTGAATGATGAACCTCTAAATTGCTCGGTGTCTCACTACTGCTGGTTTCAACCGATGAAGCAAACCATCTCAAATACTGAGGAAAACCAAACATGTTAAAAAGCACAAATTTGCTGATTGTTATCAACAAATCACTAGTGTAACCTGAATGATCCTGAACGGATCTAAAAGACATATGATATCAACAAGTCTTTCGAGATCCTCTCGTTCCAAGCCCTGGGGTGCGGACATGACTTCTGTGAGACCGGCGCAGGATCCATGATCTTTGTGGGCCTGTGCCTGCAGTGGCTCACTGGGATTCGCGTGGTCGTTTCATACGCGTTCGTCAGTACCTAGTCGTACCTACTGACCAACCAATGATGGCTATTGGTCATAGGGAAACTACGTGAAACTATTCGATGGTACATCATTTACGGACAATCCTGTTAGTGCCATATGGAATTAAATGATCGAGTCTGTTTCACCGGTAATAGAGGGCTATAGTGCTATCCTGTTCTTGGCGACACGGGGTTTCACACCTGGTGGCTGAATGGCTCATGGCCCTGAACTGGTCTTTCCAGTTGAGCCTACAGCCTGGGCTAGCTGAGTTGATCCACCAAATTTTGAGATCAACATCTGAGTTGCTCAACGACTCAACCATTCAACCGAGGTTGGTATCAGCACACTGATCTTCGAAAGTTGCACAAATCACAAGCAAAAACCATTGACAACTTGACCCTCGATGCCTTCTTTGGTCTTCGGGGAAGTTTCAAGCCCTTCAAAAGGCGAAACCTGCGGAGAGCTGGGTTCAGATGAAGGCGGCGGTATACCTATTAAATTCATGTGGATGATTGATCTGGTTGTATTGAGTACTGGTATACATAATACGTGTATATACGAGTTGTTGAATTAATCCAGAATACACCCATTTGTTTTGCTTGTGAAAAACATATTAACCGAATATAGTAGCATGTAGTAACAAAATATGAATATGAATATCTTACACCAACGTGGGAAGCGCAGCGGTGGCATCCGAATTACAGCGTGCCACCATGGAGGGCCCCAAGCTTGGCACCGGCCGTTCCATGCTGCTGACTTGACTGATGCAGGTACCAACTGGGTACACGTACCTACTGACAAACTGGCTGAGATGAATAATGAACAGTACTTGTTGTTCATCATTCAACTGGCTGAGTTTACTGAACAAATAGTAAACCACTGAACAACGATCTATAGTTCAGTAATGGTAAATGATGGTTGACGATGGTTGATAGATCGTTAATGAACAACAACTTCAAGAATTGTGAGATTGCAATAACAGACTGATCCACCAACAAACATTCCCACCATGTGAAAAATGGAAGACTAGGGCAAACCTTGCGGGCTGTTGTCCATGTGATGGCCCATAAAACTTCTTAAAACGTCGAAGATCTATGAAGATCTCCTATTTTTTGCATTCATCCAAACATGTAACATTGCAACTCAGTTGGTTAACTTGCTAAGAAGGGGCTGGATTGTCCCAGCACTGAGCGTCTCCTTGGGAACTTTGGGCCCGTGAACCTGATTGTAAACCTCACCACTCCTGGCTGAAAACCGCCTCTCCTTCGAGTGGAAGGAGAACTACGACGTCGAAGCACCATGCTGCTGCGATGACGCAAGCAGTGCCCCTGCTCCTCCCTAGCGACTTCATAGACGTTGGGCAGCTGGGATCATCTGGGGCCATGGCAATGCTCTTTGTGTTTGGGGTGGTGATATTGGTGCATGAGTCGCTGCATGAGTATCAGAGACAAGTTGGGAGATGTCAATAACTCTCTTCAACGTCCAGAGGCAAGTTGGTGTGTTGGCTTTAGAGTCATCTTTTCTTCCCGAATAGTTCTTCATTTGGGGAGGCGAGCAATAGGAGGAGGAGATTATAGCGGAATCATCTTGACTTGAGTCCCGACTTCCTAGAAAGCATTTCTTCACTCTGGCGGGCTGCGCAACCGTTCCCTGCAAATGGCTAGCACCCTTTTCCAGGATGCTGATGTGGCGAGCGGCACGCTTTTTCGCTCAAACACTGGGGAGAGCATCACAGCAACCACCAATCATCAGGGTGTACCATCTTCAGAAACAAAACCTTGCAATAAGCCGTAAAGACTGGAACTTCATCATGTTTGACGCACGGTCAATGTATGTATGCATGCACCTATGGCATGTGTGCATGTGTGCATGCATGCAGGTATGGACATATGCAGGTATCGCACATGTGCCTGCATGTTATATATGTCTGAAATGTATGTATGTAAATTTCAAAATGTATAATCTCAATATATATGTCTGAATATACACCGAAACCCCACCATGCATCTGCTAGTTGTCTTATCTACGTAGCCAGTAAACAACTCTGATATAATTTTCCAAGACACAAGCAGGTTTCAAGATCCCTGCTGTGCACAAAACATCTTTTGTTTCTGTCAAGTTGTCCACACCTCGGCTACCCCTTGCAGAACTATCATGCGGTGTGAAAAAAACATCACGTTTTGATCACCTCATTTATTAACGAGCCATTGATTCCAGACATCAAGCTCCAAAAGGAACGCTCTAGGAGCTCAAAGTTGAGGCCCATGTAGAGTCGAAAGTGTGAGATTGTCATAGCTTGTCGATCAAGAAAGGCTTCCAATGGGTAACATGTCACCACCTGGTTTTCCCACTTCAAACGTGTCAATTCTGCTTGTTGTAGCCGGGGTTGCTTGCTCTATGAAAATTGCAGACCTTTAACAACAGCTGCCTTGACCTGGTACCGCAGAGAACGACGAAGCGGTCACGAACTTTTCTCCGCCATTTCCAACAGTTAACTCTTGGTCTTTGAAGTTGCCTCAAGTCGATTCGGTAGCCTCAGAAGAAGGGTGGTGTGCAATCACTAATTCGCGGGAAAACATCATATCGGCTCGTCAAATAGTTTTTTGTGTGGTAGACCACATGGCAGTGGGTCAAAACCCTGTACCCATGGTTCCCCATCATTAACCACCCTATTATTGTTGGTTCTTGTCCTCCATTGTTCATGGTCAATATTGACCCATAGCCACATTGGACATGGGTAGTCAGGAAAGAAATACTGTGGGTTTCACCCATGGTTGAAGCGTAAAACCTGTGTGATTTGGAGTAGCTAGGGAGCCTTCCAGCGAACTTTGGGGGTCCCTTTCTGGCCTTGTCTAACCCCTATCCAGCAAGGAACAGGGCCATCACGGATAAACCACCCGAAGCATAATCATGTTCAATATGATTCATGTAGTAATATCCAGTGATGTTGCCAAGAACGAATGTCAATGTCCATCATGTTGAAGAGCCAGCACTCCATTTCAGAGTTGGTTGGTTGGATCGCGGATTCGCGCGAGCCATTCTTGGGCCGAACGTTGCCGAGGAGGCCATTTGCCTCCCTACACCTTCCAACCAAATCAACTTAACCAAACAAGAGGAGAGGTGGCAATCGCGCAAGTTTTCTCATGTCGCGTATTGCGGGCCCTTCGCTGGATCTAAACAACCATGCACCACCAAAGCCATCGACGACCCATGCGAAGTACGACTTCGTCTTGTGCAGAGTTGGGGTACCAAAAATTGACAACGGCCTGGAAGCAGTAAATCCACCACTTACATGGTCTCCAAGAAAACAGTCTTGATTTTTTTGTTCACGGTCTTTTTGTCAGAGGGTAACTGCATGTGGTCGTTTTCTGCACGAAAACGATTCTGTGACAGGTTTCCCATCGATTTGGGCACAAGGATGTGCAAATGGTGGTTTCTCCAAATAGGGGTATCACCAAGATGATCCCATCCCAATCATTATTTATTACTCAACCAACATCAACCAACCATTTTTGGGGTCCCCCATTTCAAGAAACCAATGATGACTAGTAATAAATATGAACCAATTTTTGCTTTGCTTTGACACCAACCATTTTCGCGGTCGAAGAAACCATCAGATGGACTGTCCAACCACTCGTTCGCACCCGGTCTCGGGGCGCCCTGCGTGGCAGAAGGCAACGTCCGAAGGAGTTGGAACTGGATGAAACCTGGCAACGGCTCGGCCGAGAGCGGGGTGGCTTCGCCTAGGTCCTCTTAAACGACCCATGGGTGGCCCTCAGATTCACGTGTGATTGGAAGCCCTATGTCCAAACTTGGAATTCAACACTTCAGCTCTAGTCGAAGTCTAGGCAGTTGTATGGATTTGTACAAACAGATATACGTGACCTATAAATACATGTACATGCATGTATATGTATTTAGTAAAAAAAAGGATGTATGTATGTATGTATGTATGTATGTATGTATGTATGTATGTATGTATGTATGTATGTATGTATGTATGTATGTATGTATGTATGTATATATGTATGTATATATGTATGTATATATGTATGTATGTATGTATGTATGTATGTATGTATGTATGTATGTATGTATGTATGTATGTATGTATGTATGTATGTATGTATGTAT
>VSDK01022888.1:610889-677051 GCA_009767595.1 Symbiodinium kawagutii
GTATGTATAGTATGTATAGTATGTATAGTATGTATAGTATGTATAGTATGTATAGTATGTATAGTATGTATAGTATGTATAGTATGTATAGTATGTATAGTATGTATAGTATGTATAGTATAGTATAGTATAGTATAATATAGTATAGTAAAGTATAGTATAGTATAGTATAGTATAGTATAGTATAGTATAGTATAGTATAGTATAGTATAGTATAGTATAGTATAGTATAGTATAGTATAGTATGTATGTATAGTATGTATGTTTATTATCATCATTATTACTAATAATATCAAGCTTAAAAAATATATACATGCGTGTTTAATCAAATATGATTGTTAATGTATAATATGCGCATTTGGATCAGAAATGTGATATACAATTCCACAAAGTTGTTAAATCAATGTACATATATGTATATGTGTGTAGACTTGTAGTTGCTAGTCAAGTCTACTCAACATTCACTGTCTGTTTTGCAAAACCAAAGTGTGCGTGCAAGCCTGTCTGCTTCTGCCTGAAATAGCGGACCTCATGTGTCAAATCTCTGATGGTAGCATGGGGAAGCAAAAGGAGAACGCTTGTGGGCCAAACAAATCTGTGCTTTGGAAGCAAGCAAAACAAAGAATGCAGTCCTTCATCTTGTTCGCTGGCAAGCTGGTTGTCGAGTTTACAAAGAGAGTTATGACTCGCTAAGCGAGGTGAACTGTGTGAATCGTATGCCGAGCATTGTCAAAGTGTGGCCCCGACCATCTCCAACCATGACTCGAGAATCTTTTGGGGGCACCACATATGGTGGTTTCTCAAAATATGGGATCCCCAAAATGGTTGGTTTAGTGCTACTAAATGACTATAAATGGATGATTTAGGGGTACCCCTATTTTGAGAAACCACCATATATCTGAAGTTACCCGATTCCAATACACCTCCAAACCGTCAGCGCCCCATCAACGGCGATACACTAACTGAATTATCCCTTCATGATTTGACTAGTTTGTGATGTCGTTCTTCAGGGAGTGATCCATCTACCCTCTGGTCATCTAACATGCCTGGCTGCATAATCCTCACTGAGAATAGTGATTTTGCAGCCAGCTATGACTCATTACCTGAGAGCACCCACAACCATCCCTGATGAAAAACCATGGAGCCAAGTGATGGTCCCCTGACAGTACAAGCGGCGCTGCAAAACGAGATATGCTTAAAATGCCAAAGTTCACACTAAGTTGAACATTGGAAAACCTCAAGATCACAACAGCAACCACAACAACAACAACTACTACTACAACAACAACAAAGTAGTACTACTCCAACTCCTCCTCCTACTCCTACTCCTACTCCTCCTCCTCCTCCTACTCCTCCTCCTCCTACTTCCTACTTACTACTACTACTACTACTACTACTACTACTACTACTACTACTACTACTACTACTACTACTACTACTACTACTACTACTACTACTACTACTATACTACTACTACTACGACGACGACGACGACGACGACGACTACTACGACTACTACTACGACTACTACGACTACTACGACTACTACGACTACTACGACTACTACGACTACTACGACTACTACGACTACTACGACTACTACGACTACTACGACTACTACGACTACTACGACTACTACGACTACTACGACTACTACGACGACTACGACGACTACGACGACTACGACTATTACGACGACTACGACTACCGCTACTGCTACCGCTACCGCTACTGCTACCACTGCTACTGCTACCACTGCTACTGCTACTACTACTACTACTGCTACTACTACTACTACTACATCATCAGTTCTTAACAAGCGATGAAACAGCTTTGCACACTGTAAGCACACCCCTCGAAGCCATTCTTGGTATGTTTTTCAGTGATTTCGTCGACTCACTGGCAACACCCAACAGCAAATCAACGCTGTTCTGGCCTGCAGAAAAGGGCGGGCGGACCCAATCATGACGAGAGGTCAAAATGACCTCAGGCCGGTGGGCACATAAGCGCCTCTGCTGTTGGTTGTGGGTGATTTGCTTTCTCAGATCGAAGTTCTGATCAATCCTGGATGGAAATCAAAACAAAAACAGCACCCAAAGGGCCATCCTATGTCATCTTCCCAATCTGGTTTTCAATCTATCCAGTATTTCCAATGGGCTAATTTGTTTCTTTTGCTGAGTCTTAAGCAGCCCGAGGGTGATGAAGACTAGTTTGACCAACCATCGATCCACAACTTTCCTACCATGAAAGCTTAAGCCCTTCTGAAAGAATAGGCACAGGCCCTGCCAAGCTGACACTTTTGGGAAACCCATCTGATTGATCAGAAGAAACAACATCCTCATACAAGTGCGTTTTCAAGGAAAACCCACAAAAACACATCAACAAGTATGGTAGACATGTCTTCCGGGCAGTGTATCTTTTTGAAATGGCTTTCAAACATTCTTTGGCATACTTTGAAAAGTCGGGAAGTGCAAGATCATGTGAAAACATCTACAACCTCTACTATCTTTGGCATGTCTCTTTGCATGATCGCACATACCCTGCAATCTACCACCTCTACTCGAGTAAATTAAAAGCCAAGCAGGTTAAAGTCGATCCTGGTTTTCCCTGACAATCTGGGCTTACACCTCGCTGTTCGTTGGGATGTGACCCTATCCATGGCCGCCTTGGCTGTTCCTTGGGATGTGAAAATCCCTGATGTTTTTCCGATGATCAACAAATACGATAGGGTTAAGATGATCCATTGATTCCATGAATTTTAAGTTGGCCTAATACCAATCTTAAGGTGGCCCAATACATCCTAATACCAATCTTAAATTGGCAGTGGTAAGATTTAGCATGTTTGGCCGGCTGGTGGCTTGACCAAGCTCGCCATCTAAGGGATCCAGTTGACCCTGAAAGCTCACCATGCTGACGCTGGCGCCCTTGCGAATGCACCACTGATTGGGGAGCATGTTGTGCTCTGAAGGTTCAGCTTTGAAGCACCCCAAAAAATCAAGGGTTGCAGGTGGTTGGGCTATAAGAAGAATCAAACATGAACAATGAGCTGACAACTTATGTACGTCGAATCATTGATTCTCAATGTTCAGCACTTGCTGAGCCCGCCATCTTCGTCACCACATCAATGCTCAGCGCGCTGGCGGCATCTAAGGACATCCCCTTCTGAACGAATGCAGGCTCGATGCTTTCAAAAAAGACATAGGGGGCAACAACTGCCATTGTTAATCATCCATGAATCATCAATTCTTAACACTCCACGGATTAATCAACTGCCATTTGTAATCATCGGCAACAAGATCAATGCTAAATGGCAGATTTACCTCCCAAGTATGAAATCCTATTGTTAAGAAGGTCAATCATGTGAGTTAAAAAAACATCCCATTGATTCCCATTGCTATTTAACATCACATTGTTTATAAATTCATCACCCATGGATGGGAGCTCTCCAGCTCACCTCTGAGGCTCCCTGCAGTGCCGAGAGGGTCTGCACAAGGAGAACGTTGTACAAGGCCCTTTCTGTTCGTTACGTAAGGACGCTATGGTGATCACACCCGGCCGCGGCATGCTGACGCTGCAGTCATTTCATTGTAACCAGCTGGTCCGAACGCTTGAGAAAGCACATGCAAACTCACCTGGTTGCATGGAGAATCCACTATAAATTAACCGTTTAACCTACAAAAATGATAGATGTTTGCCTTCCATGTTACCTTGCCAAAGGATAAGTGGTTCATATCAAGGGGCCTCCAAACTGATCAGTTGGTCGACCAATTCTTGCAGCAGTGGCCCGGTGGCCCGCTTGCTGTATCAGAACTGAACGTATCTTGACAATTTCGAAACATAAATGGCTAATACTGATGGATCCTCGGTCAACTAAGGTTCATTTTCTCAACAGAAAAGAAAACAAACAGCTGAGAAAATTCAAGCAAGATGTTTGTTGGGCAAACATGAAACAGCGATGTCCCCTGAACATTGCAAGATAAGCTATGGGTTTCCAACAATGGGGGATCTCCGTGTATCCCCCATAGAGAAACCAAGGACCTGGGATGGTTCGGGCCCTCCTTGGACGACCATGCAGATGTTATGTGTTCGACAAAGTGCTCACACGCATGATCCCGGAGCAGAAAGTGAGGACAAGCCCCAAACACTTTCGATGGTTATCCATTCCAAAAAGTCAGAGGTCGAACCTCTTTACCCCAAAATGGCTGAAACTTCTCCTTAATTTGCTGGCAAATGTTGGTTCATTTGAAATGACATTGAAGGTATTCAGTGTCACAACGGTGGGAAAAGGGTGCTAGATTCAGTCAGCATACCCCGGGTGCGATGCGACTGATCTGTGCACTCACGGATTCGGCCACGTCCGTTTTCGGAAGCAGCCCCAGCCCCAATCTGAGCTGAGGGCATATGACACGAGGGGTGAATGGACAAAGCTCGGACATGGAAACATACAGAACCTGGCTTAAACACTCGATTCTTGGTGGTGCAATTCTTTGTTTCTTTTGCTTCCTACTGTAAAGAAATAGTATCGTACAGAGGTGTCACATCCAGAATAGCAAATATTGGGCACCCTGGTTTATTGGTTGAGTGAATCGGTGAATCCATCTCGGCCAAGCTGTTACTTTCTCCGGCTGTCTTTAATCGTATGGTATTCAAGTGCAAGCATTTGCTTGTCTGGTTTATTTTTGGGTAATTTCAAGCAGATTGAAGCTTGCAGGAACCCATTTGGCCATGGTGTACTAAATCAATTAGGTGGTCTGAAAGAAAAATTGAAGATGTTTCTAGTATCTTACTTTCCCGTTGTGAAACTGAATGGGCGAGGAGGAACCTCAGCCCACCTGCACCAAATGAAATACTTAGATCAGAGTCACTTTTGGTTGACTGAAGATAGTCCAAGCTGCTTGTAGGAATTGCCTGCAAAAATCCCAAAAGGAAGCTACCTTTTGCTTGCTACAAGTGAGATGGTCACCGCAGGGCCATCATAGCCTAAGTAGAAGCCAGTCATGAGCTTCTGAGTGTTGATCATGATGGTTGTTTCAATACTGGCTTCTGAGTGGCTGGCTAATCACCCAAAAAATCGAGCAATAATGATCCCCATTCCCAGCTTGTGTTTTCTCGCCCTGACCCCGTACATTTTGTGATGCTTCAACGTGTCTTTTTTGCATGTCTTTTTCCCGGATGAGTATGATTGCGCATATGGCTTTGTTCTGAAATTGGAAAGCCGTTAAATTGGTTTTGACCTGCTAAGAACGCTCGTTTTTTGTTGATGAGTTGGGGCATTTTCCCCTTGATTGATGAAGCCGTTCAACAGCGTTCTTGGGCCTTCACACTTTATTCTTCAACCTAAATCCGGTTGCAAAGCAAAATAATGATTCTGTCCCATGCCGAAATCAAAGCCGCCAATGAAGATAGATGTTGACATTGGTGATTGGTGTTCTAGAAATGTGTTTCTCTTCATGGTGCTTCCTATTGCCACACAAATCTTGAACCCTCATCTGGCAGTGGGTCAAAACCCCATACCCCTGGTTCCCCTATCATTAACCATTGTTTTCCTTATTATTGGTTGGTTGATATTGACTCATGGCCATCTCTTCATCTAAGTTACAAGTTGGGTCGTTGCAGCTCTCCTGAGCTTCCCTCTGTCTTATGCCGCCTCAGGACTGACGACCTCAATGGTTGACAGGGCATGCCCACAGGCATATATCACCTGCAGGCGCGAGGCATCACCTGCTCATCAAGCGCTGAACAAACGTCAACAGATCTGACGTTGGATGCTGGTTGATGATCGGCGGTTGATGATCAACAGTTGGCTGAAGATCAACCAATCAACTATCAACTAATCATCTCGGGTTGGTGGTTGAACCACCGCTATGAAAATCTGTGTTTTTCAACCAGCCAACCAACCATCCAACCAACAAACCATTCGGATCCATTTGGTATAGAGTTCAACTGGGCAAAATACAAGTAAGTTTGAAACCACAAACCAATCAACTGTTCGGAATTGTGCATCATCAATGTTGTAACAATCAATACCACTACTACCAATCAACAACACTAGTAATGATGATTCTTTTCCGGTCAACAACCATTCCAATGATGATTAACCAGCGATTTCGGCTGCTGGGAGAAAATGATTGGACAAACATAACAAAGAAATACAAATGCTTCCCAAGAAAGTCCGATATTCTCAATTTTATTTTAGAAGCATTTATAATTTGCTATTATGGCTCCTTATATTTCCATATGCAGCAATCTTGGTACGATCACATTGTACGGCCAGGGACCTGGCCGTTTCCCAACACTAGACAAGACTCATCTGAAAATGACAACTGTGTAAAACTGTGGATAGTCTGTGCAGCTGTGCACAAACCCACCTTGGAAAACCTTTATGTTGGATGTTCCCACATTGCCGCCTCCCGAATAACAATCAAAAACAACCGATGCAAGAGAAAAACACATGAAAAAACTACTACTATCATCCCTTTTATCAATGATGATCGAAACATGTTTATCCATGTTTATCCCTTTTTAGGCAAATGCATGGGTCTGTGAATCGATTTCCGCCTGAAAGGTTGGATGGCAACCTTCCATGACAGTAGAAGCCATGATCATTCTTGGAGAAAGTAGCACTACCTTTTTTGAATTTCAGAGATCACGGTAGTTGGATGCTTAGAATCCTGGTTCAAAACAACATGGTTGTTGATGATTGCTTAGTAATTACTGGGCCGAAAGCCAAGCAACCAATAAATTGAGAAAAGAACATCAGAAAATGAAAGATCCCTCCTCCTTGGTGAAAGACTAGTCACCACAAGCGCTATGACCCTCAAGCGCGTTGCTTTGGGACTGGTTATATCATTACTTCTGTGGGCCCTGGGCTGAAAACCGTGGAGTCCCCGTGAGGAGTACAGCGAAACCTCTGCTCTTAACGGCGGACTGAACACGATCGGGGCTTGAGAACTAACATAGAAACAAAATCAGGGTGAAATCAGTAGGGTTGGACTCATACTCGGTCATCCACAGCTGCTTTCGTTCTCCGCGAACATGTTCTGATGGTTCGGAGATCAGCAAAAACCGCCGAATAGCGTCAAGAAACATCATGAGGATGGGACATTGTCGACTGACTGCTTGTACTTGAAGTATTTGCAACACAAAGTTTGCATTCCGGGAGTAGTCTAGGAATGTCTAGTAGGGCGCTTTGACTTGCCAAGATCTGAGATGCAATATGTTCAAGGACATTCCAAGAATAGGATGCTTTGAATGGTGAATCGGTGAATATGTAACCCAACGACCAATCATAAACGATGACACAATAGTGAGCTTAGATGACCTCAGAATGACAAAAGTTAGAAACAATATGGTTCTCAAGTCATAGTGGACCCCCCAGTTATCATCCAGGGTAGAAACCATTTGTAATGCAAAGGTAGGATTAATAAACCCCCCCTAATTAATCAACCCCCTCCTGATCCCCAGACCCTGGTCCTTACTAAAGTTAATTAGGCTCTGATTTCACCCCCTAATAAGTTAAGTACAGCCAAAAACCCCCCCTAATTAATCAACCCCCTCTGGATCCCTAGGATTTTTTTTTGGCTTTTTCCTTTAGTTTTAAATTAGTTTTAATTGAAAACCCTTATCAATCCAATTGCTTCTCATGGCTAGCGGGCTTAGATTTCCCAAAAAAGTCTATGTGTTTTTCTTTATTCCCCGCCTTTTAAAATCCATTAAAAAAACAACTTTTTAGGAGCTCACAAAGGGTACCCCCGCAAGCCTGGAACCCCCCTTTTTGAAATCAATTTAAAAACAATTGAAATCAATTTCAAAACAATTGAAATCAATTTCAAAACAATTGAAATCAATTTAAAAACAATCGAAATCAATTTAAAAACAATCGAAATCAATTTAAAAACAATCGAAATCAATTTAAAAACAATCGAAATCAATTTAAAAACAATTGAAATCAATTTAAACACAATTGAAATCAATTTCAAAACAATTGAAATCAATTTAAAAACAATTGAAATCAATTTCAAAACAATTGAAAACAATTTAAAAACAATTGAATTCAATTAAAAAACAATTGAAATCAATTTAAAAACAATTGAAATCAATTTAAAAACAATTGAAATCAATTTAAAAACAATTGAGGGCGTTTATTTGGGGGTGGTCACTCTTGGACACCTATGGTCAGACCTTGTCGACCTTGTCGACCTTGAGGGGGGGGGAGGGGTTTATTAATCCGGGGTTGGCATTAGTAATAAACCAACCATTTTTTGGGTCCCTATGACTTGAGAAACCACCATGTCATGGTGAATTGGATTCTGGGCACCAGAACTCCCATCGCTGAAACCAATGCTTGAGCAGCTGATGAGTCGCGACCGCGAGCGCCGCTTTGCGGCTGAAAGACTGTACGCAGGCCAGCATCTGTCTTGGTGAAGTGCTACTTGCAAGTCACTGCAGTAACTGATTGGCTAACAATAATCTCATTGGTGGTTCAAACCCATATGAACAACATTAGTCAACAATTCATCTGCTAATAGCTACTGATAATTAATCCCTTTCTCCTATTACTAAACCTTCCCCTAATATAAAAAACCACCTTGGGAGTGCACTTCTGGATTTTTGTGACTTTGGTCAATTGTTTTTAATTGTAGCAATTGAAAACTAAAAGGAAAACAACATGCCCCAACCAACAGTTTTCCCCGTATAATTAAAAACCCTTTGGCCTCAGGGAGCTCCGTATTAGGTCCGAAACACCAAAGTGGTTTTTATCACTAGGGTCCAAAATTTAATATGAGGGTCCCCTTCGTGCAGTTTGTTGTGCAATTTTTGAATAGGTTTCAACTAGAAAATGAATAAAGCAAACATTAAACGACAGGATGGCTTTTATCATCAGGGTCCTAAATCTAATGTTAGGGTCCCCTTCGTGCAGTTGGGTTTTGCAATGTTTGAATAGGTTTTCTCAACAAATGTAATGTGGCAAACATTATACACTCAAGTGGTTTTTATTATTAAGGTCCCCTAGTATTAAATCTCCCCCTTGGGGTGCTTAGTATTTGGGGAGGGGGAGGGTGGTTCGTATTAGCGGCAAGGGATTATATATTCAGAAAATACTTGAAAAAATATTATACACTACCAACCAATAGTAAACTGATCAGTACTTCTACTTAAAAGCTAGTTACGCCAATCAATGAACTAACTTGATTAGCAGAGCTACTGATCAGCCACCAATCAGTCAGTGCTATTTGCTAATGAACCGACTGACCACCGAACCCAGTTGAATAATTAACTACCAAACATAAACAAACAGCAGTGAACTGTTGTCAACTGTCAACGGTTGGGGATGAATTCATTAAAGAGGTGGTGAGGAAATCAACCGCCATCAGCAAGACGACCATTTTTGGCGATATTGGACCGTAGTGAGAATCCTACTACAAAAGTGGTTGATAAACCATCCGCAAAGAGCAAGTGGGATTGTTCATATGGGTGGAGAAAGTGGGATTGTTGATATGGGTGTATCTGCCAAAATACGGTAACCAATAACCCACCAAACAATTAGCATTTTACTAGAAAACCATTGGTTTGGGGGGTACCAGTATTTTGGCACAAACCAATTTTGTTGAACTCGCATCGCTACCTTGAGACTGGTTTTCATGAAAGCTTGAGGTCATGAGATCACACGACCACAATACCACACATATTTTCATATGAAGAGCTCCCCAGAAGGAGTGGTGCCCTGAAACCTCGCAAATAGGATCATTTCCAGGGGTGAGACGACAATTGTTGGGTGTTCATTTTGTCGACCTATCCACAGAAACAATCAGTTGAAACATTGATCAGCCTATTGTGGATCGATCTGTGCGCACAACCGCAACACAGTCAACCCAGCTTCGTATCTCAAACAAAGCCTGGAGGATTCATGAACAGTTTTTGAAAGGCTCTCAGGTCCACCCAAAACATCTCAGTCATTCAAATCATTTCTTACATCATGGGCTACATTGATTTTGGACTGGAAGTCACTTCACCGCGCCACATCTTGTGGCTTCCGGCAGAAAAAGGGAGGATTCATACTGATCGTCTCGATCTTGCACATGCCCAAACCAGGACTTCTGATATCAAGCTGTGCCACATGACTCATATATGACTTTCTTTTGCCGGAAGAACCCCCGACTGACCTGAGCAAGATCGATATCCTCAGAAATGCCTCGAGCTTAGGGCTTCTTTGACAAGCCAAACCAAGATCGAGGAAAATTCCCTCGCGACCGCGTCCAAACCAAAGGACAAGCCTTTCAAGGACCGTGTCCAAAGAAGCAGCGCAAAGGTACTGCAAACAACACAAGACTTTCACGGGAACAACGTGCAGTTCCTTTTCGGAACTCCAGGCAGTGAAAGAGCTGGTTGCATGTGGTCCATGCCATGTCGGACATCGGAAGTCCACTTTGGGAACGCTTCTCACAAACCTACGCAAGTATCTATTAAGTGTGCAGGACAAAAAATCGATCAATCCTGACTTGGAAATAATGAAGCCTCCATAAACATGCAACGGCATCAGCTACTTGACCAAAATGTTTCCTCTCAGTTCATCTTACACAATATGACTAAATACTAGGACTAATTGAAATGATTGTGCTAATATCTAGTAGCTAGTATCTAGTCATATCTAGTCATATTTGTGCTAATATCTAGTGCTTATATGATGGTTTCTCAAAATAGGGGAACCCCCAAATCATCCTTTATCAACCATGTATATGATTATAAAACAACCATTTTTGGGGCCCCCTATTTAGAGAAACACCCCACATGGCAGTGGGTCAAAACCCCGTACCCCTGGTTCCCCTATCATTAACCATTATTTCCCTTGTTGTTGCTGGTTATTAACCCCCATTATTGTTGGTTAATATTGACCCATAGCCATATCCTTCAATATCTCCATTACTTGAGTAGCGATGGGCAGTGAGCTCCCTGACGTCCAGCTCGGCACGAAGGCAGCGACAGCGCAGAGCGGCGATAGGATACGCGTGGTATGGAAACCCGGTGGCGAAGAAACCAGCAAGGTGGTCAAGTTGGGGGTGGACGGTGAATTCGTTGGTAAAACTGATCAACTTTAGATGACTAGGCTTTGGCAATTTAGATGTGCAATTTAGATGAGCTAGGCTTTGGCAATCTAGATGTTTGTTCAATTTGACCTAGTTGGCAAATATTTTGTTTGCTCAATTTAGATGACTAGGTTTCCCTCACCCTCTGGATTCTCATCAATTGGGCGTTTCTCGAGATAGGACAAAATAGGGGAACCCCGAGCTATGGTTGGTTTATTACTACAAATGCTTGATATTGGATGATTTGAGGTACCCATATTACTCATATGACTTGAGAAACATTCATATAGTAGTTGTTTACCCATTATTGTTGGTGATCATCTCCTAGTAATCCCTGTGATAAACCATTCTAATCCTCTATAAAAACCAGCATATAGAAACACATAGAAATATCGTAACCACCAATTCTGTACCTCGGGAATCTTGAACCCTTGTGAACACAGCCACGTGAAGCATGCACATGTGCGCAGCTGACTGGCATGGATGTCAAAGTATAGGAAACCATAAAATTGTCCATGATTGATTATCATAATGTTATGGTTTTCCTGTGGTTTTGTAACCAATTCTCACCAATTATGACCAACAAAAATATAAAAGTCAACCAATTATGGATTGTTCCGAAGCAATCCAGTGAGAAGCAAAAGCTGTTGGGGTCAATGATCATTTCTTAACCACCCTGGTCAAACCAAGAGGCAAACGGACTGCTGGTCTACTGCAGCCTGGCCACATCAACGGTAGAATATTTCCACTGCCGCAATAGGGTATGTGGTATCTTCATATACTCCATATATATATATATAAATACGGTACATACATTATATATAATTGTATGATTAAATATACCTACATTTGATATCCTTACCTAAGTTTACCTATAGATCACCCAAAGGTAGGTCAATACAACATACATGAAGCAACTGGGATCACTTGTCAACCTCCGTGGTCAGAGCAGTTCAATTGGGCTATTTCTCCCGCTTCATCTGTGCCACCAATTCTGCCCGCTTATGGCAACATTTCGCCAGTATGAGAATTAAAATTCTGCATCCAGGACAAACATCCAAGAATTCAACAAGATAATCGAACCAGTGGGATCCCCTGTCGGTATAGGCAGATCTAAGGCAAATCTATGTTACCCGAGTTTCCAGTTCGGTTGTTGTTCTACCTCCGACGATGGTAATGCTGTTTCAGTATTGCAAAGAGACTTGGCAAGTGTCAATTTCTCTGGCAAGCTAAAAGTTACCGTATTTCTAGGCAAACCAGCTCTACGCGGTGGATTTTCATAGATTTTCCACTTCTATACAGATGGCAGTGGGTCAAAACCCTGTACCCCTGGTTCCCCATCATTAACCATTGTTTTCCTTATTGTTGTCGGTCATTATCCCCCATTATTGGTTGGTTAATATTGACCCATAGCCATATAGCTGGTTTATTACTATAAATGTTTAATAATGGATGTTCTGGGGGGTACCCCCATTTTGAGAAACCACCATATGGTGGTTTCTCAAAATAGGGGACCCCAAAAATGGCTGGTTTACTACTACAAATGACTATTAGTGGATGATTTAGGGGTACCCCCATTTTGAGAAACCACCATATAGATGAGTTTCCTAAAGGCCAATTATCAATCTAAACCATCTGCAACTCATCTGCACGAATCTTCGCGTGGCGACCAGTAGCTTGGACGACACACGAGAGTGGCGACCTTCATGTGATGGGTCATGCTATAACCATCAAGCAAATGGTCATTCATTTGTCATGCTATAACCAATAAGCTATATACCCATGTGATGGGTCATGCTATTCCAATGGTACCATTGGAATTCGTTGGAAGTTGAGTTTGCAAAGACCTCGTTTGGCAAAGAATTTATCACCATCTGCGCTGCCGTGACTGCAGAAATCTTGTCTAGCGTATTTCTCGGAAACTGACACGCAGTTGTGAATCTAGCCCCCGCGCCAGACACCTTTCCTCCAGTGTCAATGAACATGGCTAAACTACTGCCGTAATGATCAAATCTTGAGACTGGGGAAAAGTTTTGAAGACTGACATCGCGGACATCATTCATTCGCCTATTCTAAAGTAGGAGACAGTCCAATCTCAAGCAATGAAAGTGCAAGCATCAACTATTGACGTTGTGAGAACCCGGTTCCGGATAAAGAATGACCAACTTCTTCAAGGATGTTTGTCGGTACCCAGTACCAATTTATGACCAGAAAACGGGCACAACCTTCAGAGCTCGAAAGCTGTGGATTCGGTCATCTTTCCTCGTGGAGGGTGAGCGTCCCCATTACCAACCATGCCCAGTATTGTTAGCTTGTGTGATATTCATGGTTATGTGCAAGTCATAGTGGTTAAGAAGTGGTTGGTTACTTGTTGGTAGATATCCCTATTTGTGGCAAAAGCTTTGAGTATGAAGCTGCCAAGGTTGGCTCCACTGCTGCAGGGGCAGATCACGGCGCGTGTGGGTGCTAGTCCAAGCCTGTCCAAAGCCTTGTGGGGCAGTTGTAAAGTCTGTGGCCGCTAATGTTGCTCCGCAGTCGATGAAAAAGCCATTTACAAGTTGGCTAGTCATATCAACTGTAAGAGGTAGCCTAATAACCTGAATTTCCTACACATTCGCAGCATGAGTGGAAAGCCTTACTCATCGTGGCATCAACAAATAAGCTCAGTCTTTGTACTTTGTTCGATATGTTCAGTGTGTTCGGTGTTCTGCACGTTTCACTCAAAGCCGAACAAGCAATGCACATGATCCGAGTATGAATAAAACGTGAGTGTCTGTAATCATTCCAAAACAACCAGCCATATCCAACAACACGAGCAACAATAAACCTACTGGAGCAGTTTCCATGTTGCAGCTGAGAACCCCTCTGGCGCCTCCGGTCAAGACCAGAACCAACATGGATTCGGTATAGTTACAAGTTGGTTTCGATACCTATAGATAGATTCATTTGTGTATGTATGTGTGTGTGCGTGTAAATATCTATATATGAATAATATATAATTAGATATTTATAATATATGCATACATAATGTGAGGGATACATGGAGAAATCCGTAAATGATTTCCGTGTTTACATATATACAGTTACATGTAGATCGATAGGTTTAGATATACGTAGCTATGTCCAAATATAATTAGTGTGCGTGCGTGTATCTTTATACGTAGGCACATGTACGTAGGCACAACTTCATGTTGGTGGTGCAGTCTACGATCATGCGCAGGAAATCTCTTCAACTTCCTCACCCAAGTGTCAAAACTGTGCAAAGCCCTGGCAAAATGGGTATATAGTTGGTATTTATAGTTCATACAGTACAGAAGTAGCTCTTCGTGCCATCTATCAACCATCTTGATCTTTCCATTTCCCTGATGATACCTTGGTTGTTTTTCCCCTGTATGCTACATTTATCTGGATCATTGTATCCATCTACTGCAACCCAATTCAATCCAGAACGGAACCTCACCAAGTAATGAAGCCGAGTCAATTTTTTTGTCGAATCCATCTGACTGCGCTTCATGTATCTGCAGCACATAGAGATGTACGACACTTGAGAACCAGAACTGCTCCAGCAGTTGCTGGAAGATGAAGACTTGGACAGGTGTCTCGGACGACAATCGCAAATAGAGCCAAAAGGAACAACTTTTCAGTATAATACCATACTGGTATTTGATGGTATTTGACATGCAAAGTGATACACAGATATTGCCATCAGCCGAATCTCCAGAAAACTTGTAAACACCTGTGAGCTATTGCATTTTCTTGGGTCAAGTTACACCAAGGCATTTTCGGCGAGCATTTCCAGATCTTGGCTGCGCATTTCGGCTCTATTTCCCAATTCATTCAGGAATCGGGACCTCAGCCAAGGCACTGTGACAGGATCAACATATCAATGGCGGCTATTGGTGGTGATGCCCAAATTCTTCTCGTCATTTCTGGACATTTCTTATATTTCTTGTCATCGCGATCTCATTTGTTGGTTGAAAAGACTGAAACCACAATCTCAGATCAACATCGGTAGTACTTGGAACAGCTCGGAAAGCCGAGAAAGCTTCCCTGGTGTCGTGGCACCCCCACCCCTGAGGCTCCCAACGGCCTTTGAATGACCCGAATCCGCAACTTTTCCAGGACGCCCGGGAACGAGGGCGGGTAACGGCACTTGGCATCACGAAGATTTTTGATGCAGACTCTCGTCATGTAGCTACAACTGTAGCTACTGTGCAAAGCATCCAGCTACGGGAACGCTCCAAAAGTTCATCGTAACGTTTTTATAGAGTTGTCATATTTTACCAAGAGTTTACAAGTATAGTCATAGTCCATATTTTGCTATAAGAGTTGATTTCTAGTATAGTAATAGTTTGATATAGTTTAATAACCATAATATGTTACCGTGCATATGCGGCCCCGGAAATCTCATCATGCTGTGCGCCCACAATGATTGGCACAAAGTCTAGATTGTTGACCCCATCGCCTGTTCCACTCGAGTGACCACACAAAGACAATTGCTAGAGCAACAAAAACGAATTGGGTTGCTTGCTGCTAAGTACCCATAAGTACCCTAGTTCTCATAGTCCCAAAGGAAGCAACAAATGATTGGTTTTTGGATTTTCTGCGGCGCCAACGAGCTTGCGGAAAACCATTTCTGTCAATAGCCATGTGGCTATATGGTTCCCACATCATGAACCATTGTCTTCCTTATTGGTGGTGATTATCCTCCACTCGTTGGTCGACTAATAAGTTGACCCATGGGCCATGTCCAACGAAGCCAACGAGCAAAATCTGTTCCAACACACTTTGACGATTCACTGGAAGCCTCCCAGATCTGCCAGACTGGCAGATCAGTGACTGGGGACCTCCAAGGCAAATCATCCACTTTTTCAATCGTGTATAGTAGCAACTCGTCCATTTTTGGGGTCACCTATTTTGACAAAGCACCAAATGGCTCTGTCACTTGAGGTCTAGGTCTTTACGATGTTCGATGACCAAATTGTTTGCATTCATCGACCCCGATGAACTCAACAAGCACATCTTGAAGCACCCTACCAACTTCAGGCCAATGGGAACAGCGTAATACACATCTGCAGTGCGTACTGACATGTGTGTGTGTGTGTCGATAAATGCTGCAAAGTGCATGCATGGATGCCTGGAAAACATTGTGTCACTGGAGTAGCCAATAGGGTCTACAGAAAACCCTGGCTTTCTCCTTCCCTTTTGGTGGTCTAGTGGATACAGTATCATCCCAGAAATCCTGAAAAAATGTGTCCATTACTATCCCACCGGATGTCATGATATTGCATCTGAATCTGTACTATCCAAGTCTGGGTCAAATGAAGTTACTACTTATCGGTGCTGGGTAAGCATGGTTCACAGGCAAGAAATGAGGCACGGACCTACAAATTGATATTGTCCTTTGTTATTCCGCAAGATTCAAACCATGCGGATATATATATATATATAAAGCGCGTTTCAAATGCGGTCAATTAAATCAAAAGCAGAGAGTGTCAGAAAAATGGACGAACCCATGCATAGAAAAAAAAGGTAGATAGATAGATACATATATAAATAGATAGACAAACAGATAGACAAATAGATAGGTTGTTCGATGGGTAGGTGGATAGATTAGACTGATTGCCTAGCGACAGACCAGCCAAAAGCAGACATTTTTTGCGATTTTGGGTTAGCGGTTGGAGCCCCAACCACCGCTGCATGTGTTCAATGCATGTTGCAAAAATAGCCAGAAGTTCAATGGGAATCTTGTGCTTATGGCTTATGACATAGACTGGTAGCTTTTAGACTTGAGCAACGTAGTTACTTATCCACATCGTTCACTTTGAACATTGAGTTCCTGCTGGCATCCAACTTGCAGCTACATGTGCAAATTGTTAGGTGCAGTAATCGCTGATAGTGGTTGATGGCAAATCGTGGTTGATCAATGCTCAGCACTGGCAGAATTCATTACATTCACCCCCTTCATAGAATTAACATTCATGGGATGATCTATTAAAGATTTGGGATTCTTCGATAATCAACATTCGTGATCAACTTGTGATTGATGGGATGATCCACTCAACTATGGTCCAACCAACAGTTTAATGTAACCATAGTATTGATCATCCCATCAACTACAAGTTTGAGACTAAAACAGTTTTATGTAACCATTAATCACCAATAGTGATACCAACAGTTTAGCCACACTTTGCATTTTTCAGTATTGAGAAACCCCCATATCTGATGGTAAATCACCCGCTAATGAGCAGGTCAACTGGGGTGGTGTAACTGAACCAATGGACCATGGCTACCATCATAAACCACTACGGTTGCCTATTATTCCCTTGCGAACTATTATAAATGGTTTTAAAGCCTCTGTTGCCTGTATAACTACTAGGAACCCCTATTATTAACCAATAGTCGCCCCTATATAGGCTTACACTTTTACACCACCATTACCAACCACTATTAAAGACTAGAAACCTCCATGATCAATCATTGCTAACCACTAGTAATCTTGATTAAATGAATACGATTCAATCATTAATCACTACTAACTACTAACTATTAAACATGATTTACAAACCATAACTAGGAGTGAGCCGTTATTAATTGATCAATCATTACTAACCACTATTCACTATGAACCATTATCACTAGTGAATATGATTCAATCATTAATCTATGATTCACATATCACTAGTGATCATCACAACATTTGCACCTCGAGAGTCCGCACATCGTGGACTGGGAACGGCCTGCTATGCAGGGTGTGCAGCCAAGAACCTGAAGGGCCAGCAGTCAGGGCTGTGATCACAGCTGGGGTTTCATTCAAACAGTCTTGGTTAGCAATGATGACAATGTTGTGGTTATAATGGTTTTCTCTTGGTTTTCCACTGGCTTTATAGTATTCGTAATGGTTCTAAAGTTGCAATGATAAGTGGTTAACAGTAGTGACTACATAATAGCAATGATGCTGTGGCAATGTTGTCAGCAGTTTGTCTGCAGTTGTACTGCTTGCTCTCTTCAACTCTGGATCCGAACCGGGAAGTCGATTGTGGGTGTAATAATGACTCATACCATGTTTCCGGATTGTCGGCATACATATGGTAGAAGAACTTTTGAATACCAACCTACCGAACTGCAGCTTCATGGTCAATAGCATGACATGCTTGCAAAGGCATAAGCAGCTATCGTTGCTACTCAATACGCTCCAAGACCCGGGATGCTCATGGCATGCATTAAAATCAGCACCGAGGACCATGTCTAGATTCGCCTTGAAAAGGTGTCAGCAATTGTCAGTAATTACAATTCTGCATCAAACCAGGACTCGAAACACATATTCAACCTGGTAGTAAACTAGGATGTCAAAGAAGAGTATTGATACACATCAAATCATGATCTAATCAACTGATATGGCAGTGGGTCAGTTCACCCTGTACCCCTGGTTCCCCTATCATTAAGCAGGCTGTTTTCCCTGTAGTTTCTTGGTTAACCACCATTTTTGGTTGCTTAATATTGACCCAACTCGCCATATATCTACTGTACATCCCTTCGCTTCTCAGTAGCTGGCGCATGGCAGGCCTACCAGCATGCGCCTCATCTCCGGCTCAGGAGTCCTCAGCACGAGATGCTTTGCTGCGGGGGTTCAGCACTTCCGACGCATGGCTACGCTGGTTCTGGCTCATACGGTGGTTTCTCAAAAAAGGGGGGCCACCAAAATCATATAAATGGTTACAGTATATTGTATATATACAAATATGTATATATATATATATATTAAGGACGAGGCACCCCCATGTTCCTAAGCTGGTTCAAACTAGCTTCTTCAGGGGGTTCAAAACCTGCTTCGTGATTGTGGCTATTGGTGCTTGTTAATCGGCTAGTTCTGAACCAGTCAATGACCTGGGACTACCAACAAGCTTGGGGATGGGATAACTATGGATAACTGCTGCACAAAGCCCGACTACCAAAAGAGGTCATTTGGGGATGCTCCTGAATTTTTTTTTTCAATGAGATCGTTGTGAAGTTCAAACCCAGCAAAGCCTCACTGGCATTTTGTCAACCAAAATGTCGCTTCTTTTGGTAATTCGTAATTTGTAATGAACCATCTGCTATCAAGATCCATCAACCATCCTTGACCATAACGCCTTCCCCCTACGGCGCCTTACCTCCCTTCGTCCGTGACGAACCACGGCTCTCCGCTCTGGCACTGGGTCGCCCCGGCGGATTCAGTTGTGGCCGAAGAGGTTTCGGCAGTTGAAGCGTTGGATTTCGTTGTGTCTTGACGCCTTGGGCCACGGCGTCAATGGATCGTTCGTCATGATGCTCGTGGTTAACAGGAGGTTAAATTGATGGTTAAGCATCATAATTTATGGTTAAGCATCAAAATTTCTGGTTAAGCATCGTAAATTGATGGTTAAGCATCATAATTGATGGTTAAGCATCCTCATTGATGGTTAAATTGAGGTTACACTGGTGGTTAATGGTGCTTAATAGCAGGAAACTCATCAGGCACAAGCATGGGGTAAATTGATGCTTAATTGATGGTTAGTGGGGGTGATCATAGGTTGATAGTCATATTGATTATAACTGGTTGATGGGCAACCTTGCCACAGGTCCAAAAAATACGCAAAATCAATCGGATGATCAACCCCAGAATATTGTTGAACACACAAAAATGCCACCAGCCAAGTTGGAAAAAAAACACCTGGATACACTAAGCAAATGGAACTAATAGGAATGTGACTTTGACCCGTGTCAATGACTGATTACAGTACTTGGGATCCCCTGAGGGCAATGTGGATGCCGCGCCAAAGAAGCATTGGCTGAATGATGAATGGAACTGCAGTGCAATGGTACATGTTCCCTCCAAACCCAACGTTCGCCCACCCCCACAACGCGGCACTGCAATGGATGATGTTGTGCAAGGTCAAGATGGCTTGGAGAAGTTGCAAAAACACTGACAATACGCAATGATGTATGGTTTAGGGTTTTAGGGTTTTGGTTTCAGGGTTTTAGTTTTAGGGTTCTGGTTTTAGGGTTTTAGGGTTTTGGTTTTAGGGTTTGAGGGTTTTAGATTTTCGTTTTATGGTTTTAGGGTTGACAGGTTTAGGGTTTGATACTGTAACTCAGAAGCTTAAAAACAATGGCCCTGCGCAGAAATTTGATCCTTGGGAAATGTTCTCAGTCAAGGGTGGGCAAGCGTGGGTTTGCAGCGTGCATGTTTCCTTGAAGCAGCAGAAAAAGGTTGATTTGCCCATGGATAACTAGCATACCAGTAGTACCGCACAAGGCGGTGGCGGAAGTTTCCAAGATAGGAGCACTATAGGAGTGTGCAGTTGTGGTTGCGACGATTGATTGTCCGAGGGATCCGAGAACTGAACATCACTTGGGCCTGACTTCCTACCAATGTGAGCATCGATCTGGCCACTTGACTGGCAGCCTATCTGTCTAGCTATCTTTCTATCAGTGGATCAGTTTTCTTTCTGTCTGTCTGACTGTCTATCTATCTATTTATCTAATGATCTATTCGTTTATCTATCTGCCTATGTACTTGTCTTTCTATCTACCTCACTATCTATCTCGTCATCTTTCTGTCTATGTATCTATCTATCTACTTGTCCATCTATCTATTTATCTATCTGCCTATCTATCTATCTGTCTATCTATCTATCGAATTATTGTCTGATCATCTATGTGTCCATCTATCTATCTTTCTGTCTACCTGACTATTTATCTACTTATCTATCTGACTCTCGTTTCGTCTACCTAT
Source organism: Symbiodinium kawagutii (assembly GCA_009767595.1). Classification (NCBI taxonomy): domain Eukaryota; class Dinophyceae; order Suessiales; family Symbiodiniaceae; genus Symbiodinium; species Symbiodinium kawagutii. Next base: position 631,731 of record VSDK01022888.1, read on the forward strand.
CTGTCTATCTATCGACCCATCTAGCCATCTGAATCTGGCTATCCAATTGTCTGTCTATTCCATCTATCTATCTATCTATCTATCCATCTATCGATCCATCTATTCATCCATCGATGCATCTATGTATCTGACTATCCATCTAGCCACCCATCGATCTGACTATCGACTTGTCGATCTATCTGCCGACCTCTTTGTCTAACCATCTTTCGTCTATCCAAACATTTACCTTCCAAATGTGCTTCGATCATGAAATCTTTTGCATCTAGGTGTTTGGCCACTTTTGATAATTGGACCCTGCAAAGGTGTTCCGATCATCAAGTGTTTTGCTACTTTTGACCTGCAAATGTGCTTGGCGCGCAAGCGTTGTGCACATTTTGGCCACATAAATCACGAAAAGTGACGCGAAACGCAAGTGTTTTCCTACTTTTGTCTCCTGTGTTCAAAAAGTGTCAAAACGTGCTGTGTTTTGACACATTTGCTTCAAAATGTGCTTCTCGCCCTGGCCGCGTGCACTTTTTCGGACATGCAACTTTCAAAACTTGTTAAAAACCACGAGTTTTTGCGACTTCGGACGTGAGAATGTGCTTCGCGCGCAGGCGGCGTGCCAATTTTCATGATCATATGACATCTCCGAAAAGTGGCCCGAAACGCTAGTAAAATTGCAGTTTTTATTTTGGTACAAGATTTTATCTTAAAAATTTGCTTCGCGCGCAGGCAGCGTGCCAGTTTTGAGAATCATGAGTCATCAAAAGTGCTCCGAACATGTAGTGTTTTGACGATTTTGACTTCCAAATGTGCTTCGCGCCTAGGTTTTTTAACGATTTTGAACGTGGAATCCTCTAAAAGTGCTCCGAGCATGCAGTGTTTTTACGATTTTGACTTCCAAATGTGCTCGGCGCCTAGGTTTTTTCACGATTTTGCAAGTTGCATCTCCCAAAAGTGCTCCGAGCATGCAGTGTTTTTACGATTTTGACTTCCAAATGTGCTTCGCGCCTAGGTTTTTTCACGATTTTGCAAGTTGCATCTCCCAAAAGTGCTCCGGACCTGACATGTTTTTACGATTTTGACTTCCAAATGTGCTTCGCGCCTACGTTTTTTCACGATTTTGCAAGTTGCAACTTCCAAAAGTGCTCCGAACCTGACATGCTTTTACGATTTTGACTTCCAAATGTGCTTCGCGCCTAGGTTTTTTCACGATTTTTGCACACACCTTCCGCCACAGTGGTCCGCACCCGCCGCTTTAGCGAGGTACCCTTCTGGACCCTCATGATGCACAAAACCTTGCAAAACACAGCATTTCGCGACTTTCCTAACATTTTGGCGCACTCGCACTCTCATCTTTCTCACATCTCTTCTTTCTCACGTCTGCATAGGCGATCTGCCCTAGCTGAGTTGTCCATATTGTCGGAAGTTAGACTTCTAAACTTCCTTCGACTATCAACGAAAAACAAATGAACAAACAAGTAATGGGTGCCCAGGATTTGCCTCCCAAGTATCATCTACCCAATGAAGCATAGATCAATAGATGCTTCAATTCTGCTACTTAGATGTTTCAATAAATTGTGCAAAAATGAGTTGTCCTCCATCATTTTGGCAAACTGCTGGCAACTGCGAATATCGGATTCATGCATAGCCACACTTAGATTGTGAATTTACCCCAAATTCTTGGATAATCACAACGCACAATCCTTGCGTTTGCCGAGAATCCACGATATGAGCAACCCTTACATCAATGCCAAATGCACTCATTTCCGCTCACCAAACGCCATACCTAGCCTATGCATTGTAGCCGCTCAGGCACATCCACTAAATGGGTGATCAACTCCATGAACTCCAAACCATCACTGGATTTGATCACATCTTCCCATATTTTACTCTTTTCCTCGAACTTGACTGGGTGAAAATCCTCTGATTTCCCGGTGTATCTGAGGCCAGCGCCATAGTGCCTCGTCTGATTTGACATCTGGCACTGCCGCCACAGCCTGTGCCGACGTCGTCGTAAAGTGGTACATTTGTTCAAGTAAACTCCATGTTTTTGACAAGTTTTTGACCAGCAATTCGAGGTGCTGGTAGGACATAGACGGTCCAGAAGCACAAGAAACACATTACCCAAGATCACACATCAAAAAACCATCACTTTGTACCTGATTCCCCGGCGGTGGGTTAGTCCTTGCCGCAACGGATCCACTACGGATCCATTTCACTCAACCGCATTTGGCTTCCAGTGCTGAATATGTTTTTTAAAAATGCTGGAACCGAGCTACTACTCCTGGGATCCATTCAAGGCCTCCAAAAGGATTTGGTTCTTCCGAAGCAACAATCCCAGCTGCTCCATGTATGGTATATCTACCTAGAAAACTGAGTATTTTTTTAGGTAAATTTATCATATATGGAGTATGTGGAATGATTCTTGGCTGCGATAAATTAGTGAAGGGTCGTTCAACAAAAATGCCCTGCTTCGTGACATGTCTAGAGTCTAGATGTCTTTATGCCTGTGAGCATGGGAACTGCCATCTTTAGGGGCAAAAAAATATAGTGAACACATACACCAAAAGCAACGATTTTGTTTTGGGGGTAAATCACCGACATTCAGGAGCTCTTGCTCTTGCGCGGCCTGCGCTTGCCACTATTGTTGCTACTGCTGCCCTTGCAGTTCTGCTTGCTCTTGTTGCTGTTTCTGTTGCTGCCTTTTTTTCCGTCGCAGTGCTTCCCACACTTGGATCCCAAGCATCCTTCCTACTTGGGTAGTGCAGTGAAATACCAACAGTGTATTTTGAACTGACCAAGATTTGGAGACACAGGGACGATGGGACATAGGAATATGTTGCCTAAGAGAGTCTTAGAGAGTATATTTTTTATCCAATCAATCTAATGTTGCTGTCAATGATCCACAAAGCTGGAATCTGCAACACTTTGCCACCATTGACATCTAAAATCAAAACACAACACACAACTACTGTAGTTGACCATTGTTCATAATCTTCCATTCAGAATTTGAGTTGTTTAACCAGTCCTGTTGCATAGTGTCCCCTATTATCAACCCTTACTAACCACCGTTAAAACCACCAACAAGTTCCATTCAGAAGTTGAGTGTAGAAGGACCGATAGCAATCCCGCCGCTCTGAGGTGATCATCGCAACCGCTACTTGGCTTGACCATCACCATGGGTGTCATCATCAGCAGTGACATGGACCGTACCTCTGTGAACGACCATTTTTCAACATTTAAAGTATGTTTCACTTGCTTATTAACCGTTCGCCATGAAATTGCTGATACTCAACACTCATGAGTTCTTGTCCACGTTCACCACTGATGATAGTCAACACTCATGAGTTCTTGCCATGATCCGAACAAGCTTGTGATGCCGACCGATCTCCCTTCCATCAGTGCCTCTGGACTGTTCTGTCCGTCACCCTTGGCCTCAGCTTCAAGTGGTGCGTATGGCTCTTAAGTGTTCATCGCGTGGTATATGATAAGCATGCAAACTGAACTCCCCAACAGGTTGAAATGGCTTCAAGGGGATATTCTGTGTTGATCATAGGTTATACTCGTGTTACTTGTGGATGAATGCTCTAGCAATGGTTAATTCATACTCACTCAATGGCTCCTGAGTGCTCGTCGTGGTTTGTATATAACTTGAATATATACATATGGTCCTATGGTAGTGTACGGCAAAATACACTAGTGTTTTTTGCAGTTCACTTCTCATGAGAGCCAATAGTATATAGTTGTATTTAAATTTATTATTAGCTCTCATGAGAAGTGAACTGCAAAAAACACTAGAAATGTTCACTACCTAATAGTATATATGATGGTTGATAGTTTTCTTTTTCCCGCTACACAGGGCCAATCATTGGCCAGGCCATCTCCCTCACTTCCAAGACTGATTCGGTTCATTCGAATGGCATTGCCAGGCTGAGGGAAATCCACCTCCAAAACGAATAGACGAAAAAATGGAATATCTCAGCCGCCTTCGCTTTTAGGGGCCCTCCTTCGTTTTTCAATGTTTTCAACATGAATGCCCAGCCTTTGTTTTTGGGGGCCGCCTTCGTTTTTCGGGATTTCTTGCAAAACAACATTGCTATTCCATCGGAAGACTAGATGTGGATTCGGACCCTTTTAGGGGTTGCTCAGATGGCAAAATGCCAATGATTGGCCCTGTGTAGTGGGAAGAAACCATCAACAGGACCTGACGACCTGCCAACGGAAAAAAAGAGAGCTCCCCATTTGGGATGATAAACAACTCTCAATCCATCAGGAGGGAATTGATTTCGGAGCAAAATCTCAGCCATTAGGATCCTAGAAACAGCTTCCCATTTGGGATGATGATCACTCTCTTCACATTCTCGTGAGATATTGCTGCTTCCAAAGAAAACTGAATGGTGATCCGTTCAAAGGCGACACCTTTGTGATACGGTCATTCCCTTTTACGTTGGCTGTGTGGGCTATAGACTTTCACAATCAGCCCTTCTGGGACTCTCCAAGAGGGTGCATGGAGGACCCTACACAGTTGATAGGGAAAGCCGTAGTTCAGTCAAAAGCGGCACACATTTCGGGTATATAACTGAGCTTACCAGCCAGGCTTTTGATATAACTCGATACCACAACTGAGAACAACAACAGCAGCAAAAACAAACACCCAACTACTGATAGTTACCACGAGAGTGACTGCTGCTGCGCCACTACCCAAATGCATAGTTGTGATGAGTGAAGCTGGTGTCACAAGTTGACCAACAGGATGAGCTACGAAATGCTACATCCTGACAGCAGTAGAAGCAACCTCAAAGAAATGCCCATCCACCGGTCGCAAAACTAGCTAATGCATCACCTCCGCTAAAGCCCAACTTCCGATGTTTGGAGTTGGGATAGGTATAACAACATATGCTAACAGCTGATACTCATCTGATTCCCCAGATTAGATGTTGTTTTTCAAGGAAGGATGACCTTCCACCTCTAACCATACATCCTCTTGGGGATTCACTTCAGTTGATGTCACAACCCTCGATGTGGGTCCCATCGTCTTCAAGAGGCTCGGCTGTATGGCGTTCCAGCAGCTCCCCAGAACATGTGGAAAGCTCAACGGACAGCTCGGGAAAACCCAAGAGACCCCGGATTTAAGAGAAAGCCATCGTTTTCTTTGTGCACAAAAGATCATAAAAGATCATTATTTAGCCTCGTTTAGACGTTTAGACCGTGATTAAGTTGACTTCGGCACTTGAGAGAGAACAGAATTGCCGTTTTCGTCTCTTCGGAAGAGCTGGGAATAGCAGTTCCGTCGTCGTTGAAATGCCGCTGGGTGGCATTGGCTTGACGTTCAAACTTTTGCACAAGGATGACGGCCCCCTCAACCTGCGAAAGTTCAAGCCATGGATCTGCCGCCACCAATGATTAGGGTTGGCTGGGGATTCATGATGACTGTACCAGGCCACCAGTGAAATGTGATTTAAAAAAAACCAGTGGCAAGTTTAGAGCCTTGAATCCCCAATCTTGCAACAAAGACTTGCAACCCTTTCCTTGGCTCATGCCTCCGAACACGGGACACTCGTATACCTCAGAAATGCTAATCATGGATGCATTCCTAGGCCATGCAGTTGATCCAGTGCTTCCCTCACCCTCGTTTTAGCTGAAGCTTCTAGCCAGAGCTGGGACCAAACGTCAGCGACACCAAATCACATTGATAATGTGTGTTTAGATTATATATTTATTGTTGATGAACACCATAATGATTGCTGCTTGGAAAGCATTGAGTAGTAGCACTTGGTTCTGGGGATTGATGATAAAGAATATCCGGGCTCAAACTTCATGAATGTTTATAATCTCTGCCTAAGAATATGCCTGTGACAATGCACATCGGTCGCAACTGTAAACAACTGCCAATTCAGAGCTGATGCTCCGCGGAAGTGGTCACTAGTCACTGTGTAATCATCGGCGGAGACAAGCACATAAACAACAACATCTCAATTGTAACTGCATTATTAAGGACAACATGTCATAATTGATTAGCTGTGTTTAAAAACCATATATAAATATAGAATCATGATATCACCAAACTATTGTTCTCCGAGTGGCATCATGACAGGACCTTTGACCCATGGCCGATACTCATATCGTTTGCTTTCCCTAGCCTTCACCAACTGGTTTCAGGCACGGTTGCTCCACCCCAACACATTGCACCGCCAAGGCCTCTTGCTCGGTACCGAGCGCCAATGCCTCACCAACCATCAGGAAGTGTAGCCCCCGGAAAGGGCTGCAGTGTCAGAATCTTTGTCGGGCATCTCTTTAGACTTCTTGAGCAAGAAAGATTCTCCATGATGTTGAAGAAATGGTCAATTAATGCTTAGTCATTGCTAAGATGGTTCATGATACCGCTTAATTACCATGGTTATCATTGTCATTGCCATCAATCATATTGACTACTATAGGCATCGATCATGGCCTGCTATCCTGCAATTGGTCCAAATGAAACGACAAATCAACTCATCACCAGCCGCAGTCCTATAAAGGTAAGTGGGTCTTTCTCAAGTCAGAGTGGCACCCCCAAATCATCCAACATTAACCATTGATAGTAATCAAATGTAAAAAACCAACCACATTCTCACATTTTCAGGAGCTCCCTATTTTAAGAAACCACCCTCTACAGTGACTGCGCCACATCGATCTCCAGTTGTGTTGGGCTGCGCCGCATCGATCCCCGTTGGCTGCGCCTTGCGAACCGCTTCGGCAGAAGCCATTTGCACGAAACCCAAGCTGCTAGGACGTTGACGGACCTGGACGGTTGCGGCGACTCTGCCCTGCGAAAGACAGGGATACGTTGATGATTGTTTGGTAACTGGTTGGTGGTTGAACCACCCCTATAAAAAATATAATATTCGTCAACCAACCATTTGCTAATAGGTAATAGGGAAAATAAAAAATGATTGAAACCACCAACCAAATAAGGATGGCAATGGGTTGATAGGGATGATAAACATGTAGATAGTTGACGATAGTTGATAATGCTTGGTAATGGTTCACTATGATTGCTTAAAGATAGAATAAAATACCGGAATTGACTTGACCTTGGATTCACCAACACACTTCTTTGCAGCGATGTAAAAGTACAATAATTTCACCAACTTCAAGTACATTGCTACTCAGCTTAAGCCTGAAATTAAGCCTGCGGATTCTCAACGTTAAGCACCCGCCAAGCCATCCTTAAATGGGCGCGGGCTGCATAGGGCAGAACACCTCCAACAGCTACCTGTTGCCTGTTGGAAGCCAACAACATGGTTGGTTAATCCTTGGTTCATGGCTAATCAAGGCTTGGAACCAATTGCAACTAACATCAACTGACTACTGTCCATAATGCTCACTTGATTATATGGATGCATCGCCGACAATAAGTAATCAAACAACAAACGAAACCTTCCCAAACATAACTGGTCCAGTCACAGTCGTACTCTATGCTTACAAACACAAAGCGAGATCCGAGCTGTTGTCTACTTATATTTTTTGCACATAGTGCCAACACGTGTTGACTGCATGACCTTTTTCCATGTGATGATTGGTGCATATGGCAGTAAAACATGCTGTTTCCTGCCGTTTTCATTTGGTTGAAAAGTGGTGCAAGCAGCATCTTCATCGAGAAAGTATGGAACAATTTCGAGGATCCTAAATCTGACAGATTGACGATCCCCGCAAGAGGTGCATGCTATGATGTGCTGTAGCAATGTGTTTTAATTGTCAGCCGAGCCGTGCCATATCATGTCCATCACATCGTGTATACTGTATATGCATCATATTACATGAGCATATTTCATGATACAATATCAAGTAGCAGTGAACAAAACCAGTCAACATAGTCATAAAGAACCATGGAAATACTCCCCATAAAACAATAATAACAGCAAACATAAATAGATTATGATGAATACAGTGTCACTATTGTCCACAAGGCCACGAGCGACAATCAACCATACATGAAAAATGGCTGTGGGTCAAAACTCTGTCCCCCTGGTTCCCATCATTTACCATTGTTTTCCCTATTATTGTGGGTTATTATTCTCCATGAAATTGGTTGGTTAACTGCTTGACCCATAGCCATATATAGCTGGTATATCCCCTATTATTGTTGGTTGTTATCCCCTATTATTAACCATTGACCAGCTAGTTCACCATTATTGGTTGGTTAACTGCTTGACCCAACTCGCCATTATCTCTACTTCTCACCCTGAGGATGTAACCCGTGCGCCTTCCCTTCGGTGTCCTTCAAATCCCGGCAGGTCGAGTGCCTGATGGCGTGAACATCACAGGGCCAACCACCACTTACCAGCAGGCATGTCTTCCAATAGTACTGGTCACTAGGCCGCATGATAACTGAAGAATACTGAAGGCACTCAAGTGCCGCTACGAGTAGTATGGCCGACACTTGGAGATGATTTTTATGTGCTGAGAGATCTATGATCTCAACTGCACACTGCGGCCGCCAGCGCATATGTATGGCCTTTGTATTCTCTTACTGATGCCAACAGCTACACCCAACAGCTAGGCTGTTTCGTGATAAATTAGCTCATCGTCCTGGTGATTTGTTTCAACTGCAAGAGACCAGAAGAACAATATTGCTGACACAAATGGTTAATAAAATTGAGTGATAATAGATTATGATATAACGATGGGTGTGGATGGTTCATGACGATTAATGATGGGTTTCCACTTAGTGCTTCATCCACTTGTGATTGGCTTCCTGGCTCTGGGTGAAGTCGTGGAACCAATCGACTCTTACCTTATATCAACTCAGCCCTCATCTGCAATACCTGGCGAGGTGTCGCAGATTTATCACGCTTTGACTGCGGTTGAATCGCCCTCCCCACCTGTGAGGTTCTTGGGATGTTCAGCTTCGGATCGCTACAATTGCTGTTGATACTGTTGGCTAAGCAGTCGTTACAACGGTTGTTGATACTGTTTCATACCATTCAGTCATAATTCACACTAAGAGTATGAAGTCAACCCGTGATCACCACTGGATTCACACTAATGGGAGTGATCATCTGTGATTCACACTAATTTACACCCCATTCTCATTTGATCCAAGGTGATCATATGCAAAACGACTGTTGAGTTACTCCAACCGCTGCTTCAACTCCACCAGTTCGCCGCTTGGAGATACCATCAACTGCTAGAGAGGCCCAAGATACGATGGCATCTGTGTTCCATTGCAAACAAATATGTATACATATATATATGTATGTATAAAATCAAATTACAAATATATATATATATATATACATAGATGTATTTGTCGAAATGATCTATATATGTATCATAGATATATGATATGTGTGAATCTATATATATACACACCATTCGTATGTATGATATGTAAATATAAAGATATATGTATGACCTTTATATGTAGATATTCATCATGCATAATCTAAATACATATATATATATAGATAGATATATGATGATATCTGAAATGTATGTAAATATACATATATATATGTATATATATATATATGTATTTGTAAATCTATATATGCATAGTCATGTATATTCACCGATATCTAAAATATATGTATAGTGTACATGAAATACAATATAAAACATACCTTAGTTACATATGCATATACACATTACAGTACACAATATTACACACATCTGTGGTCTGTGTAGAAGTCCCAAAGAAGCATCCCAGACTTTTCGCGGAGACACGCAATGAGCACGCGGACCACGTTTCCAAACCTTGGGACCCCGGTTCATGGAGCAGCTGATGTCCCACCATTGGGAGCCGAGCCGAAAGGTTCCAGATGTTTACATTGGACCGTGCTACACTTATCTGCAGTTTTGGTTCTTTTTAGATGATAAGCCAACATGGTAAGTCAAGGTAGCATCCGTACTGGTACTTCCTTCGCCCATACCCACATGCTAGACGTGTGATAAAACACATGATGTCCTGGCTCGACTGGTGACCGTCTCACGGCATGCTTGCAAAATTGAGATTGAGAGACCCATTTGCAAGCAAGTAGCAGCCTGCAGAGCTCACACGTAAGAATCATTGTTGGCGATCAAGCTTGTCAAGATCATGAAACCAGGTCACCCGAGAGCAAAGCATCGCTAATGCTTTGGTTCTACTCCGAGCATTTTTCGAAGGCCATACCTATGTTGCATCACTTTCACCCTGTTCTGATGCAATGCTAAACTAGGGCTTTGTATCGCTTTGTGTCGCTGTCGGTGGAACGAACGTTTCGCCGCAAGGCCCACACCGGCATTGGAATCGTGACCTTTCTCCCTTTATTTTCTACCCAATAGTTGCCTTTGCCATTCTTTGCCATGAAGGCTGCTGGAGCATGCCAAGCCCCAATGCTGGCACGGCCAATAGCTGTCAAGGCACTCTCCAAAGTATTGTTTCAACTTGCGCGATGCCTGTCACAAGGATCAAGTTGGCTCTTGGTTTCAGAGTGTCGCAGTCCCAACGCTGAGCATCAGTTGGGGGATCGAATCTACATACACTGAGGAAGTATCAGGTCCTAGAAAGCGCCGTTCCAACGTAATTACGTATAAAAGATGCTCTCAATTCTATCCCACTCACTGGTGCTTAATCATCTGAGTTCTCCAGAAGATGAAGTAACCATCTCGGCAAAGAAATAATGAATACTTTGCCAATCGCGGAAGACCTGCCCTTCTTCAACAGCACGATCGAGGCAGATCAGGTCCAAAACAGTGCAAACATGTTGAAGCCAAGCCAACTCTGTGGATTGTCATGGTATGGAGGTGCTGCCCAATTGCAGCTGAAATGTAACAACTTGTGGCTGCAGCGTCTAGCCTTGAAACCCAGCTTGTTGATACGACGCACGATGATGAGCTTGTCCGGATCCTGGGAGCAACAGTGCGGGTGAGGTCTACATCGGTCTACAGCCACTATAATCACCAGCAATCATGGTGAACAATGTCACAAGTAATGGCTGTAGTGGTTTCATATTGGGTGCTGAACTACTTCGGTACGACTATCAACAAGTCACTGGAAATTCTGATTAAAATTGAGTACGGGTCATGGAATCATACCATTCCCACCAACAAAAATGATGGTATGCAATACAGCCATCCCCGCCCAAAGAAAGATATACCTATGGATTACAGCCGTTTATAACAAATACGCTATGATCATCATTGGACCGTGACTAACATAATTAGGTCTGGGAGTACAATAGTCAACCACGCATCCAAGGATGCCAAAAGAGACACCCAACTGAGTCGATACTGTTGAGCAAAATCTTCTATTGGTCCTTTGGTAACACTTGGTAGGTCATATCCCACAACTTATCTGGTTGGTGGTTTCAACCCCTATGAAAAATGTTAGTCAACCAACAATTTGTTAGTAAATCATAGGGTAGATTGAAATGTGTGAAACCATCAACCAGTTATATGTTTTGAATTGTGTTGATCATCCCTTTTGGTGCTGTAGCAATGAAGAAAGACTCAGCCGACTGAGGGGAGGCTAATGATTTTTCAGTTTCGCCCAGCTAAGGTGGTCCAAACTTCTTCTACGGGCATTTCCAAGTCATGACACCCAAAGCACCACTCAGTACAACCGCATTGGCCCACAGGAAGTTGGTTCTTGGTTGTATGTCTGTAGCCAGTGGATGCGAGTGGTATCATAAAGTTTGTTGGTGGGATAATGGACAGGTGAATGCTAGTAAACAGTACTGTTGTCTGCAATTGATGGAAATTTCTCCGGTCGGCATCAGCGAGTCCTCTTTCGAAAGCAGCTGGAGGCTGGTAGACAACGTTTGTACGGTGTTTGCCTGGTCACTCATGGCATCAAGCACGGGACATGGAACAAATCGCTGACTGTTCTTGGATTCATAGGGTCACCCCGGGTCACCCCCCCAACTTCAGAAAGCAAGTTAAAGTAAAGTCAGTACAGTAAGAAAATACATGTCAGTCAATACAGTAAGACTGTCAATACATGTCAATACATCGTCATGATCATGGGCCGCATCAACAGAGTCCGCTCACCAGCCACCCCCGCCTGACGAGGAACTTTCCAGGACTTGTCGTTTTTGTAGTCAGCACCCAAGTCCTGAGGACCGCACGAACGGTGGGTTGCCACTTATCAGCGGCCGCTTCGGTCACCTTACGTGTTCTGAACCTCTGGATAGGGTCAAGGTGTGTCCTGACTTGGAATGCACACTGATATACATACAAAATGCAAGGAAAAAACAATAGCGCTTATGGTTACCTTGAACACATGCATGGGAATCTCTCGGGTTGTCAGTAAGGACACGTCAGCTTGATAATGGGAAAGATGTTGGCATCAAAGAGCAAACCAAAAGGCCAAATAACGTACACAGTTTGTCAACAATTTACCGACCAACTTCATAATAAAAAAAATGTGGGGGGAACAACTTGCTGGGATAGGTCCAAGAATGATAAGAATGTGTCTCCGCAAAACCAAGGGATCTGTGGTGAAACCATTCCATCAATTGCCCCTCTTCAGCTATTGGAGTGGGTCACAGTTTAACAATTCAAAATCCTCTTAGGAACCTTTTCAAGTGGCTGGTCAGTAGGAATTCCAACCGTGGATGATCCCCCAATCAGCACAACTCCCCCACAAGATTAGTGCCCATTTGGGGTGGCCCATCCCCATGCAGGAATGTATGTTTTCTGTAAAGTGAAAGGAACCGAAAAAGAACTATAAAATAACATACTATAACCAGGTAACTGAGACTGGATAATTGGTGGACACTATGTATGATCCGCCATTGATAGAAGTGCTATCAAGTAGATCAACCCCATTGACCGACAGAGCCGGTGGAAGGTGACAGTGCCCACAGCTGCCGTCAACTCAGATTGTGACGAAAGCGACTTTCAGTCGAGATGACCTAACAGCAGAACGAGATGCAAAAATACCCCAGGTCATGTTCGATCCGTGTCACGACATCTCATATATATATATATTTATATATACAGTATATATATGTTTATACTATATTGATTGATATGGTCCTTAAGAGGTTGCCAAACAAGAATCAGCTCTACTACTAGTGAGTAGTTCAGGCGCCTCAACGCAAAAACCATGCAGAAAGTGATTGCAAGCGACCAGCCCCATGTTTCATATGTATTTGTTTGGTAAAATGCCTGAATTGGCTTGTGCTGTCACCAGCGCAAAACAAATTTGTGAGTGGTTATCATCACTATTTAGTGCCGCTTCAGCGTCATCATGGTCCCCTTCCGTCAAGCAGCCATCAGGGCTAAAAACATTGAGAAGAAAGAAGCCTTTGAGCATGGATGAGCAGAGCGAATATCGAATCCGCAGCATGGTCCAACTCTATTCCTTGATTGAAACGTGCTCCAGCAATGAAATGACCCATCCTAAAACTACAGGGTGGGGCATGCCCCAAAAGTGCACACTTCCAAATCGTCCTGCTAATGAAAAAATGGATCTGTGAACTAGGGCATCGACACCGCCAGTCCCTCCATTAAAGCCTGGTCGCATTCCACCCAGCCAAATGCATGACAAAAAAGTGAATGAGAACACCAAAAAGTGGTGGAGTCGTTCAACCATGTTCACCCCATACTTTGTGGTCCAGAACGTTGATAGTTGATAGATAGACCCTGGGGGACCCGCAGCCCTCCAGGGTCTCGCACGGTTCTTGAGTGCTCTGTACCAGGGATTGATCAGTTGGCAGCCTTGGCGGATGTGTAGTAGGAATGGCTTCACTGGATGTTTGTATCAAAAGAAAGGGCAAGTGAACCGTTGACTCTTGATAGATAAACCATGGATCTTCTCATGAAAGTGAACTTTGGAGTTATTCTGTGAATATTTAGGGAATTTTCACATTTGTGCAAAGACTCCCCTTGAGATTCGGGATGGACCGCCTCAATCATATCGTCGCGAAGTCGTGAACCGACATTGGTAAATGTCTCAAAATATCTCAGAACTGATCCAGAGCAGCAACAACAACGTGCATCGGGGATCTGACCTTCACCACCGGGGTCTGTGCCGCTGCCAAATTACCCAGCACTTGCTACCCTTCAGACCGACTATGGTTTTATATACCCTTGCAGAGAAATGTTGGCCGCAGATGCTGACAACTAATGCTGGGTTCAAAATGGCTTGAAGATATTTAACGATTAAGGAATATCAGCCAGAAAATCAAGAAACTCTTGGAGATAACATTTAAGGTGCATTTAAGTGCTGGATATGCAGCATCTCAAGGTTTTGGATTGCCTGTATCGCGACTAAAGCGGGACACAAGATTGAATCTGGACTTTGATCGCGATCTGAATGCGAGAATCCCTTTCTTACAAAAAAAATGCCGGTATGAAATTTCAGTCCAAACAAAAGGATAATGCTGGTTCATACAGAATCGGTTGGCTACTAGATGTGAATAGCTTGCTAATGACGGTTCAGCCATCATAAGCTATCCATGAATGAGTCACCAAGCTGTCTCCACCACCAGGACTCCGGGCGTGGTTTCCGCAAATTGCATGACTTGTTTGATCATGTCAATCTCGCGCGACAAGGCCTCAAGCCATCACACAGTATGCCAGGTAGGAGAACGAGAGCTGGCCAATATGAGCCAAAGGACCTGGTCCACCAACGATAGGTACTCAACAATAGTGCGGATATCACTGAGAAGTACAAGACTTTTTAACATATGTTTGATTTTGTTCACCAGTTCTTGGTTAATATGATTGACTGATATTGTTATGCTATTGCTTCAGTCAGGACAATGGTGGGTCCAAGGCCTACTTCTGAGTGATCAACCAAATCTGGAGCCATGTCTCGATGATGAACACACTAAACATCACAAAAAACACCTGGGATGTCCAGGCTCCCAATGTTTTTTTTGGCTCGGACTCCTGATTCGGGTATGATGGTAATATATGGTAGTAATTTCAAGGAACTGAATGATGGCATTAGCATCACAATACACCAGTGAAGTAGTCTGGTTGGTGGTTTCAATCCCCATGAAAAATAGTAGTCAACCAACCATTTGTTAATGATTACTAGGGAAAATAAACAAAATCAAAATGTTTGAAACGAAACCACCAACCAGTAGAGTGGTTGTGCTGTTGTCTCCACCGTGACTTCCTGCCTGGACTTCACAGTCATGACTGAGTTACTAAGGTAGTGCAGGGTTGGTGCTTCACGTGTTGGCACCTTGGTCATGACCTTCATAGCTATGGCACAAGACAGCTGAAGCCGACCTGGGAGTGTCATGTCTTTATGTCATGTTTCTCTGTCCTCAATCTTTCCCTGATCCTTCCTTAATCTTTCGAAAATCCTTCCCTAATTCTTTAATTAAGTCATTTCAAGGGTGGCTTGCAGTGCAGCTCCGGACAGTCCCAAACCCAAATGTGGACTCCTGCCCATGTTCAGGGCACCCCACATTCAGCAATTCTTGTTGAGCTTGACAGGCCCTCAGTTGTTGAGACCCATTCCACGACACCATCGCGCACCACGCAATCTTCATTCTTGCAATGATATAGGAGTCATCTTGTGTACACGAACAAACCGATTGAAAGCAGATCTGTGCAATCAAGACAAGACGGTCTGACAAAGGAAAAACAATTTGACAAGTTGATATTAGTAATATCATTCGTGGTACCCATTAATAATACTATGAAGGGTACCATTAGTAATATCAATGATTTGTGGTACCCATCAATAATATTAGTGGTCAATATTAGTGATTAACCTTCACGCTTTTTTGCTTGGCCATATTAATCTGGTCCCACATTTCTCCGTTGGTTTTGACTCGGAAACAGTCGACTCATGGAGCTTTGTTCATGAATGATGTACCCCAAAACTGGTTGGTTTCCTACTAACAATGATTATGATTGATTGCTTAAAGGTTGTCATCATTTGTGGATCCACGCCCATCCAGATACAAATGGAAATTCTGCCGCTCCTCGGCTACATGTTGGCCACCGCCATCGATGTACCATCAGCTTAAAGTAGTGACCATGAATATAAATCCCCAGGCACAACGCATGAAGGGTTGCTTCAAAAGCATCCTACAGTGATCACGTAAACCAGCAAGTCATTTGAACACATTTTAAGTTCAGGATCTTGATTTGGCACCTTGCTTCCAGTCAAAACTCATATTTGTGTGCATGAGTGAATGATGTCTAGAATTATATGTCAATTGACATGCCTATATCGCCTATATCATATAGAACAAACAAGTCATCCTTACTTATTTGCATATCATTGTGTGTTCCTTGTGTTTGTCCTCTGCAAGCGTGTACTCCTGTATTATGTCCTCTTCCAGCACTTGCTCATCAAAAGTAATTGATTATGTATCTTCAACTGGATATGCATCATATACATCTCCTATGCTGGCGTTCATTTTATGCAAAAAACAAAAGCTCCTCCTATCACAGGTCTGCCCTGAAGGAAATCAGTGGTGAATCAGCAAACTAGCATAACAATGGCCTCAAGGAGTACACTACAATCAAATGCTTCCAAACCTAAATCGACACATACAATGGTACCAGCTAAATCATTAGCAAAAATAGTGGTTTCTCGACGAAGCAACATTTTTATGTAGCGTAGAGGAAATCATAATTGCGAGGGGGAAACAACCCCTTCTTTCTTGGTTGTTTGGGGCACCGGGTATTGTATATTGCCTAGATATTGAAATGATCTTGTGCTGTTATTCTACATCCTACTCCATAAATCAAATATGACTTGGATTCACATGTTGTTTTTGCCAGAGGTAATGGAGGTTGTTTGAATCTGGAGTCAAATGTCCTTCTTGCAACCATCATGCCAGTACGCGTGCAGTCTTGGTTGCCTTCCAAATTCAACATGGGTTTCGGCTGGAATATGATGTGCATATATATATATTAATAAATTCATATATATATATACATATGTCTTCAGGTAAACCCACGACAACCTCTGTTGTGAAATCATATAGGCAGACCTTCTGGCCAGGTAAAGGTCCCACGTCCAACTCACGAAACGAAATAATCATGTTACCAGTACCAAGATTTAGAGCGTTGCAAGTTCAAGAGCTTCGTTCAGGAAGCGGAGTCGTGAGGACAAGTTTGATCAAAGGAACTTATCCTTGTTCAGGGTTCAGGGTTGTTGCCAAGTTAAAAGTTATGTCAAATTCTGTCCTTTACTTGCTTTCACGTGCCATCTCTGGTCCGATTTATCCATTTAATTTATCTCAATTCTCTTGGAATTGTCTCGATTAATCTCGATGAATTATCTGAAATTTCTTGGTTTCATTAGCTTTAGAATCTCGCTGGTACATTTACATGCCAATAGACCGATCTGTTTGAGAATTCTTTTTGGCTTTGGTGGCGTCAGTAGTGCATTCGCCAGAAGCAAGCGACAGCAGCTGTCCTAGGCGTCCGAACGCCTGTTGACCCATTGCATCTGCAAGTGCCTTGCAGAAACAGGGGACTGTGTGACACAGACAAATGTTCTCCGTGCGTTTGCCATTACCGTAAAAATATGACTAATATCACTGCCCTGTCTTCCATGAAAATCAAAGTGCATGCAGAACTGGCAATGATCTCAGTGGGCATAGTCAATGACTTGGAATCTCGGTTTGCCAAAAAATGGTATACTCCTAAAGGACTCTGACTTCCAATCGTTGGGAGGTATCTATGGACAACCCTATGAAAAAACATTATGGAAATTTATATTGCACCACGGGCCCAGCTGATTGTCAGTTCCTCGGAGAAAATCTGTCACTTTACCGGCTGCCATG
Organism: Symbiodinium kawagutii; assembly: GCA_009767595.1. Classification (NCBI taxonomy): domain Eukaryota; class Dinophyceae; order Suessiales; family Symbiodiniaceae; genus Symbiodinium; species Symbiodinium kawagutii. The sequence continues at coordinate 649,448 of VSDK01022888.1, forward strand.
CACCCAGGGGTTCACATTTCAGAATTGGTACACCTGATTCGCAGTTGACTGTCTCTGTAGCACATTGTGCTAGGCCCATTCAATTTTACAAAGATGATTTTGACCTACAGGATGGTGTCGCTTGGTACGGCCACTCTGGATAGCAGGGCTATATACACCCAATCTGCGACCGGAGACATAAGGCTGGCATGCCAAAATGAGGAGACTGAGTGAGCTTCGTTGGAATTAGCACCGGTCCTTTGGGGGGAATTCTAGCAAACCTATCCCTTATACATTTGTTGGGATGTTCCTGTGACTACTTTCATGTGACTGCTTTATGGCTGGAAGAGACGGTCAACTTGAAGATCTCCCAACCGCGTTCCGAACAGTTTACTGACATGATCACTTAAGGCCCTTGACATGATCAAACTTTGTTCCATGGTTTTCAATATATGGTGGTTTACTGAATGCCCTTGCTTTACATATCCACATTGGTATGAGCCAGTTTTACTAACCAGTGGGCATCTGTGCAGCACGCACAACACAACATATCTTTACAAGAATTAAACAAAGGTAAACCATAAAACACCCCAACAGTGATCAGAGGAGTCTCAATACTGGTATCCACCTCTTGGTCCGTAAGTGCCACACGAAAGAAAGACTTGTCGCTTCAACTCAGGAGACCCCCACTCATTCAGATATTGAGATAATTAAGATAGAATGAGATGGATTGAGAATCACTGGATTTGAGATGCTGTCAATATCTGTCGATGATATAGGACATTGTACCAAACAGCTAGTATCCTTTGACATAGTGGGGGATACAACAAATCCTTTGTTTCTCTATGATGAGCTTGTCATGGCTTATGCTTGACGGGATCTTCGAAGATACCACGAAGGACACATCGAATGACGTAAGTGTGCAACTCATATCGATCTTGGCAAGGAGAGCAACTGCTCAACGTTCGAAGCTAATGGGAGTGCGCCCAAGCGGTGATAAAATGGGTCTCTGGAAGTCGGTTGACATAAAAGTGGCGTTGAACCCCTAGGTCGTTCAAACGTTATCATTGCTGAAGTGTGAGGATCAGTACCACACCTATGCGCATAGCTGAACACAACTTATCTGTCTACTGCAGCCCTTCAAAGAACCACCTGCCATCCCCAACCAGGCTCACTGATTCACTGGCCCTGGCTGCCATCCCCTGGCTGCCTTGCAAGCGGTGTCAGTACGTTGCTGAGCGCCCATCATGGGCATGAAGTTGAAATTGGATCCATTCCTCGGGGTTGCGGCCGAAAAAGTAAAAGGGGTACAAGACCTGGGAAATCTTTGAGGACATGTGAGTCATTTCGTGATTTTCTGGTTGGTGGCCACAACGCATCCCAAACATATTTAGTCAATTTGACAATTTGGCCTAGTTATAAGAAACAATCCAAGATATTTGAAACCACCAACTTGCACCAACCAGGCTTGGCTGATGATTTCGAACAACATCTTTCCAAGAGCAACATTCTTGGGTTGTACCATGTTGTACCCACTCTTTGGTATTCCCATCTTGATTGTGCCCTGAAACCCAGTCCTGGTGAACGTTTCTCTGAAACTGTTCTGTTCTGCTGCAAGCCGTGTACCCCGCGGCGCGTGGGCAAAGTTCAGGTCCATCAATGCCTTCACTTTACTCAAATAGAAAATGTTGAAGCAGAACCATTTAAAGCTTTTGGACAGGTTGGTGCCAGTGCCGTTCATTGCGGAAAGCAACCAACAGGTTCTGCATGTTGCCTGGTACAGAAATTGCCAAAGATAAAACCTCAGGGATCCATTCTTTCCGCGGTCTACCAACAGTGCATGCACAACGGTAAGTAGTAGCAATGAATGTCCCACAAATGGGGCAATTGTTTTCTTTCCAAAAGTTTGGACATTGGTTCATGACCCGCTCTTGAGAGGACCTCTGCGTTGGAAATTCTAGACACCAACGATACAGGAATGGACAGGATTGATCTCAAGCATCGATTCTGCAAACCATCTCGCCGTCGCTTCTCCAGCTTACTATGAACCCACACGTAGCTTCACCAATGGAGGTGCATGTAGCTCTATATATATATATATAACTATGCTGGTTTCACGAAATACGGGTGCCCCCGAGTCATCCATCATTTATCATTATTAATAATGAATCACCCCTTTTGGGGGTCCTCTATTTTGAGAAACCACCATGTATGTTCTCAATATATGTAGTATATGTATATGTGTAAATAAAAAGATGCAAATAAACAGATAAATATATCGGATATATCTATCTAAAAATATCTGAAGACTGTATATATAAAAAAATATATACACATCTCTTTAAATCTAAGATTCTGTAAACAGAATCCTCACCATCTCCACCCGGGCCCTGCTCCAAGGGGCGGCCCTTCTGGTGGCATGTTCAAGCCCGGGGCTGCAGGAAGTCCTGGTGCCACTCGGCGGACCGGCCAGACACCCACGAGTCGTACACGGTTCCCGAAAGGTGATGAGATGTGCCACAAGGTACCCGTGATGTCGTGGAATCAGTCACCAAGTTGGATCAACTTAGATCAACTTAGATCAACTAGATGAAGTAGGTTAAGTAGGTTAAGTAGATCAAGTAGCTGAGTTGTCACTAGTTGATTCATCTTGAGATTCACTAGATTCACAGTTGTAAGTTGATTCATCTTGAGACCAAGATGTGGTTGATTCACGAGTTAACTATGAATCATCTTCAGATTCTGATGTTAATTGATGTGAATTACTACTACTTCACTAGTTGATTCATTGATGTCACCTACAGTACTGAGTTGTAATTGATCGTAATGATTCGAGAATTATGGCTATGGTGACTTGAGACTAGTCGATTCATTGATGGAATTGACGATGATTCGTGAATCAAACAGTGCCAACTGATTGATGGAATCAATAATGATTCGCGAATCAACATCACAAATTAACTGACAATTCCATTCATAGTCAAATATACTGATAGAATTATCGTGTTGGTAGTGACTAATGGCTACCCAGGATTAATAAACCCTGGGTTTATTAATTGGGGGGGTTACCATTTTAATGGGAAACCAAAGCTTTTAGGGGATGGATACCCCCTATTAATCAACCAGGGGTTTATTAATCCTGGGTAGCCATTAATCATGGATGATAAGTTCTGATTCGCGGCGAATGGTTGCTTCGACTCACGGTGAAGCTCATGGCTGCACGCTTCGTCGTACCACCAAAAAATGACCCAAACCTCGGAGCACTTGTGTGGCTTCTCAAGGGACAAAAGTCCTCCAAGGTATAAGTGGCTAATGAACTATAAATGCTTAATAAATTGTCTATCAAAATACGACTTCTATCAATGGCTAATGAACTGGATGATAACTGGGGTGTTCCCTATAACTTGAGAAACCACCAAATGATAACTCAACAGCACTTAATAATCAAGAATCATTTTTCAGGTAAAAATGATAAGACTTCTTTGACGGAGTTTTATGGGACAAAATACTCGACAATTGTTACTTGTTTAGCAACTGATAATGATTAGTCGCAACTGGCTTTGCACTGGTCTTGACAAGTAGTCGACCAAGGTGTCGCCAAGTTTGGCAAAAAATGATCACTTCCCAACGAATCAATGATGGACAAATGCATATTTGTCGCGACCTTTGGTTTATATATATAGTCACTTTCTGATTTGATGGTAGAAAATCTAGCTGGCAGAACCAGAAACATTTTGTGGAAGAGTTTGATGCACATATTGTCTTGCATTTCAACGAAACGTAAACGTCATAAACCGGTCTATCTTGCTCGTCCTGCGGATCTGCAAATGGCTAACAACCAATGCCTGTGAATGACAACCCTCCGTCCTTGCATCCCAAAGCTGTTCACCTGTGGTGAGCGGTGAAAATTTGAGACGTGATTGTTGTTTGTCCTTGTAGCTGCGCGGCTGGTTCTCTCCTGGTTGATTTACAATCAATGAGAATGACTCATTCGATGGTTCAGTTGCAAATTGACTTATAAGTGATGCGTAATTAATGAATGATGCCATAATGAATGTATCTTTTGCTGGTTTGGAATGCTGAGGAATTGATCAAGCATGGTCAGGAATACTTTCTGATGATAAGCAGTGCATTGATCAGATTCTAAACATTTAATGATGACTGGTTGCCACTTGATAAGTGTGAATCATGGCGGGAGAATGAGGACCACAACTAGCATCTGATGATGACTGGTTGATTGTTGGTTCAAATGGTAGCTGCGCTCATCATAATGGTCGCTTGTTGATCCTGGTTGGTCCATGATGCTTGTTGGGCAACAATGAACACCGACCAGTGTTGGGGTCGGATGATTATACTGGTTCACTGTCTGAGCGCTAAGTAGGCATTCTCACTTCCAGCACACTTTAGGATGAACTATCGTTAGTCCCTATTTGTCGGTCGTGCAAAAGAATACCCTTCGTATGATGACTATGGCTATTTGCATCACCCATTCCGTCTGAAAACCACTTTCCCAGCCATCTGGAAGCATCTTGTACGGCAGGCTGACGGACGAAGGACAACTGTTTTAGACTCCTTTGTGGTATAGTAATCCTTTGTGACAATGTGCCTCATCAACATCATCAACCACTGAATGTCCGTCGCCGATTCCATGCAAGCAATGTTACACTCAGATTCAGATTGTTCAAAGTCGTCTCAGCCTTGGCCTGTTTAGCCTCTGGGAATGCATCACTCAGCAAGCATCAAATGCTACCTGCGGGGTACATCACCATTGCTGTTGGTTGCCCAACATCTCCCAAAATAGTAATATAATACACAATTCTTTTGAACCTTGGGCATACTTCCTTGTCCTGATTCGTGGGATTGAGTGATGCCTTTTGAACAATGCCTGCCACTGGCTCAGACCTTTGGCAAAGCAATCATTCAATATTGGCCACAAAATCGTACGTCACATGGCGGGTGCTGAAAAGATCCGCAAGTCGGCATCCATGTTCAAATAAGTCTCGTGGGAAAGCAGTATTTTTTGGGAGGATTGGGGGGTAGATTAGGAAAATCCAATTATACGATAAAATGAACACCGTCTGTTTCTCTGTGATTTGAGTTGAGATTCGGCCAAAGCAGCTGTATAGTTTCATCTCGAATGATATTTTCATCTCGAAAAGGAAGGGCCTATAATTCTCCGAAAACAAGACACATGGATCCTCGTAAAGTCTATATAGATGCCCACAAATGCCCTATGATACCCTATACGAAACTAGGCTAACCTTAGTGGATGTTGCAGGCATCCACAGGCCCGCGTTTGGTCATAAGGGCCATACGTCTGTGCCTCGCTACTGAGCCTTGCTTGGTCCGGCGAGCCCCTGGGGTACGAAATTCAGCGCCGCGCAGGCGGCACCTGGCCGGCGAGATTGGGGTACTTGTTGTGGAGCGTTTGCAAACGCTGCAGTAGCATCATTTGCTCCGCTTGGACCTGAGCCACAGAGGCCGCCGTGGCCGGTGCTTGTGGATCAGCTTGGATCAGCGTCAGCTGAGTGGTGAGAAAATGGTGATCTATGGGCAGAACTCAGCTCACTTAAGAGATTGACTCGAAAAATGGCATGCATAAGGTGAGGTTTTGCTGGAAAAAACTGGACAAAAGAACAGTCCTATGCAATGATCTTAGTACAGTAGATGGACCCTGAACGCTCAAAACGATCCATTAGAAGAAAATGGAAACACATATGCAGCTTTCTGCACATGTTGACAATAGAATTGTCAAACATTCTGTTGGCAAGAGCCGGATCCGTTAGCAACATGTAACATCTATAATCTATAATGAATATTGGCTATGTAATCTATACGTAACATATATAATCTATAAAGCTTATACTAATTTATACTATAAGGTCTTCATATATCTTCTGATCATTGGCTAAATCATCGATCTCCATGAAGCAATCGAATCGATTGTGCAGATTCAAAAGACCCAGCTGTGGGTTTGTCCACATCCATGGTGGTACCCGCAGGTCATCCATGGTTTCTCCACCAAAAATGACCATGGACATTAAGTGAGGATGATTGGGGGCACTCTTATTTCGTGGAAACATGTACATAGCCCATGTGAAGACACTCTCAGATGCACAGGTTCATCTCAGCCCTTGCAAAATAGCCATACTCCAACCACATGGTTGGACAGTGAAGGGATCAAAAGAAAGGCACGAATACCACTGTGCAGCTTATACTGCTTACTTTCTACGCTACAAATCTGCACAAGATTGACCTGACCACCCTACCAAGTTGTGACTTAGTAGTTTCAGTTGGTGGCTGGGGATTCGCAACTGGAATCCACGGTCACTTGCATATGCAGATGCAAGAACAAAAACGTTGCAGACCTTCCTACTTCAACAGCCCAATTCTGGACTCCCCGAAAAGGATGGCTTTTCCATTCGTTTCGCCAATGTCAGTTGCTACATCTGGTTTGGATTGCTTTCGGAATACTAGCTTCAAGTGAGATCCAAGTAGAATGAGCAACGATCTCATAAGAATAAAACAAGCTTTGGATCCGAATGGAATGAAGAATGACCTCATAAGAATAATGCAAGCTTTAGATCCGAACACCCCCCAATTTGACGTGCTGCTTTTGAATACGGGTTAAATTAGTTTCTCGCGAAGACTCTCGTTTTAACATTGTACACCAAAAGAGGAGTCTGACCTCCTGACAGTCTTGTATGTGCTTGTCCACTCTGAGAGGGATAGGTGAAACATCGTGAAACCATACTGACAATCCGATTCGTTCGTTAAATTAATCCATCTGGTTTTCATCAGAAGCTGGTTACTGAACCAACCATTTGTTTACGATTACCAGGGAAAATAAAACATGTTGAAAACCACCAAGCAGGAAGTCTTGTCGTGTCTTGTTGCAATGGACCAACGGTTACGACAACGACGTCGTGACACCAGGAGCTCCCCAGCCTGCTGACGAAGGGATTCGGCAGCACCAAAGTTCATCATTCCGACGGCCTGGCCAAGCAACGCCAAGCAACCAACCAGTCGCATGGCAGGACGTGGCACGGGACGTGGTATGCGAATTGTATCCAACAGGAATTGAGCAGGAACTATTAAACAGGAATTTCGGAATGGCTATTCCATGGTTCTGTTGGCTAAAGAGCTATGGAAATTGTAGCAGCCACCGAGTCGAAAGGAAAGGCTGAAGAAACCTATATAGTCTTCCACTGCTCCTTGGGCGATCTGCTGGCTCTCCATGAGCCCCGGTACAATCAGCTCATCTAGCATAACCGGGTGGGCCTTCAGTTTGGAATTGGGTTGGCTCCACCCAGAACTCCTAGAAAGTCACCCTAGCGAAGCTAGGTACCAAGTGATAGCTGGTGTCAGCCCCATAGATGGTCCACCTCCAACAGACTCAAATGGTTTCTCCTCTTCTGCGTGGTGGTTGCAACAAACCCTGAAGATCTTTTCGACTCAACCAGGCTAGTTATCCCAAGGACATGTATTCGTTTTGCATGCAACAAATGTAGAGATGTATGTACATATAGTATATTAGTATATTTTTTACTACAGGATACAAACAGTAGTACATATCGTGTCCGTGTGTGTTATTTTGTGTTGAACATGTTTCATGATCAAATAACTAAGCACTATCAAAATTGATAGTATCAAACTATTGACATATCTCAAATCTGTTCGGCAAAGACCTATGATTTGCCTAGAAACATATCGCCGGGTTCAAATGTCATCCTTGGACATGCTCAAGTACCTTCAAAGGGCCATCGTTGTGATACCTCCTCAAATGACGAACCCTAGACTGTAAAACCCTAAGCACTAAAACCCTGCAAGCTTGCAACCCTAAATCCTCAAACTCTGAATGCGGAACCAGAGAAAGAGTCCCAGGATTTTCCGCAATCTCTGCTGTGTGGCAACACAGCAATGGCGGAAACGGCCAACCATAGCCTACGGGGGTCTGAAGCATAACCAACCAAGTGGCTGATCTTAGACCATAGGGTTACAACCAAAATCCGATCATTAAGTTAGTGACCAATACCTGATCCAATATCTGATCCAATATCTGATCATTAGAAACCAAGTCGCTGATCATTTATAGGGAAACTGCTTATATGGCTGTTTCTCAAAATAGGGCCCCCCCAAATCATCCTTTATTAGTCATTTATAGTAATAAATTATCCATTTTTGGGGGTACCCCTATTTTGAGAAACCACCACATCTTAGCGTTACAACCACTGGCCCCGGTCCAGCGCTCCTGATTCGCATTGGCCATCAATGCATCAATGGCCTTCCTGTGCCGGACCTGGGGCAGGTGACAAACTCGGTGAACATCAAGCGTGATTCAAACACGTAGTGGTTGAGAGTGATTAGTAGTGATTAAGAGTGATTAATAGGGATGCATAGTGCTTAGTGGCGATTAAGAGTGATTAATAGTGATTAATAGTGATTGAGAGTGATGCATAGTGCTTGGTGGTGATTCATAGTGGTTGAGAGTGATTCATAGTGCTTGGTGGTGATTCATAGTGGTTGAGAGTGGTTAATAGTGGATGGATAGTGGGGAATAATGAATGGTAAATGGTGGCAAATAGTGGTGAATGATGGTGAGTAGTGGTTAATGAAGAGTGGTTAATAGATAGTGCTTGGTAGTGCTTAGTAGTGGTTATTAATGGCTAATAGTGGTTAATGGTGCTTGGTAGTGATTAATAGTCGTTGAGAAAGAGTAAGAGTGGTTAAGAGTGTTTATCAACAATTATCAGTCTGGGTTCACAAAGATACTGATACTGGCTTAAAGTGCTTGAGAGTTGATAATGGTGACGGTTGGCACCAAAACTACTTAAATCTCTATGAAGGAATCCCATGCCTGGGGCTGATAAAAATGCCTGTAAAGCCTTATGTAAATTGTAAATGCGATCCTCGGCTTTCGCAGATGCCAGTGTCGCTTAGTGCAGGTGAGTCACCCATCCCACTTCAATTCGCTCACCCATCCCACTGCCACATCACCCTTTCCAGTTACAATCTTTGGGGGACCAGACAGGGACCATGGGTGAGCTGTACAGGATTGACTTCAAAATATATGGTTAGACAGAATTATAAATCTATTTAATTATATATATATATTCTAACTATGCAGGACATTGGTCCAATATTCATAGACAGACCAGAACTGTCATTGTTCAAATTGGGAAGTAAACCCAAGCTTAAGGCGTGCGCAAAAACACTGGTCAAATACCGTTCCGGTGAAATACTACCAGCAAAGATCAAAAAGAACGCTACCCTTCATCTACAAATCTAAAAATGATTGATAGCACACTAAGATATGCATGAATCCCAAAATCGCCCTTGGTATGCCTTATCGTCGCGCAATCACTTATTGTAAGTGTGGACTCAGTTTGGACCCAGTTTTTGGGTTCCCGTTGGCCCTCTCTGATCCTTGAAGCCACGACTATTTTTGGGTTCCCGTTGGCCATGAGACGACTCCATCAGCTGCACCCATGTGGTGCTTGGCATCTGGGAATCCTCGCACTTGTCAAAGCTTCATCCAGGATACCAACAGCCTGTCCAACAGGGAACTGCACAGGCACAGCACAGCCATGGAATTCGGAGCTGCATTTCATTTCAGATTCCATAGAGTGATTCCGCTACAAGGGGTCTGAGGAAAGTACTTCAGCAAAAACATGTTGCACTTGAACAAAATCAAAGGAACATCTACATGGCGTCATGCAATATCATATTGTATACGCTTAAAACTGATGAGCAAAAAGCATGTTACCAAAAAGGATCAGTTGCAACACGGAAGCGTTGCCAAATACCGCCCGGCATTGCGTATGATTTCCGCGCCCTGCATCATGGGGATACATGGCTGTGGGTCAGTTCACCCTGTACCCATGGTTCCCCATCACTAATATTGTTGGTTCACCATTCCTAATCTGGATGGGGAGCTACCTGCTTCCCAATCATCATGAGCAATGTCAATGATGGGTTCCCCAATCTACCAGGAACATCCATTGGTGAACTACTATCATCCATGATGGGTTCCCCAATCTACTTTTGTTGCTTACTATCCACCATGAACATTGGTGAACATTGGTGACACTCGAAGCACATCGTCGGGAGGCGCCTGCATAATGCCTTGCTCATCCAGGAACGGGGCAGTCTCCATGACGGTGTTCACCTACGTCGAACGGAAGGCGGACTGACATCGGCCCTGGGGCCCTGGGTGGTTCCTGAAGCCAGGACTTGGGATAGCGCTATGGATGGTTTATTAGTGGTGAACAATGGTTCAGCATGTTTATTAGCAGAAAAATTAGCAATAATGGGAGAGGTTCATTATGGTTTATTGCTGTTAGTGGCTGATAGGAGGTACACAATTTTTAATAAGATGGATGATTTAGTAGGGGTACCCCAAACTGGCTTGAGAAACGCCCACATTGCCGACATAGTTGGAGCAAACAAATACAGTAGTTGGCTCGAAATGTTCCAAAAAAACACGGCTGCTTTGACATTGCTTTTACATCCAGTAGGTTATAAGTTATAAAAGTTGGCACATTTATGTAAATGATCCGAATATGTCGGCTGGAGGCTGGATGGTGAAATATCCTGGAAGAGTGCCCGCAATGGACCATAACATTTCAGAGTCGGTCTTGTGATCCATATACCAGAAATTTCGAGTGTGATCTTTACTGCGGCAGCATCACACCAGATCATGCAGGATCATCCGGATATCTGGCGATCATCAGAGGTTTTCCATACAGCTTAAGACCATTTCCTCTTCAGAATACCATGATGACTTCCTATCGACGGCCATCGGCCATCCCCTCTGGTCAAAACCAGAGATCCACGCCATGTCTACAGTCTACCGTTTGGTTGCACCACTCCTTGTAGCTCCTTAGCCACCCTTTTACAAGGGTGTAAGGATATCCCTGGCTCCTTAGCTCCCTCCTAACCACCAACCAAATATGATGACTGTCCTTGACGCCAGCTCCTGCCACACCCTACTTCGCAGCTCGCACCCAAGGATTGTTGCTAGATGGTATGGCGTCAAAAAGCGATTGCCTCAGCTGCTGGGGCACTGGGAAGGAGTGCAATCCGCAGCCACCGGTGGCTAAATCTTGGACAGCACGGGTTCCACCCAATCATGTCACACTGCGGTGCCGGATTTTCATTGTTTACCCACTCTTTTTCGGTTCTGATTCCCCAAAATTTAAAGATCTGAAAATCAATCAACAGAGCTGCTGACCTAGACATCTTCTGCCCGCAAACCAGCAAAGCGCAGTGAAAGCTATTCTTAATTCAGCGGAGGAGCAGCCAGTCGCTGGGGTCATGGTGCACATACGGCCCTCTTAAGCACGACCGTGTCCGGCGATGATGGATGATCACCATGGCATCAGCGTAACAACGGAAATTTGTCTGGGATATAGTAGTCAAATCATCAACCATGTACACTAGTGATGTCTATTTTCGTGAGACTTGGAATTATGCTAAACCGGTATTGTGATGATCCACCATGGATTGACAATCACATTTTGAGTAATTGACTCAATCATACTAAGGGTATAAATGTGATGAGTGATGATCACTACAGTAATCACTGCAACCCATCCATAGCATTGTTTTCAATAAGTATACCGGTATACCGTAGGCATATGTAGTAAGTAGTTACCATAATAACAATCACAAGTTACGAGTATAAATCAATAAATACATATGTCATACTAGTAGGTATATGTAATATCAATAATTGTTTCATCCATCAATCATTAGAATAAGCACTACTTTCTGTACTCGTCAATCACTAGTTACTAGTAGAATCACTAGTGTTACTAGCATAAAACCACAGATTCCAAACATAAATCACTATAGTTACTAGTGTGAAACCACTAGTTACCAGGACGATCACTAGTTTTATACCCAGCTATTCCATATAACCACTGCTACTACTATAACTAATCACTACCTTCCAATCACTATAGGTACTACTGAGTTAGAGTATAATCACAAGTTACCAGTACAACCACTATTTCTATAGCCATGAATCACTAGCGCCGAAATCACAACTGGTTGTCTAATCACTGGTTATCCAATCACTAAGTAGTTTTATACCCAAGAACCAGTGATTGGATAACCAGTGATTAGGTAACCAGTTGTGATTACCACCCATCCAATCACTAGCAAACCAAGTAGTTTTATAATCACTACTAAGTTACCACCCATCCAATCACTAGCAAATGCTCCACAGCAGCGCCGAAGCTTGCACAACTTAGGCGTTCTTGGGCGCACACGGTGAGACGGGCGAACTGGTGGGAGACATCGCATTGAAGGGACTTCCCATGGCCTCGGGCGGCTGCGAGCTCGACCACTGAAGGCAGAACAGCTTGAAGTGCGCCTAGAAATGAGAGGTGGTTATCAACTTTATTGCTATAAAATACTATAAATGGGGGTTTATTACATTTTATTACTATGTCTTTAGAACTGGCATATTTCTATATTTGTTCAACTGGCAAAATGGGGGACCCCCAAATTGGTTGGTTTATTGCTATAACATACCTATAAATGGTCATTACATAACCTGGATGATTTGGGGTACCCCTATTTTGAGAAACACCCAACGAATCACCAGTTCAACTCATAGTCTAACCACCTAATTAAATTATATTCATTATTTCAACTGCATCCTAAGATGGAAAAACAGTCATTAACATGTGCGAATGATAGTGATGTCGTTTAAGCATTATTAACTGGTCCCAGTGATAAATGGTGTTTCGTAATGTCGATCAATATCAATTGATCATGGTTGTTCGTAGTTTCTAGCAAAATGTTGTTAGGAGTTTCTAACATTGGCCAACAGCAATACCACTTCCCACGGCGACCCCTAAAAGTGTAATTCTATATGCTCTTATATCTTAGAGATTCCCTACCAAACTGGCTTTCTGGCGCTGATCTGACTACAGGGGGAAAAGGGGGAGGAGATTCATCAGGCTGCTATCAAACAGCCGAAAAAACGATATAGTAGACACGGACAATAATCATCCAACCCAGTATGCAACATATGCAACACATTCAATAAAATACACAAATCATGATATTTCACTGAGATATTCTGGACGTGAGTGGGTCACAAAATGAGGGGAATAGTAATGGTTCCACATGCATTTGATGATTCTTGGGTGCTATTTGACAGTGTCGGTATTTGTGAACACAATTGTGCAAATATGAAAACACCATGCACTGTCAACATGAGCAGCGACAAAAAGCAGAGCAAGGCCCTGTCACGTCGGCTACATTGGCAGTTGATTTTGGTGAGGCACCATGGGTTGCACTGATACCGTGCTCCTGAAACCTTGCATAGTTGGTGCTGACATTTTCCCAACCATGTCATGGATCTCCTATGTAGCGTTTGATAGTGTGCAGGTTACACCAGTTTCTGAGGGTTGCCACAGCTGCTGTCCGTTTCCACAAAGGTTTCATGTCTTATTGCTCTCCGAACGTTTGCCGTGCACAGAAAAGTTTAGGTAAGATCAAGCTGGAGGGGTCTCACAGAGGGGGGTCCTGCAGTCCTACAGTCAATGTTTTTTTTCCTGAGACAGGGTCTGGTTGGTGGTTTCAATACAAAAAATATGCTTGTCAACAAACCATTTGCGAACAATTACCAGAGAAACTATCAAACATCAAAAACCACCAACAAGATCCAAAGAGGGCTATCTTGCATCCTGATCATCTCTAAGATTCTCGCTCATACAAGTCACATCTACCATGCTGGTTGCATCTTGATGGCATCATTTCCACAGGAAAATCATAAAATCGAGGAACTGGAGTAGCATAGAGCTGCTGAGCGTTGTGGCCGATGGGACCTGGCCAGGACTGTAGGGATCAATTTGTGCGCACCCAAAAATGCTGACAGAATCCATCTACCTTCACTTCCTCCTGTCGGTCTGTGGATTTTAGTGTTTCACTCCGACACCTGAAAATATGTATAAAATGTATTATATATTTATATATCTGTTCCCAAAAAGGACGTCGCATACAAATAAATACACATACTAGCCCCCTGAAACAAACATCCATCAAGAACTGGCGGACTTTGCAAACAATCCTCTTCAACAGGTCAGAGTGGTTCCCAATAAGGACAGCTCAAACCAGGACAGTCGAGAAAAAACCTGGCTATCTAATGGAAACCGGCTGGTGAGAGTACTATCATGCTGTCACTTAGGGAAGCTATGGTCAATTACTTGGTGGGTAGCCATATCCCCCGACATCCAAGCTCAAGACAGGTGACCTTGGCGGGTAGCATCCACCGATGCTTCTTTTGAGAATATGAATTTGGTGTGATGCAGTATACTTTAAAATAAGTGACTCCAGTTTTTCACGGCTTCGAGCGATCATATCAATGAGTGGTTTACTGTACACAGGCAATCGATGTTGAAATGAGTGGTTTACTGTACTGGTTTTTACTTTGTGCACAGGCAATCATGTGATGCAACTTGCTGTGGACAATTTAGATCCCTTTTTGACTTGTTGTGCGCTCGATGTTGAACATGACCCATGCAGCGGCAAAGTCCAAAAGATTCACCACAGTAGAGTGGAGTGCTTGACAAGCTGCCTGGTGATGCCTTTTGTGATTGATTGCAGTTCTGATTGATTGAGCTTGGGATTCCTAGAGTCCTAGCAGTTGAGCTTGGGATTCCTAGAGTCCTAGCAGTACTAGAGTCTGGCCTGCTCCCAACAAATCAGCTGCCAGCAGATTGGCAATATAACGAGGATGCACTGACAACGTTGCCTACGATATCCAATGACCACTAGATAGGGGTCCTAGACCTTTCCACATTGGGACTCCAAAACATGGTCGTCCGCATGCCCCTAGTTTTGCGCATTGGCTCTCCATTTCCCAGCATGGAAGAAGAGAGAAGCAACCGAAAACATTGGACTATTGTTCAGTCAAATATACATGTACCAAAAAGTCACAGTAGGTAGCAGTAAATCATTTACTAGATCTATCGCGACGCATAATGTACGTAAAAATGTACAATATACTTAGTATGCATGTATATGCAAGATATATTATATAATTACACATTATGTGAAAGCCATCTTCTGACATGTATCTCCAATGTGTAGTAATTACCGCAGAACACATGATATTGCATTATGTGTAAACACAGTTTCACAACATGTGTCTGCCGGTGTATGCATATCATGCAATCATCAACCTTCATCTGTTCAAATGGGTCCCAAGCCAAAGTGGTACCCCCCAAAACTCCAATTGTTTCCGTTTGTAAAATGATAAGTTTTTGGTGGGGCCCAGAAGGGTTACCCCATGGCTTGGCACATACCTAACTCAGCTCTACCCAACTCTACTTATCCCCATTCCGCCTGGAAGTCCTTTGAGGAATGGATGCATGGTGCTGCGTTCGTAGCAACCTCAGAGACAGTGTACCAGCCACAAAACTTTTTCTACCGAGGAGACCACGGGTGGTACAGCATCAATGGACACACCAGATGATTTGGCCAGTAACGTGGCCAAACCATTGAGCAAGGCAATTGAAAACACTAGAGGACTAGAGGACAAATGAGGTGTAGGCTGAGAATTGAAATCCTATTCACACAAGGGCAACCCCAACAATGCGAGTTCGATCAAAGTATTTATGAACCTAAGCTGAAAAAAAGGCAGGCAGTTTACCCACTCAAGCGATGTAGCTCAGAGTGTGTGTTACGAAGCTAAAACCACACTCCTACATCAAAGGGATATCTCACAGGTAAAGCCTTTCGTCTCCTCTTGGACATCCTTGCAAATTTGCCAGAAAATGAATATCTGACCATTCTGGTGCAAAATAAATAAGATATAATGAAAGGCCTAATCCTGCGTTGCCAGTATTTCATGGCCATGGACATGCTCGATGGCATAATATAACAGTTCCTGAGAAGGGACAAACTGAATAATAAGCGACAAGCAAACAGCAAACACAGCGAATACATTATCTTCACTTTTCGACCCAGATCTGAGAGCTATCATTGTTCAGTTCTACCTTGAAACATGAGTTCACATATTCGACATGCAAACATCTACCGCGTTGCCCTGTGAATACGGATGCGCATGTATGATGCACATTTGGATTTGTGTCCAGGTGTGTTTCAAAGCAAGACGTGTGAGCAAACGTGCTTGCTACAATAGTCATTTTCTACATTCCGATGCCTCCTGGTGAAATATCTGGGAACAAAGAAGAAGGCGCTTTCTGTGAAAAACAAAACTATAGAGTAATCTCTGATAATCCCCATATATGTTTAATACAGAGAGCGATGCATGCATAATGACAATATATTCATTCTACCCGCTGAAATGTGTTCTGGTGGGCTGTAGAACAACTACAACTTCTGCAAAGTATAGGTATGTGCCAAAATAGTGGCACCCCAAAAACCAATGGTTTCCTAGTGTAATCATTTTTTGTGGGTCATTGCTTACCCTATTTTGGCACACAGCTGCATAGAGCTTCAAACTGCCTTGAAATCATTGATCCGACACGGTGCTTATGTGGGCGACTGATCCGAAACAGTGCTTTTGTGAGCGTCGCAGCGTGCCGCTTTTTCTCTGCTCATGCATCTTTGGCTGCCACATCTGTGTGGTTCTCATGAGGACTCTGGCTCTTCACCTAAGCGCCAGGGCTGAATCTCTCGAGGCTGATTCTTGGATAGGAGGTAAAACCAGGCGGTCCGAGTCCAACCATCCCAAAAATTGTGATTCGCTTTTAGGGAAACCGCGGAATGCGTGGTACCCGGTTTTTCTGGACGTCTGCCGTGGGTCCCTACCACTCGTCCTCCAGAGTCGACCTGTGGGCATGTAGCATCCAGAAGTTATACCATCTGCACTTGATTCCAGAATCCAGCATAGGTATCCCAAGTTCAAACAAACAGAAATCGAAACAATGCGCGATAGGTGGCTCGGACCTTGCTAAGTATATCTCAAAGTGCAGAATAGCACTTAATAGCACTGTAAATGAAACATATTAAACTAAACTGGCCAGGGTACCTTTTCCAAGTATGGCATTTCATCAAGCGGAACTCAGTCATAGAGATATGCACTTGCTGAATCTGAATCACTTGATACCTTTGAATCACATTCTGCAGACATGGAGGGTGGACAAGGGTCTCCTCATCTGGAACTCAAATCACGACATTAACCCTAGTAATGTATGACAAACTGCACAGGTGCCTCAGCTCTAGTTTCATGTCTCAGCCCCCCAAGTGCAGTTCATAGCCGCCGTTCCAGCCCTTGGAAGATGGTCTCCATTGATATCTTATTTTACCCGAAGTTTTGACCCACATCAAATAGCCAAGCTATTTGCCATATAATTCATAAATATAAAACAAACACATATAGACTAGAGACTTGAAGATTAAACTATTTTAATACAGTTATCCACATATACTTGCAGAATGAGCATGTATGAACATATAAACATATAGGATCATATAGGCATATAAACCTGTCTACTGTATACTTGTACCGAAAAAGCGTATACATACATATCCAGCACGATCAAGAACTGGTCATTACAACCACTGAAACTAAAATCAAGCGCATTGAATAATGCCGAAAGAACACACTTTATACAATCACTTCATAAATCAATTGGCACCCCAAGAAGCCTAGGTGAATCATTAAAGAACCCAAGAAGTCAGGTTCAAATACAAAATATCATGTACTGGTTGTAGTTTTGATTCAACCCCTCTGAAAAAAAGACCAGTCAAATATTATGGAACATGACGCATGTCTAAACAATTACACAAGCTCGTGTATTCTCCTCTCAGATTGGTTTATAATTGTTTAACCATTATGGTTGCTTGATGTTTGTTATCATTATCCCCGATTGTTAAGCACTATTTGTGAGATTCAACAGTCAACCACTGTTTGTGAGATCCAACACAGCTACCCAGTGCTCTGTGGCAAATCCATCACTGCTCTCCGCACGCCATGTGACCGAGAAGTATGTCACGGCGCCCACGAAAATGTGCCAACCCCCGTGCCACAGTCGAAGGTAATCCTGGAGAGCGCTGTGAGAATCCTGGGAAACAGTGGAGTACGGGTGGTCTCTTGGGACTGAGTCTCTATGAGTCTCTAAACCCTGATGATCTGAATCGTAGAGCCACGTTTGCTCATAGTGTCGCAGCAGAAGGCAGATGCGAACGGATTCTGATGAATCATCACTTATGATTATACAATCCTGTTCACTTATAATAGTTTTCACTTATCAATAAGTGATTATAAGAGTAACTAAGAATGGCTTGCCGCATTCACTGGATGATAGCAGGCACTCCCAGCCTATCACGGTTTATTCAAGAATCCAAGCTCTGGCCTGCCTGGCCTGTTGACTATCAATATACTTATTTACTTATATATACATATGTATATATATATATATATATGGTCACGCCCCCCAGAACCCCCCCTACCTCAATTCAATGTGTATGGTAAGTAGTTTTAAACATTTCACAATTCTCAATTCAATGTGTCTCACAATTTTTTTGGGTAAGCCCCCTGAAAAGAAGCATATATATATATACATAAATCTGAATTTGATCGACTTATGATGTACGCAGCTTCCTATGGATGATGCTACCCTCTATCTGACTTTGATAGGCCATGAGGATCGATCGGTGGACCCATGTAGCAGTGCCACTGTGCCGCGGCGGACTGGATCGGCACCTTCCGTTGATCCAAACCTTGGTAGAAGCAAACCGCAGCGCCACAGCTGGCTATAAAGGCCTGGCCATGCGCGTAAGTGGTGATTGGCAAAGTTTAGGGTATCCGTGGTGGTTTCTGAAGCCATAGGGGTCTCCAAGAATGGTTGGTTTATGAGTGTAAATTGTTCATGTTGGATGATTTGGGGGTGCCCCAATTTTGAGAAACACCTACATGTCTTTTCAAACTTTTGGGCATTGATGACAGATTGAAGTCCAGGTTTCGAGCCGAAATCTCGAGAGTCACTTCCAATAAAGCACAACAACAAAAAACTCTTGATGCTTAATTAAGCCTAGAGACTGAATGAGTGAATCAAGTACAGTAAACAAATCTTGACCGTTTTGTTCTGAACAGCCAACTGTCAATGCCGAACAGGCGGACCTTGAAGAGGTCCTTCTTCCCATAGCTGGGGCACCTATCATGTGCCATTGCGACTGTCACTCATAGCGCACCGCATTCTTGAAGGCAATCCGGAAATATCACAGGAAGTGATGCTGCACAGGGTGCTTCTTCGCTCTTCCCAATGTGTTTGTCATGTTGCAGTTGCTGTTGTCATGGTACTTGCTGTTGCTCGTCCTAACATTTGGGATAACAAGGCCAATACCTTCCTCCGATTACGAAAACCCTCCAAAACAAAGAAACAAAGAAACAAACAAACATATCAACTTTGGTTTTAGCAATAGGGGGAAGATGTTATTGCTGTTAGATGTTGTTAGACCAGTGACTGTTGCCCAGTGCCTCCTTCGATAGACCAGCTCCAAGACCAGGAGGAAAATACCAAAGACCTCAACACAGAATCGCTTCCCACCCCCCGGAATCGACCGTGGGGGGGTGGCGGGGTGTCGGCATTGGGATTTTCTTGTATGGATTGTGGGGTTTGCCACCTTGCCATTCAGAAAACCACAATGCGGAAATAGGACCAGGGACCCCCAAAAATGGTTCGTTTTATTACTGCAAATGGTTGTAGAATAAAGGGTGCTTTGGGGTTGCCCCAATTTTGAGAAACACCCAAATGCCTATGCCAACCATCATGCGTTTTGAACTGATTTAACCAGCTGGCCGCCAAGGAGCTAATGGCAGGACGCTGTGCATCAAATTCCAAGGCGAGGAGACTTGGAAGCACACCACCACTGCAGTTGCCAGGGAGTTCCTAGCGACGCAACTGCTGCGTTGCCGCCATTCTGATGCAACTGTTGCATGTTTTGCTAGGGAGTGGTCATCTGGGTGTTTCTGAAAATTGCACCCCCCCAAAAAAGGTTGGTTTATTACTTTAAATGGTTAATGCATACCCCGGATTAATCAAACCCCCCCCTCCCCCCCTATAAGTCAACAAGGTCGACAAGGTCTGACCATAGGTGTCCAAAAGTGACCACCCCCAAATAAACGCACCCTCGTTGATTTCATTTTTTCAATTATTGATTTCAATTGTTTTTAAATTGATTTCAATTGTTTTTAAATTGGGGGTTCCAGGCTTGTGGGGGGGTACCCTTTGTGAGCTTCTAAAAAATTGTTTCTTAATAGGTTTTCAAAAGGCAGGTAATAAAGAAAAGCACATAGACTTTTTCGGGAAATCTGAGCCCACTAGCCATGAGTAGTAATAAAACCAATAAGCAAACTAACTAAAACTAATTTAAAACTAATCAACAAATTAGTTTCAAAAAAATCTAGGGATTTTTCGGTGAACTTATCTTATTTGGGGGTGAAATGAGCACCTAATTAACTTTAGTAAGGACCAGGGTCCAGGGCTGAGGAGGGGTTTGATTAACTGGGGGGGCTTGATTAATCCTACCTTTGCATTAACAGAATGGATGATTGGGGGTCACCCCTATGGCTTGAGAACCCCCCATGTTCGTATCGTCATTCCCTTGAGTGTGTATGTGTGTGATTTCTTACTTTGTGGATAACGGGCATCCAAGCCATCCAGGTTCAAATCTCCAGGTACCTTCACAAGCTTCAAGCTAACAACAGAGACCTGGCATATCAATTTTCATCTGTGTTAGCTATAGTCGCGACTTGTGTGCGTTTGATGGTTTGCATAGCTGTCTTCAACAACCAATGAATATAATCTGCTAACGACATCGTCCTAACATGTGTATATATATATATATAATACAGAAACATGGAATATCATGGAGATAATGCCTAATAAATATTGTGTACATATACATTAATATGTACATATGAACAAATGTGTGCCCGTCACCTTAGATCTTTCCATCACCGATGTGCTAACCTAAGGTGATCAAACATGAAAACCATGATGCCTGCAGATCGATGGACTTAGTGGTGGCAACAGATCCAGCCAGGGCCACGGTCAGGTCCCAAACACGATCATAGAATTGGTATCTTTATTGTTAGCGTTAGATCCATATGCTTAGCTACTGCTGGTCAATGGCCAATCATAGGGGATTTTTAGCACCAACAGTGACTAAATGATGCTTAATGTTAGATCTATATTATGAAAATAACAAACCATCCCTAGTTTAACCATGAACAGCTGGTTACCACGAAGGGAAGCATTAATATGGATCTACCACTATTGGGATGCGTGAACCGCTGCCCATTTTTCCTTGCCTGGTATTTGACCACACTCAAATACCACAAACGATCCGCATCTTGTTGAAATTCTTGCGTTTCAGATGCGAGGTGTGGAACCTGCTGCGTGAGACTGTTGTTTGCTTTCCACGCGGGCCACCAACGGCAAGGTCCGCAGGTGCATATTCGACCAGTCTGCGTCAATCTCAACCTGTGATTCAGCAATCCTACAAGCTGCTGCATCCCGGTGTTCAGTGGACACAAAAGGAAAAACATCTGTCATTACGAGTGCATCGCAAAGCGTCGACCACAAATCAATGCATTTTGCAACATACAATTCACAATAGTTCACATTAGGTATAGATGTTCACAATAGTGGTACTTATTGTTGTAAACTATTCACAATAGTTCACAACAATGACACCCTCGGCGATTGGCAACGTTTCCCTTTTCGCTGCTCATCGCGGAAATGGCGAAATTGGAGTTACTTATTTGGGAAACACGGACTCTGGGGTTATCCATCCATGGACAAATCCACATGAACACCTTTGAAAACCGTTGTGTGGTCTGTTATAGTAAGTTTGCCTAATTGAGATTTGCGTAGCCCACAATGTAAGGGCTTGATATGCTAGGTACCATAAATTATTTCCTATCACGATTAAACACGTATGATACTATTTAATGGAAATAGATTCCGGAGTTAGGCTTATTGTTCCAGTCCACCTATTTGTGTGCTCCATTGGTTGGTGAGCCACTGAACTGTCCTCCCACAACTACACCTACTGATTGCATCTGATTGTCGCACATAGTCAGCTTACATGCCTTCAGTGGTACTCTAGGATTCATGAATCCCTAGTTTCCAGTTATAGCTGTACCACATTGTACCACTCTTAAATGGCAGTGACAGCTTGGGCTTAGCTGTTATGCTCAGTACCCCGGGTGAAATTCGAGGCCCAAGATTGACTGCTGTAGATGGCATGGCGACCGGTTAGAATGGACTGGTGTTTCACCCCAGCTTTGATGGCGATGAAGTGCTATTAGTTGTTGAATGAGCCGCGGAAGGTTGTCATGTCTACCTCAAATCTTAGTTCAGTACTTGTAGCTTAACCTTGCTATTCTTGGGGGTGTTTTTGTGCTATATGTCTATTATAACCGGTAATTCCCCTAGCTATAACCTCACTGGGGCGCTATCTTGGGGGTACCACCTTGTGGCAGCATCCAACTATCCGTGCTGCTACCAGTGCTACCCAAGTTTCCGCAGCTCACGAAAAGCTGTGGGCCGAGGACCCTGACACCATCGGAACCATCGACAACTCGGGAGGGGGAATGCACGTTTGATCATCAGAACAAAGGATGCATTTTTGGGGTGTTGGAGTAGTCATCTGGTGGTTTCTCGAAAAAAGGGGTACAGGCAAATCATCCAATCTTAACCATCTATAGCAATAAACAAATGATTTTGTAGGGTTCCCCACTTTGAGAAACCACCATCTGATTGGTTGGTGCTACTTCCGTTGGATGATGCTCCTAAGTTGGATGATGCTACCCTTCCGAAAATTTGCTCTGCAAATATACTAAATATACAAATATTGAATGGGCCAACACTACCATATTTGCGTAACTGGTTTCTGCTCATGATTGATCAATACGTCATGTTCTCCCTGAAAATACAAGCATGGTATGGTTTTATATATATATATATATACAACTAATATAGTATAATATAATATGATGCGTAGTTAATATAAATAAATATAAATATATAAATAGAAATAAATACACATATATACATATATATAAACCATCAAACAACTCATCCAACCATCTCACTAAATCTCACGAAACTCCAAGCAGCGAACGTCAACCCCTAGGCCCTCACCACCCAACGACGTTCGCGGTCAGCCCTTGCGCGAACCTGGCAACGCTTCACACGCTTCCCGTGGCGCAGCCCCCGCCTGTGCAAAGTTGGCGATGTTGAGCAGCAACGCTGTGATGGCCTCGGCGGCACCACGAAGGGGGGAGCTATCCGAGACACTGTCCTGGCGCTTCGTGGTGGTTTGTAATAGGTTAGTGGAGGTCAATTGATTAATTGGTGGTTTATAATAGGTTCATGGTGGTTGATTACTGTGGTTACTTAATGCTTCATGGTGACTAGTGGTGATTTATAATATGAGATAAGATAACCAACAATGATAAAGTATACCAACTATATGGTGGTTTCTTAGAATAGGGGACTCACAAGTTATGGGTGCTTTGTTATAATTGTGAATAAAATTGATGATTTAGGGGTACCCCTATTACTTGAGAAACCACCGTGCGTATAGATAGTTTCAAACAAATTTGTGTCATCTTGTGACAATCCTGCATAATGACGGCTGATTGATTTGCGGATATGATTGGCTTTCGCATGTGTACTGATGATCACTGACTCGTGGTTTCAACCATCGCACGATGAGTAAAACTTGCAGATTGTCCGGAGTAGCAGTCGAAACGAAATGATTGGAACCACTACCAGCAAGGGAGAAGGATCGATAGTCATCATGAAGATGCCAGTGATTCAGTTGGGAATAGCCAAAGTCACAATGAGAATGAATGTGATGGCCACTACATGAAACGAATTGTGTGTCTCATCATGACTTGACAAGCAGATGGGATGCATTGTATACATATGGTTGTTTCTCAAAATAGGGGTACCCCCAAATCATCCTTTATTAACAATTTACAGTAATAAACCATGCATTTTGAGAGGTTCCTGTCTTTTGAGAAACCACCATATACTACGCTCCAGTTGTCTGATCAAAACCAAGGTCCTGTGTATGCAAACAACATGAGCTCCACAACCAAGCGTCTCGTGGTCTCGTACAGGAAGCGGTGGCTTGCAGCCACCAAATGCCACAGAAAGGTTCCACCGGATTTGGTGCCACAGTCACCACCGGTGTAACTCAAGGTCGGAGCTTCGAACCCCGCTGCCAATTACAGTACCTGTCTCAGCCAAGAACCATCAACACCACTGACTGTGAGCCAATATCAATAAATATTAGTGGATAATATTGATGGTATTGTCTAAGCACTATTGTCAATATTGGCTGTTTGACCAATAGTGCGCCTGACAAGGAAATTACTCAGACAGCCTTCAGGAATGATCAAGGACATTGGCTCAAAATCAGTGATCTGTGATCAGGATCGGCGGCCTCAAAACTGTTGTATGGTTTCCAGGACTTTGCACGCTTGACCTGTTCTACCTCCCACCCAGTTGGGAAAGCTGCTGCAAAACAAAGAGTGTAAGGCTCGGAGGTCGGTGATCATGGGCACAGGAGAACCCCCCCACACACACACGGACACTGAAGACTTAGCCGAGGTTGAGTATGAGCCAGAGATCCAAACTTTATTATACATTCTGCTGGCGGATAAACCGACCAAAGATACCAATCCCTGTTATCTGGCCGATTTTTCCTGTACGGGGTAAATACCAATAAATCTAAATAATGATCACACCAACGATACCAACGTTACCCTATTGCATGCCATACGGGTGGTTATCATCTGCGGTCATGTGGCGAAGACGTTGTCCATGTGATGCCACCGGCCATGATTGAAGCCTCAACGCCAGGCACCAGGTTGATGGTAGGGCATACTGGAGATTTCTCAAGCTATAGAGGACACCCCAAGCCATATGATCATTTTTAGGAATAAACCAGCCATAACTTTGGGACCCAATTTTCTGACATGGTGTTTCTCAAGCCACAGTGAACTCAAAGTTATGGGTGATGTATCAAAAAATATCGGAAATATTTACCGATCATGGCTAATATCTTCGATGAATTCGGGGTACCTCCATTTCGATAAACAATGAAAAACACCTATATAGGCCATTTCTCATTGTTGCCACCACAAGCATCACAATCACTACTATGTTGCACGTCCTGGAGCATATCCTCTATGTCTAGCAAAAATCTAGCAAATTACTTCTACTCGTTGGTCTCTCAGGATTCCCACAACGCTTGAATTTAGTACCGTATTGGGGAGCCTGATTCTTATGAACACGTGCATGCACATGGATGCTCGTACACATGTACATGCAAATAATGCACTCAGTCACAAACAAATATGTACAAATACATCCAAAAACAATCAAATATATGCAAACAAATATAAGTATGCAAATATAAACACATATATACTAATAGAACCAACATACGCTATTTTGGACTGCTAAGTCGTGGCCCCCAAACATAGCTATTTGTGTGGTCCAAGTCACCTCACAATTCACTACAGGGTCACACTGCTCTTCCTGGTCTTGGGATACAGCCATCATGGATGGTTTATCAGCCACTTGTGGGACTCAATAACCTGAGGGGGTGGGGTCACCAAACCTGAAGCCCATCATTAACCAATAACAAATCGTTGATAAACAGTCAATTGCGAACCATTCACCACACCATATATACATATACGTGTAAACTGTAAACCATTCACCACTATCAAGGGTTTGGGATTGAAGTGATGGTTGATAAGCACTATGCATTGGTCATCAATTAATCACTATTCGCCACCATTGATAAATCGCCGGTGCTCCGCCTAGAAAGAGGATCTGCAAACTCTCGGTCACGTGATAAATCGTTGAGGTCACCATAGCGAAGAAGCCTCGGGTAGTTCAGCAGCTGTCGGTCATGAACCACTGTGAAGCATTAAACGAGCCACTATCTTACCCGTAATGAGAGTGGCTCATGACGGGTTCATGATTTTTAATCAGGATCATTCTCCATCATGATTCACCGTGATCAATAGCCATGAGCTACCAATAAGCAGTTGAATAATTACTGACCAAGATCAAGATCAGGAAGAGGAAAGGCAAATCATGCCCAAAACCCTGGAAATGATGGGAACAAACTGTCATTTACAGAGTTGTGGTCTAATGCTGGGAACAAAGCAATCGATTGCACCTGGTGAAAATCTGAATATAGATCATTGCACTTGCGATGGATACCGAACTCTGCAACAAATGTCATCCATCATCGCACTATCGGCCAGCCCTCCTGCGGGGGAGCCACGTGTTGCTGATGTCTGGGTTACTCAACATCCATGAAGCCCGACAACAACCGCAACACAGATCTTGAGTAACCCTGAATCCATGCCATCTAATGCCATCTACATGGAGTATCCGTGCCATCCATGCTTGTTTTCACAATAACCCCATGCCCAGGCGCCCATGATGCACTCATAGTGCATGCCTTCCTGGTGCGCAGTGGTCGACAACCCCCATGGTTTGGTGAGCATCCACGAAGGTATAACAATGGAAGCATCCCAGGTGATGCTGGTTGATTCAGCTTGATTTGACTATCCAAACTCCTGCGCTGCTGCTTCCGCACCATGTATGGTGCCCTACAGGTAGTATGATTCCCTCACGAAGCAACTGCCGGCTACCTTGCAAAAAGGCCAAGCTTGACACAAGGCCAAACAGGGAGGAACCGCTGCTTCCTGTACTGATAAGCTAGCAGTGACTGGTACACACTGTCTGATGCTCTCACAAATGCAAATGAAGTTGGCGGGAACAGCTTCAACTCTCTTGTCTGAAACTGAATCATAAATAATGTTTATAGTAGGTACCATATGATACCATAATGTACTATCATATACGAATTACACGTGCATTTTGCAGATTAAACATAAAACCAACTCACACACGCACATGTTTTTTTCGTCTGGCTTTGGTGCAGTTCTTAAGTTTCGCTTGTTTGTCGGCCAACTTCCAGACAAACCGTGATAAATCAAACACACTTGAAGCATCTGAGATGCGGCAGGATCATAAAGTTTATATAACTACAAAATGCGAAGAGAGACTTCACAATGTTTTGCGAAGAAATCTCTGGGCTGAAGAAATAGCGGAAGCTATATACATAGGAGAAACAACTTGCAATTGCTGGATTCCAACATGGATGAGAGCCTTCGTTTTCTATTTTCTCGTCTCGGTCTATTCTGTGAGTATCTTTGCAAAATTTACAGCTAGTCCCATGCCCTCAAGTGCTATCCTGCGTGTGGCATGGACAGGAATGCACCTGTTCACCAATCACCAGTTTTGCAGGTAAGTGATAAGCCAATTTAAATGGACTACGTTCACGGGTTTCTGTAAGTTCCTACTACAATGGACACCCAGTTCTGTTCTCTTCCTCTGTTGCATCCCTGCTGCACCTGAAAGGTCAAGAAACACGCTGGCAGCAGAGACAAATTGGTGGCTCCCGTCCATAGCGCCTGGTGGCTTCAATAGTTGCAGCTGTTTTTCGGGGATTTTTGTGGGTTGGAGCACTGCTCAAAGATTGCCATAGGTTCACGCAAAGGCATGATGTTGCTCCGCTGTATAAATAGCAT
>VSDK01022888.1:677061-711781 GCA_009767595.1 Symbiodinium kawagutii
GCCGCTCTTCACCTTTGTTCCAAAGTTCTACGCACATGAACCTAAAGTTCAACATACATGTATCATCTGAAAAAAAGGTACCAATTTCAGATGTTACAAGGATCACAAGCCCATGCAACTTGTCCACAAACTGCTTTGACAAAATCCATCGCATGGCAAAATGCCAGTGGCCTAACCTCCCAATTTGCATTGCTAAGCATGTCCGAATGTGAAGAACGTCAGTGAGGGATAGCGGGGGCATCCTTTGAATTTGAACCTGGACTGATGACTATACAAGCCGCAAATGGAAACTGGTGGAAGCGCATGGCATCAGCTTCTCGAAACAAATTCTGGGGCAGCCCCGGTGCCCCCAGCGTTAAACAAATAGAAAGTATTGAGAGTGCCACTTGTCACATTGGGCCCCAGGACCACGCCACACCAACCCCAGGTCATTCTCCGCAGGACTCATCACCCCAGGTCAATGTGCATGTCCCCCACGGGGAAAGTGACATGGCTGTGGGTCAAAACCCCGTACCCCTGGTTCCCCACCATTAACCATCGGTTTCCCTCTTATTGTTGGTGGAAATCCCCCATTAGCTGGTTGATTAATATTGACCCATACCCACATGCCAACTGATCCAAGTGATCCAAGTGATCCAACTGATACAAATGCACCATTGAAGGGAGACATCTCCGCCTTGCAGCTCCTAATTTTTCATCGGTTCTTCAATCAGTGGACCAACCAGCAACGGTGTCCCGGCCTGTATCAGGCGCTCCTCTCCCGTCATAGCGGACATAGCTACGAGGAGCTGGGCTGTGTCAAAGGTCGCCGGTGGAAGCTCTGGTTGGTAGCCATCATAGCTGGGTGGGGGTTCAATGTCAAATATGGCTGGAAAGTTCCATGTCATCGACGCTACTCACACAGTGATGAGCTGTTACCGTTGGCCACAAATTCATGTATCCTCAAAACCAGTGCTCGATTGCTGCTGCCAAAGTAGGCTAGGAGTGCATAGTTAAGTGGGTTGCAATACATAGTGGATGGTGAAATAAGAATGGGAAGTAAAATGGCAATGATTGGCCACTGAACTCATGAAACCATCATACTGAATTATTTCAACATCATCAACCATCATTTGGTAACTGGCTGTAAGTGGTTGCAAGTAATTACATTTACATGATCCATCATGATCCCCTGCTGCATGCTGCACTGAGAACTGGGGCCATTCACTGGTCTTGCAACGAGCTATGTGTGGAATCTATGGAGCCAATGGCTTCGAGGGAGGCGGTCGCAGTGCCAAACGAATGCCCTCAGGAGTACCCTCCGGAGTGCCAAACGAGTTGCCTTGCAAGGTGTGTCAAGAAAAATCCTAGTCTGCAGCATTGATCTGCAACAAGAAACATAGGCCCATGTTAATCAGTTAATCATGGTGTTTCAAACAAAAAAGCTTCTGATGCATAGTCACAGGGCTTCGTGACTTCGTGTCCAAACCCTGTACCCCGGGTTCCCCCATCATTCACAATGTGTTCAATCTAGTATTGTTGATTATTATCCACCACTATTGATGCTTAATATTGACCCATAGCCATACATAGCTGGTATATCATATCCCCTAGTATTGTTACTTACTATATCCTGTTATTAAGCATGAACCAGCTAGTTAACCATTGCTGTTGGTTGGGCAATGTTGACCCATAGCCCTACCGCTGTTCCCACAAGCTCCGATGAGCTTCGCTCAACTCCGAGGTCTCAGCGGATGCGAGGGGGGCGAGACCAAATGCGGGCGGGCGCCAAAGGCACTTGGGGGGCCGAACGGCTGCGGTTGATCGATGGAACTGAGTCAGCAGCAGCAGCAGCAGCACAGCAGCAGCAGCAGCAGCAGCAGCGTTGTGAGTTTCAAACTTGGACTGAAATGCTGGTTCCTCAAAATAGGGGACCTCTAAAAAGGGTTGGTTTACTATCAGACTATTTAAAATCATTATTGATGGATGATTTAAGGGTCCCCTATTTTGAGAAACACTCAAATGTTGAGAGTGAGATTGTGGCTGGACAAAATCGACAGCATCATAGACCTCCACAAGCTGCGCTGCATATTGATATGAGTCTTGTTTGGCGACGTGTGCCTACAAAAATACCCCATGGGGATGCACTATGGATCGTGATCGGGTGGATCACATTGCACAAATCCTGAAAGATTGTGAAGCAAGAAGTAAACTGTTAACATTATTGTTGACTCGCGTGCTAATCTTAGTAGCGACACAACAGGACCATGAGTTTTGCTGGCCTGTCAACAAACGAACTGTCGGGGCTGGACAAACAAAATATGGGAAGCCAGTACTGGTTCAAAATCACTTGGTAGTCCCAGGATCAGGTTTAAATGGTTGGAGCAGCTCTCGCAGAGACAAACAACTGAAAGGTCAGAGAGTCATTTCCTCAAGACAAGGTCAAGGTACATCATGTATTACAAGCATCCGTAGGTGTATAGATTGATGCACAAAAGCATAGCTAGAACATCACGAATTGAAGTCGAAACCACTCAATGAGTTGACCCCCAAGAAACCACTCAATCCATAGAGTTGACTCCCAAGAAAGACTCACGAATCTCACGGCACAGCAGCGATTTTGGCCGCGGCAATGGCCCTTAAAGGCTCAGCATGTCCAAAGCCTTCTGGAGCGACCTGGACGTAGTTTTCATGTCGGAAATGACCACAACTTGGGATGGTTATAAGGTTATGGATGGTTGGTGGTTGAACCATCCCTATGACATCCTATGACCAATATTTGTCAACCAACCAACCAACCAACCAACCAAGAAAAATGGTTGAAACTACCGCCACTTATGGATGGTTGGGGGTACTCGTCAGTTATCGACAACTCCATAGTGACTCAATCTGCTGGGCAAAGGAGGAAACGCTCAATTCCTCGACTTCAGTGGACTGTGGGATCAGGAGAAAACTGATTTTGCCGCGGGTCAAGACCTTACATCCACAGTAGAAATCAGATGGTGCACTTTGGTTTGCTTGTGTTCATCATGAAGCCTAGGACGCAAATTTCGTTGAGTCCTGAAGTAACCACGAACTCAAGCATAATGAACCATTATCAATCGTCCTCCGCAAAAAATCATTTCATCAAATGCATGCACCGTGCAAATTACAGGAATAGCATACCAGCCTGTTTGGCAATTTGAGCACGATTGACATGCTTGGAAGAGCAAAACCTGCAAAGCTTCCTTGTGACTAAGAATGCCCCAACATCACCCATAAACCATCATCATCATCATCATCATCATCATCATCATCATCATCATCATCATGATCAAACACCATCATGATGCATCATCCATTATTAGCCATCATTATCCGCTCAGAATTCTCGATTTTGGGATCGTGCTAACACGTTAGTATCACCGTGACGTTGCACATACACTGCAACACCGTGACGCAGCTGTGCATATCTTCCCCTGGCCACTGAGATGAACGAGTCACTCGACGGTTTCTTCTCTCTGCGCTTTTTGCTCCTGGAGAGAGGCCACGACGTGGAACCAGTGGAACCATGGCGGCAGAGCGGCCGGTCAAACCACCGTCCAAAAGCCATGGGTCCCTTTGAACATCCCAACAAGCTGACTACTTTAAGGTCATTTATGGCGGAATGTTCATTGGGGGTACTAGTACATGAGTCTATGCATAGACATATCTTCATCCATGTGTGGTTCCTCTTACACCATAATTATCCGACAAAAGTGTGGACCTCTGCTGGTTGTAGGCACACACCTCGTGCCACCAAGCTTCGGTGTGTTGCTATCAAAATTCAAGTTTTGGCAATCACTATCCTTTCACCATTGGATCTGGAGCTGCCATCTTCCGCCATCTCCTCGTAGGACTTGCCCGTGTTCAGGCATTCATCTTGCAGTGTCTCCCACACTTGCAGGGAGGCGTCCAACTCCTGCCCCAGGTTTCGCCATCTCCAGGACTGCACCGCTCATGTTCAGAGAAAATCCATAAGAAAATGAGAAGAGGACAACACAAAAACGTTTCAACAAATGAACAACTCTGGGACAAATGGGGCCATTGGGGGAAACCCAATACCCAGGGCTATGCACAACCCCACGTTGCTGGCATGGAGTTCCTTTGTTGCGTATTGCCTTCACCTGATGGGAGGCCTTGTATCCAAAATCCACTTGGATGTGGCATACCTAGTTGAATCACCAAAATGGATGATTCAACTACTTCAAGCTATTGGCAAAGCCTAGGATGATATACAAAACATCGACGAGTGGACAAATATTGACAAACTATACCATCTAGAACTTCCTTTTCTTCTATCTGCAAATATGTAGAGCCATGTTGTCCAAGGATGCTGCGGATCGCCACAGCCATCTTCAAACTGGGATAACTCATGGGCGGGGCAAGCGCTAAACCCAGGGTCGCGTTAGGGTCGCGTTAGGGTCGCGTTAGGGTCGCTGCTTCCCGTCGTGGCTCCTTCTGAACTTCCAACAGTTCGTTGCTCTTGTCCTGGATATCTGCGGCCTGCTCTGTGGCCATCTCCTCACCACAGAGTCACACTTTGCGCCATAGGAGCTGCACAGGGGGAGGACCAAATAGGCCCCCAAAAGAATCCCAAACATGGGCAACCCCCTAGCATTTTTGTTGGTTTATGCCGGTTTATGGTCTATGTTGCCAATATGTTGGTTTGTTGCTATACAGTAGATAAAGAAAGAGAATTGCCAGCTCATCAATGGGTAGCTCCATGGCCGGGTATGCTCCGTTGCCAGGTCACAAGGGCCCCAAGGGGTTGGCCGAGCGTGACCTAAATCGACCCAAAATGAAACTCAAACTGATCAATCAGAACCAGATCAGGCTGGCAGAACTGATCAGAAATCAATTGTGCTTGCCTTGCACATTTGAGGTTTCAACTTCTCAGAGTGGCTATCCAACAATCACAGCATCAAGTTGTGACTGTTTGTTGGAAATTTAAACCAACAGCCAACGAATCCGACTGAGGCATCAAGAAGTATTTCTCTATTGTCAACAATCCAAGGTAGTCAGCATCTTCCAAGGTTTTGGTACTGTGCCTTGGTCTGCTTTAATGATAGGCTCCTTCTTGTGTTCCATGTCCAGCTCCATCTGCTTTTTGTTCATCTGGCAAGTCAAGGCACCCAGGCTGAACGAAACGGACAAAATTGAAGGGCACCATCGGGACAGGTAGGATGCCAGTGGCTCAGCAACAAGGTGATTCACATCGGATAATTCTCAGATGATCGTCCCAACTAAAACCCGTAACAAAAGTCTTCGTCCGCAAAAATCAGTAGCTACAAGATGCAATAAGTATAGATCTAACATTATGTACTGTAACTGACATAGTCACCTTCAATGGGTTGATCCTCCAAGATCCTCCAAGCAAGTTGCCAGCCCCACTGCACGACTAAGGCTGACCTTGGATTCGAGCATGAAGCTCTTGTAGTTGGCGGCTCCGGCTTCCTGTGGCAACCCCTCGATGATTGGGATCGCTTCACCCCTCCCCAGCTCTGCTGTTGGGCCTAGCTGGGGTAAACCTGGATCAACCGCGCAAAAATTTGGAGATATTCTCTTTGATCGATGGCCAGAGATGAGGAGAGGGATATGAAGCTGTGAAGCTCTCCCAAATCTGCACAAAATCATTAAACATTTTGTCAAACAAAGCAATAGATTCGCATTAAACATTTTGTGCATTTTATTGAACATCTTTCAATTAGGGGAAGAATGAGGAAGAGAAGAGCACCGCATCCTGCAGGTTTGATGCAGGCTGAGCTATGGCCCCCATGCCATGATTCAGGTCGTGTCATGACGGTGGTTGGATCTGATAGGAGGTCTAACTGGTGAATGATAGGTATGGATACGTATGGATAGGCATGGTATAAGTATGCGCTGAACTCCCAGCCCATGATAATAGATGATGCTAGGATTTGCTCGGTATGATAAATCCTTGATCGGAGCAATGTGAATGTGATGATAGGGATGATGAGGATCGTGTGGATGGTCATATGATGATAATAACAACAAAATAACAAACATGTCCCGAGGATGACCATAATGATTCCCATCATACATATAGGCTGTAGAATTATAACTGCCAAACATGTTGGGATTTAGTTGTTGTCATTGTCATTCAAAACGTTGTTCCTGACTTAAAAATAAGAACAATATCCTCAACCATTATTTAAGCATCACTATCAACCATACAACCCTGGGGTTATTAAGCATTGACTACAGTATATCACCATCATTATTAATCATTCACCATTCACAATTCATTAAGCAGTCACCGAACCCCAGTTATCATCCAGTTGATTGATCATTTATAGTAGTAAATCTTCCATAACTTTGGGGTTGACTGTGGCTTAAGAAACCCCCACGCACTTGCTCTAGGCACCACTATTCACCATTCTTGTTCACCAATATTATCATTCACGATATTGATTAACCATCAATACTATTAATCAATGCTTGGTCAGCAATGATAATCACTATTGATAGTTGATCACTATATCATCATCATTATTATCATTACTACTATTATTGTTATTACTATTATCACCATTATCATTATTCATTCTTGTTCACCATTGATTGACTCAATCGCATTCACTGGACCGTTGGTCACCCATGCACGGGCGCATGATCCGCGCCGCGTGGCTCGCGGGCCAACGGCCCGGCGCCTCCTCTGAAGCGGTTTCGGATTCCAGCTTCGCGAAGTCAGCTGCGATGGCCTGGACAGGCGGGTCAGCTGCCATGCGATCGCTGGGACAGAATGGGGATGGTTTCTCAAGCGATACGCAACCGCGACGCCACCCCCCCGAAAAAAAGGATGGTTTATGCATGTTTATTGGGGGGTATTTTATTAAATTTGGGGGGTTTATTCATGTTTATTCATGTTGATATTACTATACATTGATTTTAATGGATGATTTCCAAGTATCCCAAGTTTGAGAAACACCCACCTATGACCACTAACCGCAAGAGGATTCACCACCAGGATTGACCAAGGGGTACCACCTGTGGGCAAAAAGGTATGGTTGGTTCACCTCTGGAAATGTTGAGCCTACTCCTGTTCACACCTATCATCTATTACCTCAGGTTTTAAACCAAAGGAATTGCACCGCCAACAATGAAATTGATATGTCCTGGTAGGTAGATTTGTCAGGGATCAACTGATTCAACTGGTTTCCTTGCTACGCTAGCTGCTAGTCCAGATTGCATTGGTACGGACTGGTACGATGTGCTGTGGAGAAAGATAGATGTGAGGCCTGCCAATGAATTGAGTGCCAAAACCTTCAGCTTCACAGCTCCGAGGTTTGCAAGGGTAGCACAATATCTGACTTGACAGTTGTGCACGACTGACTGCAAGTCGTATTTTCTAAAATAGCAGTATAGGCATAGACTGTCATGTTTTCTGCTTGGGGAAAGGGACTTCTTCTTCGGAATGGAGGTCCAGAGGTGGACTTTTCAAACTACAACAAATCAAAGGTGCTTCCCCTCAAAGAAATATTGCTATAGTGCTTGCATACCAGGGATACCATGATATCCGTCGCTACGGACCAATGATGACATCCATAGAATAACAAGCCCAGCACTTTGTTGTTTGCGCATCGCCATGAAGTAACCTGGTTGATGGTTACAAACCAACCTAAAAATATGCTGGTCTATCAACCAACCCAAATACTAGTGAAAGCACAAAACGTTTAAACGCACCAACTAGTAGCTGTTTGACCATTATTGTTGGTTGTTTTCCTGTATTGGTAACAATTCTTAGTGTTCATAATCTCTATAAAACCTCCTGTTGATTATCGACACTTATTTAACCATTCTTATGAGTGTTAATCACCCATCATTAACGGCTATAAAAACGCCAACTAGCAACGTGTTCGGGTCTCTGTTGCATTCACACTTTAGAATGGCCCTGCCTCCAACAAGCCAAGTACTCCACCGCTTTCGCCACCCATGCCTTTATAAGGCCTCGGCTCGTTGCTGGGGTCTTGGATCAATATTGGCATGTGAATATAAGCATGATGCGTGTGAACATTCCGTCTCAAGCCTCCACATGTCAACTTCTCCGGTCGACCAATACTTCTTTCGCTTAGGAAAAAACGTCAACGGATTAAAAGGATTTAAAGTAGGCTGCAAAGGTCACATGAGTTGAGAACCAAACACATTGCCTTTTCTCGTAGATAATAGGGTTCCGAATCAACTATTAATGATTGTGAATGTTGATTTGTTATTGACTACTCTCAAATCATGATTTATCATCAACTATCAACCACTATATATATATATATATATATATTATGTAAATACATATATCATATATCTATTTGTGTTGCAATAGCAGGTACGTGAGTTGCCAAATTCTTGGGTCAATGACTTCAACAACCATAATTCCAGCGGACGAGCAGGCGCCCTGACTGGGAACAGTTTCCTTGGGCCCCAAACGCATCGAAAACGGGTGGCTGATCTGACCTGTCAAAATGGCTTGTGTCCTCCCTCACTACCACTCCTCTGCTGCTATTACTACAACTACTAAAAAGCAACCGCCACTGTTATAAACCACTCATCCAAAAGTATGTGCAAAAAATATGGGAAAATGTACTCGCTGGCGTCATTGATGTCGTTACTAAACATGACGGGTTGTAGATGTATGGAGCTTGTGAACGCTGTGGAATCATCCCTTGGAAACCAGCAATGATTGGGGTCCAATCGTCTTCACGACCACTTTTAGTGAGCTGGGGGCAATTATACATGTATTTGTGCGGGCACAAACTTGTATTCAATATAATATGCATACAATATATATATATATGTGTGTGTAAATATATTTATATATATATTTTTTTTTTCAAAAATTCACATAGATAGATATCAATACAACTCATAAACATATTAACTGAACATAATCAGATATCTGTAAATTGACATGAACCGTATGTGTTTACATGTACCCGCAAACGCAGCATAATTAATTATGCATCAGTGACCATCTTCAATACCTCCTGGACCACCACGTCCTGCTCTGCCTTTCACCGGTCTGTACGAAGGCAGTTGCCTTCGGCAGCCATGGCCCGACTGAATCCGGGATGCAGTATGCGGTGTTGGCAGGTTGTTCATATCCCCACCCACCATGAAGGTACCGCGCAGTTACCACTCAAATGCCATGCAGGTACCATGCCATGACCCCCATGACCCTGCGGTCCCCCAGCCATGACCCGCATGAACTTGAATTTTCACCCATGCTTGCCTGGTTGGTTAGCTCTTTCGTTGCTTGGTTGCTTCGTTGCTTGGTTTCAACATGTTTCGCAGGTCCTTTGACCATTGGTCTCAGCATTCACTTCGGCGCATGTTGGAAGCGTTGAGGAAATCATACCATCCATACCCATGACTCCATGACCATGCCACCAGTTGACATCAACTCTGGCCTGGCCAGCCTTTTCGTAGAACTCCTGGAGACTCTGATACACCGCAGGATCGCTACAGGGACAAGTGCCGCAACCATCATCGACAACAAGATATAGCAAAAGATGTGGGTGATAACTTAATACCCATCATCTTTTAACTTTTCAACACTCTGAAAACTGATTACCGTAATAATGATGTGAAGAATCAAAAGAAGAAAGACAAGAAGCATGTGCCAAATATGGCTAAATGCAACATCATCACACATTCAGTACGTTTCAATCCTATGGGGGCATGCTGATGTCACCAACGCCTAACATACTGACATTGCTGGCATGCTAGGGAGAGGAAATGAACCGCAGCATTTACTCGTTCACTTTGAACTGCAAACTTACATGTTGGTCAGTCTCAGTCCACACACAGAAAAAAAAAGACCTACGCCGGTATTGAACATTGTTGAACCAATACTTTCAAACACACACATTGTTTGCGCTGTGACTTTGCGAGACTCACCGTCAGTATTTCCACGCTCCTTCAGGACAGAAATGGCTTCTGCAACGGCTGCTTGAGCGGCCTGCACCATTGCGCAGGTGGCTCACGAAGGTGGCTCAAGGGGTCCCGTGTAACTTGTGGAGGATGGGTTCTGAGGCTTGTGGTTGGCCAGGCTGAGCCAAGCACAACAACTCACCATCTGAGTTCCCCAGGTCCCTGGGTCCCTGATACATTCCCAGTGGCCCGGGGGTTCCTAATTCATCTGGGGAACTTGCTTCCCTTGATCCTCGGTAAGGGTTCGCGAAACAAGGATTCTGATGGCAGAGCCTGCCTACGGGTGGATCGAAAACCAAGAGCATGGCTGTGAGCTTCAGAACAGTTGATCGAAACAAGCATCCGATATGCTCTATTGGGGTACCGTAGGTAAAGAAAGGAAATACACATGGGTTTGCAATTGTTTATGTAATTCATCGTATGGATGACTATCAATTTATTCCATCCTCCAGTCCCTGATAGTATCACAATCCTATCCAACAAACATACGCAACTTTGGCATGCATTGGAATTATTTGGAATCATGAAAAAGACAATATTTCTGATCCTGTTACACTGACCAAATCAGATGTTATCATACAAAGCCTTCCTTGTTATTGCTGTATCACTTTCTAGGTATCAGGCAAACCACTTGAAACACTAAGCAAGCAATCAACTACATGGATTTTATTTATATTGCTGGTTGGTTATATCGAATCTAGCCCAAACATATGATGTTTCCATCAGAAGCTCAGACAGTAACCATGGCATGCGGTGACACCTTGGCATCCATCACGGTCTCGTTGTTCTTGGCCGTTTCCTTTCCTCGAATATCGGTGGCCTAGGCAGGGCAGGCAGCTAGGCAGCCTGGCATGGCGTCGCCTGTCATCTCTGGGAGTCCCGACATTGGCAACCGACTGGTCCTTGGCTGCTTTGCTTGTTGATCTGATGATCCAGAAGTGGGCAATATATACAATAATATATATATATATATCATTATCTCCATATTTATTCATCTATGTATTTGTTCATGTATTCATACATCTATTTGCATGTATACGTACTGTCTTTTATGTTGTACATACAATAATTGATCTTAGTACTGTATTATGATGTTTACTATAGCCGTGATAATCTTTAATCATCAATCGCTAGTAAGAAACCAACTGTGTCCCTGGCTACTGATATGGCTCATGAACAAAATCTGCACCATTTCAGATTCCTAGCTTCTTGGTCCCGTGTTGGCGTTTGTCTGAGGTAGAAAATTTCATCAACACAATCAACAACTGCCAACAATTGCCAGGCTAATGAGCAAAACTAGATACGGCTGACTGATGTAACTTATTGCACTCTGGAAACTTCGGGGGTACCTTAGGATCCCGCACCGTCAAGACCCCCTGGATAACTAGAACAATTCATCCTCGATACTTCTACCCCGAAATTGGAACAATTTTCGATAACTCTTCACAACTACACAATTTTCTATCTAGCTCCCAGATCAACATCCAAAAATTATCGAGGGACCTTTCAAATCAGCACCCAAAACCTATCTTGGATATTCTGGCTTTAAAACAATTTGGTATCAAACCCCACCATGATATATATAATCATATATATATAATATCATAATCTAATATTATATCATACTCCAGTTCAATCCATCCAAATCCTTCAATATCCTTCTCATCCCATCGTATCCCATACTATCATCCATCTTCATCCATCCATATTCATCCACGCGTTCTGGGAATGCCCTAAGCTAGAATGCTAGATGCAGCTAGCCACTGACAACAACTTAGTGCTTCCAACAAAACTGCATTGATTGGGCTTCCCAGTTGGAATGACATTCTTGATGGTTGCCCGTTCTCAAACCCATGTGTTTCTTCTCTTGCGCCGCTCTGATCTATAAATGCATCGTCACCGTGGCATCGCAATGAAGGTAACTTGCGAACATGCAATCACTGATTTCAAATGAAGCTCCAAGCAAGCAAGTTCTTGCGGTTTTAGAATATGTCTTTTTTTTCTGGTTATGTGATCTGTTGCTGTATTTTGTGTTATCACTATCATTGCTATTTTTTGTGATTGCTATCCTTGCTTGACTTAGTTGTTCATTGGCGATTGCTATCGTTTGTGCTTGCTATTTATTGACTTGTCCTGGTTGGTGCTTTTAACCCCTCTGAAAAATGTTGGTCAATATGCCAACCCTTCCTGAATATTGGGAAAAATGAAAATGATTAAAACCACCTACCACTTACTTGATGCCACTATGAACTGCGAACGGTAATTAGCAATGAATTAACCATCATCAATCACCATGAAACAAACACCAAACACCCACGATAGCCAAGGTTGTTTAACCATTGTTGTTGGTTATCATACCTCATGAATATGTAACCACTATCAACCATCATTCACCACCATTGACCATTATTAATGGTTGAATTCACCACTATTGACTATTATCAATGGTTGACCATTAATGGTTGAATAATTAACCATTGACCATTATGGTCAACCATTCACTATTGACCACTATGAATAATTAACCATTGCCTATTATTAACCATAGTGGTGAATAATTAACCATTGAATATTATCAATAATTAATAGTGAATCATTAACCATTAATAGTTAATAAATAGTCAATAGTTGATCAATAGTTGAATAATTAACCATTGACTATTATTAATAATTAATAGTGAATCATTAACCATTGACTATTATCAATTATTGGTTAATTCACCACTATGAACTAATAAACCATTATTAATTATTGGTTAATTAACCATTAACCATTGACTATTATTAACCATAGTGGTGAATAATTAACCATTCAACCATTAATGAACCACCACTATGAACTAATAAACCATTATTAATTATTGGTTAATTAACCATTAACCATTGACTATTATTAACCATAGTGGTGAATAATTAACCATTCAACCATTAATGAACCACCACTATGAACTAATAAACCATTATTAATTATTGGTTAATTAACCATTAACCATTGACTATTATTAACCATAGTGGTGAATAATTAACCATTCAACCATTAATGAACCACCACTATGAACTAATAAACCATTATTAATTATTGGTTAATTAACCATTAACCATTGACTATTATTAACCATAGTGGTGAATAATTAACCATTCAACCACTAATGAACCACCACTATGAACTAATAAACCATTATTAATTATTGGTTAATTAACCATCCACCATTGACTATTATTAACCATAGTGGTGAATAATTAACCATTCAACCATTAATGAACCACCACTATGAACTAATAAACCATTATTAATTATTGGTTAATTAACCATTAACCATTGACTATTATTAACCATAGTGGTGAATAATTAACCATTCAACCATTAATGAACCACCACTATGAACTAATAAACCATTATTAATTATTGGTTAATTAACCATTAACCATTGACTATTATTAACCATAGTGGTGAATAATTAACCATTCAACCATTAATGAACCACCACTATGAACTAATAAACCATTATTAATTATTGGTTAATTAACCATTAACCATTGACTATTATTAACCATAGTGGTGAATAATTAACCATTCAACCATTAATGAACCACCACTATGAACTAATAAACCATTATTAATTATTGGTTAATTAACCATTAACCATTGACTATTATTAACCATAGTGGTGAATAATTAACCATTCAACCATTAATGAACCACCACTATGAACTAATAAACCATTATTAATTATTGGTTAATTAACCATTAACCATTGACTATTATTAACCATAGTGGTGAATAATTAACCATTCAACCATTAATGAACCACCACTATGAACTAATAAACCATTATTAATTATTGGTTAATTAACCATTAACCATTGACTATTATTAACCATAGTGGTGAATAATTAACCATTCAACCATTAATGAACCACCACTATGAACTAATAAACCATTATTAATTATTGGTTAATTAACCATTAACCATTGACTATTATTAACCATAGTGGTGAATAATTAACCATTCAACCATTAATGAACCACCACTATGAACTAATAAACCATTATTAATTATTGGTTAATTAACCATTAACCATTGACTATTATTAACCATAGTGGTGAATAATTAACCATTCAACCATTAATGAACCACCACTATGAACTAATAAACCATTATTAATTATTGGTTAATTAACCATTAACCATTGACTATTATTAACCATAGTGGTGAATAATTAACCATTCAACCATTAATGAACCACCACTATGAACTAATAAACCATTATTAATTATTGGTTAATTAACCATTAACCATTGACTATTATTAACCATAGTGGTGAATAATTAACCATTCAACCATTAATGAACCACCACTATGAACTAATAAACCATTATTAATTATTGGTTAA
This sequence comes from Symbiodinium kawagutii, assembly GCA_009767595.1. Lineage (NCBI taxonomy): Eukaryota > Dinophyceae > Suessiales > Symbiodiniaceae > Symbiodinium > Symbiodinium kawagutii. The sequence continues at coordinate 691,402 of VSDK01022888.1, forward strand.
TTAACCATTAACCATTGACTATTATTAACCATAGTGGTGAATAATTAACCATTCAACCATTAATGAACCACCACTATGAACTAATAAACCATTATTAATTATTGGTTAATTAACCATTAACCATTGACTATTATTAACCATAGTGGTGAATAATTAACCATTCAACCATTAATGAACCACCACTATGAACTAATAAACCATTATTAATTATTGGTTAATTAACCATTAACCATTGACTATTATTAACCATAGTGGTGAATAATTAACCATTCAACCATTAATGAACCACCACTATGAACTAATAAACCATTATTAATTATTGGTTAATTAACCATTAACCATTGACTATTATTAACCATAGTGGTGAATAATTAACCATTCAACCATTAATGAACCACCACTATGAACTAATAAACCATTATTAATTATTGGTTAATTAACCATTAACCATTGACTATTATTAACCATAGTGGTGAATAATTAACCATTCAACCATTAATGAACCACCACTATGAACTAATAAACCATTATTAATTATTGGTTAATTAACCATTAACCATTGACTATTATTAACCATAGTGGTGAATAATTAACCATTCAACCATTAATGAACCACCACTATGAACTAATAAACCATTATTAATTATTGGTTAATTAACCATTAACCATTGACTATTATTAACCATAGTGGTGAATAATTAACCATTCAACCATTAATGAACCACCACTATGAACTAATAAACCATTATTAATTATTGGTTAATTAACCATTAACCATTGACTATTATTAACCATAGTGGTGAATAATTAACCATTCAACCATTAATGAACCACCACTATGAACTAATAAACCATTATTAATTATTGGTTAATTAACCATTAACCATTGACTATTATTAACCATAGTGGTGAATAATTAACCATTCAACCATTAATGAACCACCACTATGAACTAATAAACCATTATTAATTATTGGTTAATTAACCATTAACCATTGACTATTATTAACCATAGTGGTGAATAATTAACCATTCAACCATTAATGAACCACCACTATGAACTAATAAACCATTATTAATTATTGGTTAATTAACCATTAACCATTGACTATTATTAACCATAGTGGTGAATAATTAACCATTCAACCATTAATGAACCACCACTATGAACTAATAAACCATTATTAATTATTGGTTAATTAACCATTAACCATTGACTATTATTAACCATAGTGGTGAATAATTAACCATTCAACCATTAATGAACCACCACTATGAACTAATAAACCATTATTAATTATTGGTTAATTAACCATTAACCATTGACTATTATTAACCATAGTGGTGAATAATTAACCATTCAACCATTAATGAACCACCACTATGAACTAATAAACCATTATTAATTATTGGTTAATTAACCATTAACCATTGACTATTATTAACCATAGTGGTGAATAATTAACCATTCAACCATTAATGAACCACCACTATGAACTAATAAACCATTATTAATTATTGGTTAATTAACCATTAACCATTGACTATTATTAACCATAGTGGTGAATAATTAACCATTCAACCATTAATGAACCACCACTATGAACTAATAAACCATTATTAATTATTGGTTAATTAACCATTAACCATTGACTATTATTAACCATAGTGGTGAATAATTAACCATTCAACCATTAATGAACCACCACTATGAACTAATAAACCATTATTAATTATTGGTTAATTAACCATTAACCATTGACTATTATTAACCATAGTGGTGAATAATTAACCATTCAACCATTAATGAACCACCACTATGAACTAATAAACCATTATTAATTATTGGTTAATTAACCATTAACCATTGACTATTATTAACCATAGTGGTGAATAATTAACCATTCAACCATTAATGAACCACCACTATGAACTAATAAACCATTATTAATTATTGGTTAATTAACCATTAACCATTGACTATTATTAACCATAGTGGTGAATAATTAACCATTCAACCATTAATGAACCACCACTATGAACTAATAAACCATTATTAATTATTGGTTAATTAACCATTAACCATTGACTATTATTAACCATAGTGGTGAATAATTAACCATTCAACCATTAATGAACCACCACTATGAACTAATAAACCATTATTAATTATTGGTTAATTAACCATTAACCATTGACTATTATTAACCATAGTGGTGAATAATTAACCATTCAACCATTAATGAACCACCACTATGAACTAATAAACCATTATTAATTATTGGTTAATTAACCATTAACCATTGACTATTATTAACCATAGTGGTGAATAATTAACCATTCAACCATTAATGAACCACCACTATGAACTAATAAACCATTATTAATCAACCATTCACCATTATTATTAATTGACTAATTATCAACCATTGACCATTGTTAATCAACCATTCAGCACTCTGAACCATTCACCACAGCCAGCTGCTCACCAACCCCCGGCGCCGCTCTGCTCGTCCAAGTTTCCAAGGAGCCAATGTCCTCGCCCAGTGCAGCAGCTTCCTTCCGACACCAACAGGAGAGCCGTGGGAACAACGGAGACCACCAGGGTGAACCAGGGTTATATAGGGGCTGTATAGGCTTTAAAGTCAAGCCATTTATATTAAGAGTAGGGGATAATCACTAAGAATCATGGGGTGATATAGGCTTTATAATTAACCACTACTGTTGATTGATAATAGAAGGTTAATCCGGGATTAGGAACTAGCAATACTGGTGAAACAACTATATGGGCCGGGTCTGTCCTTGTCGCCATGGTACCTGCTAACCATCCAGCTGTTCACCACGCCATTGGGGGGGCCATTGTTGGACATGCTCCAGGTCTTGCACATCGATGCTATGAGCAACCCGACGGGGGCAAAACATCGAGCCTTGGGACATCACGACTTGGGGCAGCCACTAGGGCTTCAAAAATATTCATGATAATCATATCAGCTAGTAACAGCTAGTAATCACTAATCCAAACAACCTTCAGACTGTTGACTCATGCCCTACAACTCGAGGTGTCAATGAAATCCAGTTGGATTTGGATAATGCAAATGGTTCACCTGTTGCCATAGGGTGTCGCGTAGGGTTTCTGGCAGATTTGAATGGCACGTTCGACTGATGCAAAGATCCAACAAGATGTCTTTAGATTTAGATGAATCATGATGAATCATGATGGACCCCATTATAGATCATTATTTATCACATTTATCAGACTGAATGGATCCAACAAGAATCATGATGAACCGTTACATGATAGAAAAGGGGCTGTCCTGAGAGGAACTTCAAGTCCAAAGAGCCTTGATGTTCCACATAAAGCCGTGGCAATGAGTTGCTGTGGTGCTCTGATCACAAGATTTACCCGGGCCAAAATAAACAAAAATGCCATCAATGTGCCAAGTCAGTCAACCAGATTATAGAGATCGTATATGACTAGGATATACTAAGATCATCAAGCATAAGGGCCACGAGTGACTTGGAGATGCCTTGTGGCTGGACGGCTGGAGTAGGGTGCCGGCTACGCCGGCGGCTCCACGTCTCACAGGCACTCAGGCCACGTGGCCATAGATCCATGGAGATTCAATGGGAAGAATCCCCTTGCACCAGCAGTATATCTCTCTCTATATATTATTTACTCTATAAAAAACAAACATAAACATATATATATATATACATATCTATATTGTATATATATATATAAATATTTTTTTTTTAAAAAAATATATATATATATATAATGTGAACAATTTATATCCAGTGTAAGTAATGCATAGTAATTCTATGATCCCGCAGTAGATTCTTGCAACGAACTTATGGATCCAGGCGTTGCACCAGCGGAGTCGCCTCCTTCAGCTGCTTCACCGAAGCCTGAAGCCGCAACCACCAAGGGAGCTGCGTGGCCCCCTGCGGCCTGGATTCCAACGGTGATCTGACCAGCTCCAAGCTCCGAGATATGGGTCTAGATATGTTAATGGGTGTTTCTCAAGTCACAAGGATTCCCCTAAATCATCCTGTCTTAACCATTTATAGCAATAAACCGACCATGTGTGGGGTCTCTTAGTTTGAGAAAGCCCCAGATATGTTGCATACTATACAAGGTCGCTTAATGTCATATGAGCTCACGTATTGCTTTATTTTGAATCACGTCATGTAATGTAATGTAATGTGTGGAATGGTATGGTATGGCGTGATGTCATGACATGCTATGGTCTGCACGGACATGTGCACGGATATCATGCAATGGAGTGCAACGTAATATAAGCTAAAGCATGGCATTTCAACGTAATCTTTCATGCATGTATGTATAGAAGGTGAGAATAATTGAGAAAATGTGTCTTTATAGAGATTGACATGCGTTGGAACACATATAAAAATTTGAACCTATTTGTGTATCTGTTTTGAGTCTGATTTTCTGCAAGTTCAATTGTTCATCGATTTTTGTATGTATGTAAATGATTGTGTACATATCTCTCTATATATGTATCATATGATTATCCATACTATGCCAGTTGTGCTACTACTTGATTCGACAGATTCTGGTCACCAATTGGCTGCTTGGGCCACCCCATCCTCCAAGCTCCTGGCCGCTTGCCCAAGCGCAGTGCTGTTTACTGCTTAGTCACTACAGTAGTTCTTCCTTACCCACGCAGTGTGCGGAATATGCAAACATCACCGGATCTGCAGAAAATGATCCACAGTGGTACACCCAGAATGGGCCGTTTCCCTAGATCCGGGTCGATGCAATCCATCGAAACAGGAGCACATTGACACCGTAGCCATAGTTGTTCTAGTTGCGAATTCACCAGCTTGCCACGTCTGGTCCAATGGATGACCAAACACGCCCTCCCAGAGCCTGGCCTCCAGCATGTCGATGTCGGCTTGCAGTTCATCAACTGCTGCTGTCTTCTCCTAGCTTCGCGCCACTGTCAGAGACCATTCCAAGGATTTCCAATTCCTTGAACTAACCATTTATGGTGCTCAGTCAGGAGACTTTGGCAACCCCGAACTCCAAGTCGTCAGTTGTTGCAATTGCCTTCCAAGTGTGGACTGTGTCCATGTCTCAATCACATGTGGAAGCCAAATAATACCATAGGTTCCATCAATGAACACCCAAAACTTATTGCTGCTGAAGTCGACATATCACCAGGGTGATTGGAGGGAAAGTAGACGGGCCCATACCATGTCAATTGGAGACCACCTTCTGCCAGAAGAACCACGGAATTTGGTCCTATGGGAACGTAACGTTGCCATTGTAGAGCAACCAATATGTCCCACGTGCAGACGCGCATCCCAAAGGGTGATTTCCCATGGTGCACGCCAAAGGAACATGTGCAATCGGTAGCTCTCCAACAGTCGGACTAAAGAGAACAACATTCTGAACTCCCTCTGATGGATTACAAACAAGCGTGCTCTATATGCATTATATAAAAAACACATATGACTACATGTACATATAGAGAGAGAGAGAGACATAGTTAGATCTGTACAAACATAGACATAGACATTGACATATATGCGTAATTATGTAGAGTATATAGTACATACATTCATATACTAAATCGGTGGTTCTGTATATACTTTACATACTCTACATTTATTATCATGTATGTATATATATATTACATATATTATCAATTGCTTATAAGCCATTTGTAGAAATAAACCAACCATTTTTAGGGTCCCTTATTCTGAGCAACCACCGTATATGCAGCAATGGTATACCTGTACTTGGGCATCATAGCGGGTAGACCGCATGTCACCAGACGCTCCAGATCTGAGGCGCCCACAGCCCGGGTGGCTTTGTTGCCCTTGATCTCTTTGTTGCAATGATCTGCGGTGCGGGTGGTTGGTTGTGGTTGATGATTAAAATTATTTAATGATAATGATAATATTAATAGTAACAATAATAGTGATGATAAGAGATAGTGAATAGTGGTAGATGGTGGTAAATGCCATTGAATACCGATTCATAAGCAACAACTCACAGGGGAATATTCCAGTAATGATGAACTCGTTCAGCGAAGCCGACCAGGAACCATGAGAATCATTCTATGCAACACGGGCAAACAGGTGACCAACAGATTTTCAGGTCTGCTAAATGATTCCTGCCAGTGGCACACACACACATCAAAAGCGCCAGCAAACCTTGCATCATGCAGCAGGAAGCAGTCCAGTCAGAAGAGCTTTTTTTGACGGTCGATTTGGAAGCCAATCGAGCGTCATAGCACCTTTCCGATGGTCAAACATTGATTTCTATTTCAGTGCTTCTTAAAATAGACATACCCCAAATCATCCAGCATTATCCATTTAGACCAATAAACCAAGCATAGCCTTGGCGTTCCCTATTCCGAGAAACCATCATATAGTTAGTATATCCCTGGTATTATTGTTGGTTATTTCATCCGTTATTATAAACTACCATTAATGACCATGAACCACCACCATTCGCCGCTTATTGCGGCTACCACCACGGGGCTCCCAAGGGGAGACCATCGGAGCGGTGGCCTTTCTTGGTCTGTTCCTGGGTAGCTTCGGTCTGCAACTTGTTGAGCAAGGACTGGCGCAAGCGTTGAAGGACAGGTAGGATAGTGGGCATTGAGTTATTCCTATACATATGTGTTTTTTAAATGTATTTATATATATATATGTATATGTGTGTTTCTCAATATACTCCTGAATAGCCGTATGTGCATATAAAGATATATATATATATACACATACAAATATATGTATATATATTTTTACATATCTGTCCCTCAATAAACTCTTGAAGAGTTGTATGTGGATATAAATACAAATGTATACTGTATATATATATATACATTATACTTTTGATATGTAGGATGGATGGATGGATGGATGGATGGATGGATGGATGGATGGATGGATGGATGGATGGATGGATGGATGGATGGATGAATGGATGGATGGATGGATGGATGGATGGATGGATGGATGGATGGATGGATTAACCTGATGAAACGCAACATCAATGATGGGATCTGGTAAAGTCAGTAGCTGGCCAATTCCTTCACCAAGGTAGCTGATCAGAAACTACAAGCAGGTTTCAGTGTAATCCCCAACCAGGAGCCCAGAGTAGAAACATGTTCCATATAGCGCACGTGAAAAAAGACAACTGGTGCTCAAGAATACGTCCGGAAGAACTAATCAAAGTTGCTGGTTGATTCAGCTCGGTAAAAATGGATTACTTTTGAGGGGACAATAAAAACGAATCAACAGGTACATGATCATTCGCACTGGCTTTCTATGGTTTTTACCATGGTTTTGCCTGTAAAAACTGATTGTTCATATGTTTTCTATGGTTTTTCCCATGGTTTTGCCTGTAAAAACTGTTTTTTTCATATGTTTATACGTATTTTCCCATGGTTTCCCCGGTTGGTACCCTGGTTTTCCTATCAAAACTCAGCATTTTCAGCTGCGGATGACGACCGCCACGGCCGAGCTCCGCGTGCCTGCAGCATGTCTTTGATGCTGACCATGGCTGCTGAGGCAGCGGTGGGGGCCACCTACAGCGGCCCGCGGCAGGGAGATGTTGGGTCAATCGTAGCCTTATAACGGTTGATGATGGTGAGATATATATCATGGCAAATATATATCTATATGTTATGTAATGATAGCTTATAGCTTAAAGGTGTTTAATGGTTTTGGATAGTTGATACTGGTTGATTATGGTTTAGATTAGATTGTAATGGGTAATCATGGCTGTTATATAATCTAGAATTTTTAATGTGAACCATCTTTTTTGGTTATACCAGGGATTGCTAAACCAGCAAGACCCCAAACGATAAGGTTGTACAAAGAGTTTCTTACTAGTTCTTGACGTTATACCTAGGCATACCCACGGGTATACCGTGAAGACTTGGATGGTCATAGTCCATCATAGGGCCATGTCACCTTAATAGGAAGTCACCACCCACCGCAAAGGGACTTAGATGGACTGATTCTGCTTCAAACTATGCATGCCAACCGGTCGACCACTCCTCAAAACAGCCAGGCGTGGTTGTTTGATGTTTTTGAGCAACGAGAAGCAAAGGATCCTAGGTGAATGCCGAAGGATTCTTGGTGAATAATGTTTGCAATGTCCCAACAGCTATGCTGAGCCACTACTGATTTGCGGCCCCTGATGAACTGATCATGGCCGATCCATACTTTCCCGCTGCATCCCAGCGACCAATTTGGCCAGGACTGAACTGTGAAGACGATCTGCCTGCGGAAGATGGCGCAGCTTTTGAAATTTGCAAAAAAGACTTGATCATGTCGGGGTTGCCTGCGCATCCCGCCATCTATGAACGGATATACAAAAATACATATACCGTAGACACTAGAGATGAGCAATTCCAAACTCTTGGGCTGCCTGTTACTGCAGCAAGTTCCAGTGCACCAAGTCGAAATTGTTTTCTGGTCATCAAATAATATTGAATTTACATGTGTATATACACATGTAGATACAATTACATCATGATAATATCATGAATCTATACAAATGGATAGCAATTGCCATAATGGATTCGGAAGCTGAATCCGAGTAATTAATTGAAAGCGAAGCCATGCTTTATGAAGCAGCAGATCTGGCCCTGGAAATGGAAAGAAGTGGCAGGTTATGAGTGTCTGCATCACTTGAAATGAGCGCTTTGACATGGGTTTGTTCATATCCCCTAGATATCTGAGTTCCGAAGAAAACTCACAAGCCGTTCGGATTCGGCCGGTGATCCACCAGAAGAGTCTTCGAAATAGCCTGTCCAGCCATGAACTGAACGGATGATCATCATATATCACAATGTGTGAAAGTCAATGATCACACAGCTGGTTGGTGGTTTTCACCACCCCTATAGAAACTAACCTTATCAACCAACCAATCTCATGTGGTAATACTTTTAGGAAAACAATATTGCTGTGGGTCAAAACCCCGTACCCCTGGTTCCCCTATCATTAACCATTGTTTTCCCTCTTATTGTTGGTGGAAATCCCCCATTATTGGTTGGTTAATATTGACCCATGGCCTGAAACCACCAACCAGACTGTGTGGGTGTCTGACACGGTGTCTGTGCACATCAGTGCCACGCCCTGGCCTCGCCCTGCAGGAAGGAGACCAACTTGTCCTTCGATCACCCCTTGATCCGGTCGTTGGCTAAGCTGTGTGGCCACTTCCCCTGGGGGACTCCATCCCAGCAATTTTGACATTTCTCGACTGGATCCCTCATATCACCACAAATCAACTGAAAAGCTTTGCAGCGAAAGATCTTCAGAACGGAGTACTCTTTCCACAAGTGGAAACTAGCATCATTGCCATGGTTGGTTGCTAATGGATAGTAATGGCGACGATTAGATAGATATAATTGGCAATGACTACCAGAAACGATTGTTGAATATAGTATATTTAATTGCTAAGCACGCTCATAGCTGTTTAACCATTATTTTTAACCACCATTAATTGAGTGGTAATCATGGGCCATGGACAATCATGGTTTCTTCATTGCAATCGAATTTCACACTGCTATCCCAATACATTACCATTTCATACCATTTCCTATCATCATCATAACAAAATAGCCAATCATGTGTTATTCATGTGCGGAAAATGGTAACCTATTCGTGTAATCGTGCTATCCCAATTGGTTACCATCGAGCTTACTGTATGACCCTCAATGACTACCAAATTCCGATCTGAAAATCATCAGTACCTGTTGGTTCATCATGGTTACCAATGGGTGACCCATTGCTTACCCGTTGGATACACCCATGAGTTAGCCATTGTTTACCCATGGAATACTCACGGGTTGATATCGCCTTCCCAGGCGCATCGTCCTGCACTTCCTTCTTCATCTGCCCCTTGGATCGGAGAGACGCCAACGAGGTAGCGCGGCTGACCTGCCAGCGAGATGATCCGACACAAACAGCCTGGTCTCCTTGGGACCTTGGGAAGGCAATCTACAGATGGCCATGGGTCAAGCAGTTAACCAGCAATAAATGGGAATTATAACTAACAATATAGCGATAACAATAACTGTTGACCCATAGCCAGATGACTATGCTTCCAGTTACCAGCGGCTACCAGTTCTGCTTTGGACCCTTGTCATTGATGTTAGTTACCTACTATTTCATGGTAGCATAGGGTACTAGACTATGTAGACCACAGGTAACATATGGGGGGGTTCTCAAAATAGGAAACCCCTAAAAATGGTTGGCTTATAACTGTATATAAATTGTTTATATCGGATGATATAGGGGGTAATTACCCTACATTGAGAAAAAAACATGTTGTGTGAAATAAACATAAGACCGTCCATCAAATAACCCCATAAATACAGAATTTCTAGTTGAAGTGTGCTTTTCTGGGCGCTCTAAGGAAATACTTCAAATATCTAGAGCTCAGTGCACAACACATACTTTCCAGCGACCCAGAAACAAGAAATCGTTGGGATGCCTGGCTTATGGTCTGACAGGTGAAATCCCTGTGTCGTGATTGGATGGTCCTGTGCTTGAAAGGTGGCTCCCTAAGTTGGGAACACTGGAGCCTTCTAGGTACCAATATTCATCGACAGTCCCTCTGATGCCGGAAACCATGGCTTTCCACGAACATCCCATTGCGGGACAACTTTGAAGCTGGTCAAACCCGGCCATCCACACGTTGCTCTGGAAGCCTATCGAAGTATCAACAGTTCAGCCGACAAAATTGTGTGGTCATTTTCTACCATTGAGTTGCTCAAAAACCACCATGCTAGATCCGAGTAGTCTTTTCAAGTAGTACCTATATCCAAATGGTGTATCCAAGTAGTATACAGTCCGACCCAATGAACCGAGTAGATCCAAGCAGTATCACTACATATCATTACGCTGCCCTTCACAGCTTCGAACACCACCTGGACAAAGCTCTTCGCCAAATGTTTCTTTTCGTTCCTGCGCTGTCGGCGTTGCTTGAAACAGAGCCTAGAAATGCCATGTTGGACCACTGTGGGATTGTGGGTTGGTTCTTAATCTGCAATATCGCTGAGGATGCAATGACACTGACAACACCAACAACGACAAGCCAAACAACATGGAAGTAACGACAAAACAAGCAACATCGAAATAGAGAAAAGCTTTGTACATGCATATACTGAACTACCATTTCGCAAGCCGTTTGCCATAGCCCGACTAAAACCCTTCTGGTCCCCTTATCATGAATGGTTAATAGGTATGTCCAAAATGACTTGCAATAGATCAACCAGGTGGCGCAAACGATCCCCTGAGTGCTGCACCCGCTGACGGAAGAAGAACTCATCACATCAATGGCCTTGAGGCCAAAACGCAGGAGCCGTGCAAAATACCTGGAAACCAACCCATGAGTTTCTGGTTGGTTCGTGGCTATTTCCAATGAAAATGGCTTCCAATAAACATGAATCAACCATAATAGAGCCTATTAACAGCTCGTGCAACCGCAAACTCACAATAAATCCGCGAGGACTTTGCTGATGGCTTCTATGGTGCTAGGATGCTCACTCATTTTTTATCTGAAACTGTTGACTGTGGGGATGCTTTTCCTTTGGACGAATACAAGAGGGGAGAAACAAACAAAGCCCTTCATCCCAAATGATGGATCGATGGTAAGGTACCACACCCCAAGCGCACGATCTAATCATGCAACATTCGAAGTTGTGACAGGTCTCTGGTGATGGAATAAAATCACACATAAATCATGGGCCGGTGCGATAGCGATGTCCAGGTGAGAATTGCCAAAGTAAGTGATAACGGGATGTCCGGTATTGATTATCATTCAATCACCAATCCTTTGTTGCAAAAAAAAACTCATTGCATAAAAAAAAGAACGGACTACAACCAATAACCATAGGTATTGATCATTTGAAAAATTGGTACTGATCATTTAGCTGAGCTGGTCATCTCATTTAACGACGACCCAATCCGCCGACCTTGTTCACCGCTTCCAACTCCTGCAGGGGCGGCGTTTCAGTCATGCTGAGTCATGCTGCAACGCCGGCTGTAGATCAATTGTGTTGTCCTTCACTTCACCATCGCCGACGTTTCCCATGAATCAAAAAGTCATCAGATCGTCCCGGTGGAATTGGACATCTCCACTGGTGTATCCGTGATGTGCCGTAAGATTTGATCTGACTTGATGTTTTGTTTCTTCCTAAACAGCTTGTTACTATAGATCACCGGAGTCATTGTCTGTTGGTTTCATGGCCACAGCATTTCATAGCCAGTCTACACCAGGGGTGGCATCCCAAGCAACTCGGAAGCACTCAAGGTCTGGTAGACCGTGGTGAACATAAACCAACCAGACTTGGATGGTCTGATCTAGCTATTCCTGGCAAGAGGCGATGATCTATTCTCAGGTATGACTCATGGTATATCAAATGACTCCAGTTGGTTGATGATCTGAGCCGCCCTGAAAATATATGATGTTGACTAATTGACTAATATTATACTATATACTAACGTTTGACAAATGTTTACCGTGGTTGCTGGAATGATTGGCAATGTTTGACCCCTTGAGTGATGCAAAACCACGAATGATCCGTCTTGACCACGGTGAATTGGTTATAACTCAGACAACAATCACTGATGCTTATCATTTACCATTAAGCACGGTTCATCAGTTGACAGTTAATGCTTGGTGGTTGTCTACTACTTGGCTAGGCCACTCCTGGGGGCCGCTGGTGGCCTCGCTTCCCCTTATGGGATAGCCGCGTAGTCGCCCTGGCTCCTGGCCCTCCCAACCACGTTGCGGCAGTTGTGATGACCCTGCGCTGGTCCTCCACTCGCAGCTTTTGGCGGTCCTCGAAGTCAGAGGCCTGGCAGGAGCCCATGGAGGGTGACGAAACCGCGCGGTGCTGATGGGGGGTTTTGTGGGTTTACCCGAAAACACAATGCAAAATCACATTTTACGGTTGGTTTTTTTGTATATATATATATATATATGTGTGTGTGTTATATATGTTTATTGGGGGGTTCTATGGGTTTCCATGGAACTCACCTGACCTAACAATGGAAAATCACATTTTCTGTGGGGACACTGGCTTATGCTCTGTTGAACGCTGGTACGGTAATGGAAATATCGGGAAAATAGCTACAATCAAAGGGTATTGACCACAGTCAACAACCAACCACCATGGCTCATGAAGTGTGGGGGCAAACATGGTTGATATGGTGGGTATTACTTAGGTGGCTGATTTTGGGTCAGGATTATCAACCATCATCAACCACCGATATGTATCAGCCAGCTCATTGACCACTACCCACTATATTAATTCACAATCGGCACATGTTGATGGTGTTGGATGACCACCCCCAAAGATGATAAAGAATCAGTTTTGGCCATGGCCCACATGAGCGATGCAAATAGCCAAAACTGCTTGGCAGGCCATGGTTCACTGTGGTGAATGGTTTTTGATAACAAATAAGCAGCAACAATCGGAAGATGAATAACCCTGAAGGTATTGATCAAAACGACAGCCTAATGTAGGTGCTGTCTAACTTCAAGATTCTTTAAGATGTTCCATCGTCACTTAAGAATAAGTTTAACCAAGTATGTGCATGTATATACTGTATGTTGAATTGTTCTTCCTATAAACTAAAATTATATACAGTACTTCGTGAATCTTGATGTTGGTTGGTGACAATTCGAATTTCCAGCGTAGGGATACTGATAGTGGCAATGCACCCACGGTGATTGTTGTGATGTCCATTGGTCGTTGGTTGATGAACCTCCGATCATCCTTTGGGAGGCACTAAATCTATGGTAACTATGGCTATGAATATATATACCCCAATCTCTAACACTAAATCTGTTCAGTTCGAGTGACATGAAACTCGTTCGTCTGTGGGTCAAAACCTTGTACCCCTGGTTCCCCCATCATTAACCATTGCTTTCCCTACTATTGTTGGTTATTATCCCCCATGAAATTGGTTGGTTAATATTGACCCATAGCCATATAGTTGGTATGTATCCCCTGTAATTGTTAGTTATCATCCCCTATTATTAACCATTAATCAGCCATTCATCGCAGAGATTCATTGCTGTGTGCCGCCGCCTTTTGGTCACAGGTGGCAGTGGTGTCTTTCAAGTACTGCCTTGGCAGATCGCTGGGAGGTGGAAATTGGATCCACTGTTGGCCACTTGAATGATCCGTTGGCATCTCGCTTAAAAAAAAATCTGAGATTTATCATATATATATATAAATCGATAGTCTATGTTCTCCAAAAGTATACTTTACATAACTTAAAACAAATACAACTTCGAATTGTAAATTCTAATAATGACTTTATATAAATAAAATAATATAAAATAATCATTGTAACTTTTGAGCATCATGTAATAATGACTTTATCGTTACAATCATGACTCAAAAAACTAGTTATAATCCATGACTTTTGACCTCTGCGAGAAGGCAAGTCTTGGGATCGTTTGCAAAGGTCCGAGGCTCTCATCTGCTGCCTTGGTGGTCTTGGTGCTATCCAAGTTGTCCTGCAACTGTGCCTGGCTGGTGCAGTCGCGTAGGAGCGGTCATGGACCAGTTAAACAACACATGATACCATGTGAGCATGTGATATATATATATATGTATATATATTTATTTATTTGTTTATTTATTTATAGATATATATGTATAGATATATGTGAACTGTGAACTATGTGTATAACACTATGTTATACTTCAAGTTGCAGCTACCAGTTGCAGCTTTGACTACCGTGATAAGGAAAGGTTTACGGATTCACTATTCCCACATGCCAGCTGCATGGGCTGCTCGGGAGATTGGTAGCAACTCATATTTCCATACAAGCAGCCAGTTGCAGGCATGGCTGGGCATCACAAAAGATGTTGAGCCAAAAACACTGGCGCTCGCTCATACCTGGCCGGCTGGTCCCTCGATCTGTTTGCCTGATTGCAATGAATCTGAATAGAAATGACGAAGCATCAAAGAAATTCACGAGATGCTGAACGTAGCAATGCCCAAAGATGAGTCAAACACAAACAGATAAATAGGATTTCCTGTAGCTCAATACACTTGAGGCAGTTCTCAATCACAAACAGATGCGACTTCCGCAACGCACCCCAAATTGCCCCATAACCCTGCAAGTGTATGTCTTCATTTGCTGCCAACCCCAGCTGCAAGCGGACCGCCACCTTCTGCTGAAGCTTTTTGCTCTTCAAGGCCGTCTTCTTGTCCAAATCCTGCTGCAAGTTGGAGCTGTATCCTGATGTATCCGTCGTTAAACTGATGGTCTGCCATTTGGTCAGGGCACTCCTGGTAGCTCCAACTGGCTCCCTTTCGAAAAGGGCTATAAACATACCCCGGGCTCCTGGCCTCGCTCCCCCAACCACCAGCCAGTGGTCATGATACCATTTCCACAACAGCTCCTGCCTTCTGCTCTGAGGCCTCCTCATTCTTTAGACCTAGTGAGATTCAGCCCCGATGGCCAGGACAGGTGGGAATCGGCATCTGGGACAGGGCTCTTCCATATATCTGCAGGTGTACGTTAAAATTTGTGGAGGCAAAAACTCCGACACCAGTATTTCGACGCCCCATTGCTCTGTTCGGAACTGTTGAATGCCCCATTGCTCCGTTTTGGAACTGTAGGTGACCAACCTGCAACCCCAACATGCCCAAAGTTGGCCCCATGCTGGCTTCAAGGCCCATGTTGAATGCCCCATTGCTCCGGTTTGGCACTGTAGATTACCAACCTGCAACCCCAACATGCCCAAAGTTGGCCCCATGCTGGCTTCAAGGCCCATGTTGAATGCCCCATTGCTCCGGTTTGGCACTGTAGATTACCAACCTGCAACCCCAACATGCCCAAAGTTGGCCCCATGCTGGCTTCAAGGCCCATGTTGAATGCCCCATTGCTCCGGTTTGGCACTGTAGATTACCAACCTGCAACCCCAACATGCCCAAAGTTGGCCCCATGCTGGCTTCAAGGCCCATGTTGAATGCCCCATTGCTCCGGTTTGGCACTGTAGATTACCAACCTGCAACCCCAACATGCCCAAAGTTGGCCCCATGCTGGCTTCAAGGCCCATGTTGAATGCCCATTGCTCCGTTTTGGAACTGTAGGTTACCAACCTGCGACCCCAACATGCCCAAAGTTGGCCCCATGCTGGCTTCAAGGCCCATGTTGAATGCCCCATTGCTCCGGTTTGGAACTGTAGGTTGCCAACCTGCAACCCCAACATGCCCAAAGTTGGCCCCATGCTGGCTTCAAGGCCCATGTTGAATGCCCCATTGCTCCGTTTTGGAACTGTAGGTTACCAACCTGCAACCCCAACAGGCCCAAAGTTGGCCCCATGCTGGCTTCAAGGCCCATGTTGAATGCCCCATTGCTCCGTTTTGGAACTGTAGGTTACCAACCTGCAACCCCAACATGCCCAAAGTTGGCCCCATGCTGGCTTCAAGGCCCATGTTGAATGCCCCATTGCTCGGTTTTGGAACTGTAGGTTACCAACCTGCAACCCCAACAAGCCCAAAGTTGGCCCCATGCTGGCTTCAAGGCCCATGTTGAATGCCCCATTGCTCCGTTTTGGAACTGTAGGTTACCAACCTGCAACCCCAACATGCCCAAAGTTGGCCCCATGCTGGCTTCAAGGCCCATGTTGAATGCCCCATTGCTCCGTTTTGGAACTGTAGGTTACCAACCTGCAACCCCAACATGCCCAAAGTTGGCCCCATGCTGGCTTCAAGGCCCATGTTGAATGCCCCATTGCTCCGTTTTGGAACTGTAGGTTACCAACCTGCAACCCCAACAAGTTGGCCCCATGCTGGCTTCAAGGCCCATGTTGAATGCCCCATTGCTCCGTTTTGGAACTGTAGGTTACCAACCTGCAACCCCAACAAGCCCAAAGTTGGCCCCATGCTGGCTTCAAGGCCCATGTTGAATGCCCCATTGCTCCGGTTTGGAACTGTGCAACCCCAACATGCCCAATTTTGGCCCCATGCTGGCTTCAAGGCCCATGTTGAATGCCCCATTGCTCGGTTTTGGAACTGTAGGTTACCAACCTGCAACCCCAACATGCCCAAAGTTGGCCCCATGCTGGCTTCAAGGCCCATGTTGAATGCACCATTGCTCCGTTTTGGCACTGTAGATTACCAACCTGCAACCCCAACAGGCCCAAAGTTGGCCCAATGCTGGCTTCAAGGCCCATGTTGAATGCCCCATGGCTCCGTTTTGGCACTGTAGGTTACCAATGCCATCCCCAAGAGGCCCAAAGTTGGCCCCACGCTGGCTTCAAGGCCCATGTTACCAGTCAAGAGCAGCGCAGGATCTTACGGCGCTGTCATCCCTGATCCAGCCACGTTGGAGAAGCGCACTCTGATTCACATCCACCAGTAAGATTCATTGTACTTTTGTATCTATTCTTCATGGGTTCGTTGCAACTCATTATGACGAAACTTCTACCCAACGAGGGCCAGCAGGGCCATCTTTCGCGCGAAAGGCCGTTCTCATCGAGTATCATCAGCCATATCTTTGTCATGAGAGCACCAAAAGCAGGCTGGAGAAGACAAGTAGGGGTTTCTCACAATAAGGGTACCCCCAAATCATCCCATATATTTTGTGTCAGTAAGAAACCATCCATTTTTGGGGTGCCCTATGGCCTGAGAAACACCCAAATTGATCGCTCTCTCAACCCCGGCTAGGCCTACCCCATGGTTGCAAGTCCCTAAAAATGGTACCACTCAGCAACAGATCTCTGGGGTGCCGAACCTGCCAGAGTTCGTTCAGAGGCCTTGGCTGAGTAGTGAAATGGCTATGGGCTATGGATAGGTGTGGATATGGATGCTCTGTATGGCTATGGATGGCTAAGTCATGTATGGTCTGTGTGGTATGTATGGATCCCAAAGATATACTTGAGTTGGTACGAGTTAGTGATTTAGTGGATGTTCTCAAAGAATGGTTCCTGGGATGTGAGCTGACCAGGTGTCTTGACCCACCCCTTACATCACCACAAATGTTGATTATAACCAATTTCACAGAAAGTGTCAGGTCTATGTGCAGACATAACCGGGCTATGATCTACACTACTGTAGATTCTGCGAGTTTGATCATCGTGTAGATTGTGACCGTCGCGGCACCAATCATAGGATTCACTTCGCTTCCAGGGTCACGTAACGAATGCTGCAAGCTGCAGCAGCCCTGCGGACAAGCGGCTGCTCTCTTCTCGAACTCAGCTTTCTCCAACTCTGCCTATGCCCAGCGTAGAAGAGGGGGTGGACCAGGTCCGACAGGGAACCCACTAAATTCATTGCATCAGATGGTTTCGAACTTCCATGTAAGAAAAAAACAACAGTATCAAAGAATCACAACAGTTGCAGGGAATAACTTTTGTCTGTGAGCTTGGCTGTGAAGTGGTAGCCCTTGAAAACACATTTGAAAACAATTGTGGGACAAAATTATTGAGCACCAATCAGTGCAGAAATGAACCGATTAGATACCTAACTACGGGACGTTACGGGACATTTAATGATATTTACCCAACTTTGGTGATGGTTGGCTGCGTAACTTCATGGCAGCTGTGAGAAATCTTTCACTCCTGGCCTTCTCCTGGACGAACTTGTCTTGCAGGTCAGAAAGCATGGTCACTACACCTGGGTCCAGCGTTGGTTGCCAGCTGCTGGGAATTGTCGAACCACTTAATCCCAGAAATGGAAAATCGACAAGCTTTGGTTGCCAGCTGCTGATGGGAAAATCGACAGGAAACCACTGGAATTGGTGGTTAAAACAAGGTTTTCCGGTAGATTGTCCTATCAAGAACCCGACCCAACCAGGCTTTTATGTCTCAATGCACCCAAATGAGGCAAGGAGCAAGCCTATTCAGAATTTAGATCAGTTCAGGACAGCTAAGCTGTTTGGGACTAAGAAATGACTTACCACCTGCTCTAGTTTGAATGTGATGGAATGTGATTTCCTCATGGTCAATCATGAAGAATGGTTAATTCATACAGGAGATTAATGTGACATGGTGGTTTCTCAAAATAGGGGACCCCAATTATGGATAGTTTATTATTGCTATAAATACTTACTATTGGATGAGGTTGAGAAATGGTACGTGATCCAATTTGATCCACCAATAAGTGCCAGGTGTTTGTTCTTTTCACCTCCACTAATTTACCAACAACTTTGCACCAAGGTGGCCACACTTCAAAACTACAGTGGCTGTGGGTCAAGACAAATGACTGCGAATGACTGCGGGAATGGTTGTGAACAACATGGTCACCTCGAGTATATCTAGTTATTTTCATAGGATTGTATAGGTCTACAGACATATATTTCAATATATGAGCTCACCTGTGCATATGTAGAAGCATGTCATTTTGCATCTGCAAAAAGAATGAGCGCATGGTGCCCGTTTACCCATGGTAAACACCCCAGTTTCCAACGTGCTGCTTGCCCCATGAAAAACTGTGGATGGCCTGCGGGAACGACCCGCGCCTTCTGATTGAAACTCGTAGCCAGCCACCTGCTTGGATCGGATGTGCTCTGCTGGTTTTTGATCCAAGCAGCTCTCACCTTGACCCTGTGCCCTCCAGTTGACCATGGACGATCAAGTTGATGGATGTTGATTGCATGTAGATTTCAAGATATGCATAGTCTATGTAGTATGTAATAATTCACCAAAACAAGTTTCCAATCACTTCACCAGCGAAGCATCTCTGCAGGACGTCCCATGGCCTCTGGCTTCTTACTGGACTGGATGAATGCCGTGATGGCGTCTTTGACCTTGCAGCATCTTGCAGCTGGGACGGCTTCGCTCAGCAGTTCTCTGGTTTTGACCACTGCCAGGAGGTATGAAGGAATTTGAGAGAGGCCATATCTGCAAAGCAAGTTGGGACATGAACTTCTATTCACGTGAGCTTCAGCTACACCTTCAGATGTGGAATGCTAATCCACAGCTGCATTTCTACGGACATCAATGGGTTGCGATTGTTAACAACCTCCACTTGGGGGGTTTCTTAAAATAGGGAACCTTCAATATTACTCTAAATGATAAATCAGCTGGATGATTTTGGTCCCTGAGACTTGAGAAGCCACCAATTGTTTTCAGCGATGGGATTTCTAGGGGAACACTAGACAATTTCTAGGATTATTACGGGAATACTAGTATATAGAGTGGGATTGAATCATGTTGACTCCCTGAATATGGCTGTGGATCAAAACCCCGAACCCCTGCTTCCCATCATTAATCATTGTTTTCCCTATTATAGTTGCTTTATATTGATGGTTAATATTGACCCATACCCATATTCCTGGGCTGAGAAACAATGAGTCAAGCCGACACAGCGACAGCTGCGTGTTTCGCACGCATGGCAGCGGCGAGCCGACCCC
>VSDK01022888.1:711791-750190 GCA_009767595.1 Symbiodinium kawagutii
GTGTTTGCCCCCGGATGGGCGGGGGGGAGCCGACCTCCTTGCTGTGGCGGTCCGAGACTGGCAGCTCTGGCCTGGGCGATCCAGAGTCGTCAACAGAAAGGGATCATGGTAGCAACAAAGCCGGACAAAATCACAAGAAATCAGCAACAAAATTGGCAAAATCATGAAAAATCAGCAACAAAACGGGCAAAATCATTAAACATCAGAAGAATATAGAAGAATACGCATGCTGTTTAATCGAAATTGTATTCAAACATGTTCGTTTTATAACGGTTTTAAAATCAAGAACAAGTACACAGCCCTCCGATCAACAAGAATGCAACGAACAACTGTAAGAATTGCATAACTATTCCCATCACCGAACATTGACGAAAACGGCAATGAGAAGAACAACTATGGCGAAACACTGTTCAAAGAACGCAGCAATTACAGGATCATTTGATTTCTGAAAGCAGGCAACGATATGTCTATGTATATCTTATCTAATAGTTTAGAAATCTCGACTGTATTACTAGACTATTAGATAACTAAGATATATTGATCAACTAAACGTAACTAAACTATCAGTTGATGGGATTTACCAATCCAATAGGTATATATCTGTTAAAGTATATGTAGTGAACCAGGTTGGTGGCTCATCGGTGGCTCATCAACCTGTTAGCTCGACTCTGCCTCCTATGCTATGCTTGGTTCAAACTTCATCAGCCTCCGACCCACAGTATCTCTTCCACCCGGTGTGTGGCGCTCGAACAACCATCTACCCTTCATCAGTCCAACAGTAGTCATGTGTAGAGCTGAGAACAACCAGTTGCCTAGGGAGACCCCATGGTTCTGAAATGGACGGCCCCACTCACTGTCACTCGGTTGCTTCTGCGATGCTACACTTTCCGGACATCAGCTATGCTCCCGCACATTTCCAAGAGAGCAGTGTCCTCACCAGCAGCTGCCTGAGCCAGGCGCTTGTTCTGGCCAAAAAATACTGGACCCTGATCAACATGATAATCCACATCGTCAAATACCAGGTACTGTATTCTTCTCAGTATTCCAATGGCATAGTGAACTGATCGATAGTCATTCACTTAGTGCTCTATGATTTCTGTGAACATTCGGACTGGAGGAACATTAACTAATTGCCAATTTCACCGGGTAGATGACTGCTTTTTCAAATGGTTGATGTAGGTATCCAGTCATAGCAGAATTTACATGAATTTACCATAGAAAACACATGCACGAAGCTTCTGGTAAAAGAATGCGCCAGTTGTGTAAAATCATAGCTCATTGAACCTCTTATGGTTGCAGTACAACAATTGTTGACACTTGGCAAATAGATGACTGGTTGAAGGTTGAAGCACCAACTCTCAACTGGTTGAAATTAATGAAAACTGTAACCAACTGGTATATCATTAACTGGTATATTCACACCAACTGGTATATCGCAAATATATCACTGGTATATCGCAAATCTCTCTTGGAACCGGTGCTGTGGATCCCCCATTCACACCAACGACAACGGGGCGGCACCTGCTTCCGGTCGTAGGCCTGCGGCTCCACAGCCAGCACGGCGATGGTTACCCACCGTCGACCAAGGTTCCAATGCTTCACGAAAGGAGCATTCAAACCATAGGAACCTTGGTGGTTTCTCAAAGATCATCTGCATATGGGTTACTGGATGATTTGGGGGTACCAAATGGATGGATCAATGTTCAAACCATATGGTGGTTTCTCAAGCCATAGGGAGCCCAAAAAATGGTTGGTTTATGGTTATAACTAATAAACTGGATGATTTAGGGGTACCCCTATTTTGAGAAACCACCATATCCAATGATCTCCATATCTGAGGCTTTATCAAAGATCATCTATAGGAAATGTATTAGTTGGGGATAGTTGGGATGTTTTATCATAGTCAACATATATTCAGGCTTGTAACATCTTACAACCAATAACAATGGAATCAATCGTAGGTTGCAAAATCAGTTTCCCATTGGAATATCCTTTTGGTAGGTCCTATGTCAGTTTGCAGGAGGGCAGTACTGTTTGAACGGATCTTTGAATCTTTTTGATTACATCCATTTTGGGGCAAGAATGATATAGACATCCCCGAGTGTTGATAATGTACGTGGCTGCTGTTGAATGCCGTTACTAATATACTTGATTGTTGTATCCAAATAAGCTCCGCTGTTGAAGCATGAATCATTAGATAACTATCCCATGTTATCCCTAATTAGCCTTGCTATCCATGGCTATCCATGGCGGTGTTTGCTACTTTTGATCTGACATGCCTCTGTTGGCCAATCCTGAGAGCACGATATGTCGGCATTGCCGCGCACCGAGGTCTTGGTCATGGAGTTCATGATGTTCACACAGCGACTCATCAGCCACTATTGGTAACCTGCCTGTAATTCATATCATAGATGCAATGCAGGATAGCGATTAACCATCCTCAGTTTGAACCGTAAACAATGACTGACTGTCTCTGCACCAGGGTTACTACCCATAATTTGCCATAATTAACCCATAATCATGATCAACTATCTACAATTGGTATTGAAAAGAATCATCAACTATCAACCATGGTTGGATAATCTATAATAAGCCTATGCTCAACTATCCACTATGCTAAGTGATTACAAGTCTATCATCAACGACCTACCATTGTAAAGTCATTATAAACCTATCAGCTATCAACTTTGTAATACAATTTGCTATTACCCCTATTCTCGACTATCCACCGTTGTCAAGTGATTAGAAATCTATCATCAACTATCTACCATTGATAGGTCACTATAAACCCTTTACTGGTTGGTGGTTTCAACCCCTATGACACACATTAGTCAGCTAACCATTTGTTGAAAAATCACTCGGGAAAATAAAACATGTCAATCAAACCACCGACCAGTATTACCACTGCTCCTCTTTCCACCACCCCACCTGCTTCTTCAAGGTTGCTACCGCCTTGTCCAGCGCATCCAGCGACTCAATATAGTCCTGGTGGCCATGTCAAAGCCATCATTCCCAGGGATCATCCTGAGGCATGGTTGAAAATAAGGCTCGAAATAGGGATACCCCCACAGTATCCATTGATAGTCATTCATATATTTGTAACAAACCAACCATTTTGGGGTTCCCTATTGAAAAAAAACATAATCTTGAAATTGCCAATCAGCAAAGAGTGGTCAACGACAGTTTGGGCGATTGATTGTATGATGATTTTTCTCAGAAATCGATAAGTATGATAATATATGATAATTATCTACAATCGATCATGACCCGTTTGATGATTAAGGCTAATTGATACATTAAGTCGAACCATCTTAATCATCAAGTATATATACAAACATTATACAGAAAGTTACATAAATAGACTTTCTAATTATAGCTTTGTACAGTCTAGTAGCATTCTAGGTTGTATTATAGCATCATTGGCGGTAAGCTATATATAGCTCTTAGTCTATAGTATAGCATCATTGGTTGAAACTATGTCTGAGTGGTCACTTAACTCTACAACTTAGCGCTCGTCACGGTGGGACGCACGTCCCTCCACATCGATGGTCACTGGCTGAGAGCCGTCCAACCACTTGGCCATCACCAGCCACCTGGGGCACCTCACCCGTGGACAGTCCGTCCTTCGTTCATAATCCCTTCCCCTAACATGGGTGTCACAAATATATACCCCCATATACATAAGCATACGTACACACAGGTACACCAACAATAGTATTAGTGGAGGCCGTTTTTCAAGTTTGGCTTTCTTGGAAGACTTGACCATAATGGGATCATTGAGTGAATAGGTCCTAGCGTCATAGGGCTTCCGACCCCCGGCACCAGCCGCCGCCTTTTTGGCCAATTTGAAATCGGCATTCTCCGACTTTCGCACCTGATCGGTCCGGGCGCAGGCGAAACATCAAGCGCAACCTGAAACTATCCGAAACTTGGAGGCTGCAAGCAATAGTTGGTGGTTGGGAAGTAGACAGACTTGGGTGTAAGCAAAAACATAGATATTGTCTATACACAAACATAGGGGAACTGAAACTCACAAACCCATCTAAGTTTCATTCAAACACGCAAACCGGGAGTCACTCTGGAACTCTCCCAGGGAGCTGCAAGTTTGAGACCCCAAGTTTGTGGTTTCCGCATGGTAAATAAAATATACCAAAATTAATCAAACAAGGACTTCAAATGAAGGGTTTGGAGTTGTCAGGATTCAGAAAGGCTTCACTTGTTTTCAACTTCCTCGTCTTCGGAGAACCCTGTGTGCTTGCACGCAAGGTCAAATCTGCTGCATCACTCTTTGTTCACAAGTGCAAATGAGCGTCAGCATCAGTTTCATCCGATTGAAGCACTTTGGCCTCCACTGCTTCAAGTTTCATCGAGTTTCATCATGCGGCTCGGCAATTGACCAGCTGTTCTCAAGGTCAAAGTACGATGCCTTGCCAGCAATGATCCGAGAGATCGTCCTGGGCACAAGCGAGCTGTCATATCCAAAACACGTCGCAGCAACTGGCACTTTGGGGTACTTCTGGTTTATAGCTGGTGGATAATTAACCAATGACTGAAAGAGACCTTGGGATGCCTAGGGGCTTTGGACACTGCTGAAGACCATGCTATGCATCAGTGACATCAGTCTTCATGTTCAAACCATTCCTCTCAGTGCTGAGCTGCTCATGCTGTCACAAGTTGGGAACACACCTGAGGAGCTTCGGATCCCAAAATGGCCATGTCATCTTTTGGAGACCTTCATTTTCAGGATTCAAACAGGTGTGTAACCATGGTATATGTCGACTCCATTCAACTTGGCCCAGCATCTCTTGAGCGAGGGCACCAATCCTGGTCACTCTTCCACGGTTTGATTGGAGCACTGCGTGTCGCAGGGGTAATTTTATGCTGTGGCGAAGCATCAGATCTCCAGGCAAAGATATGGTCCAAAGTGAACATCTGTGAAGCATTCGTTGCAGCACCGCTCGTGAGCCGCTGCAAATCAAGCCGTTCAATCCAAATCTCAAAGAACTCGTCCTGAGCCAAACTATGGGGCCTGGTGAGGTCAGTCACAGCAACAAGATCATCCTTGCAACTACCAGCTTCCTGTTGGAAAGTGCTACAATGTGTCAGCATTATTTGCAGCTTCCAAACTGTCGTTGCAATCATTCAACATTCCCACTGGAGCATGTTGAGACTGAGAAATCTGCAAAGGTTCAAGCTGGTATGAAGAGCCTGGCGATGAAACAAAACATAAGAAGTTTTGGATGTTCATAATTGTAGTCATGCAATTCAATCAGTCGATGCATAGTCCACTGTGACTCTTGACGATTTTTTGTTGTCATATGCTAGGGTCTGATGACATAGGACTTAGTGCGTCTGATGACATGGGATTTTCAGCCTTAAGTCCTATCTCATCATGCACGAAATCACCACCCATTCGCAACCTGTCCACTCAAGATACCACATGACATAGGACTAAAGCTCCGAATGCTATCGCCAGATCCCAAGCAGCAACCGAGATTAGGGAAAAAAATAAAGTAAAAGCTCTGCATGATGAACCGACGGCTTCTGCAGTGATTCAATTGATTTCATAAGCGTTACCCAACAGAGCAGGATGATCTACAAAAATCCGATTTGGCAGTACATCCCTGATGACATAGGCCAGAAATGGCAAAAGTGACTTTGTTGATGACATAGGTTTTTCTAACAGGGGGTATGTTTACTAAGTCCTATGTGATTAGCCCCTAGTATATATTGCCTCAATTTGATGCACGTCGGAAAATTGACAATTATGTTCATCATTCTGGCGATGTTTACAAGGAGTACACGCAGGGCGCCGCGCCAGACCATATCCATATCCTACACATTCCTTTACCACTGTCCCTACACCAGGACGCTGCATTCAATGTCCCAGTTTCCCTCTCGGGGTCAAGATTGAAGTCGCCACAGACGTAGACTTCCAGCAGAGTTGGAGATTTGCGACCGAATTCGTCTCGCAAAGCCTCGGCAAGTGCTTTTGCTCGCAACATCCACCGGACGGGAGAGGTTTGCCATCGGAATCCATCGGAACCGCCACCAACAAGGGGCATGAAATTCAAAGAAATAGCAAAAAACAATCAAATGGATATCCCAAAGAGTCAGAACTATATATGGAGTTATATGGACATATATATATATATAAATACAGTATATATATGTGCAACAAATATGAAGAAATCTTAGATTTCAAAGAAATCTTAGATTTCAAAGAAATCTTAGATTTCAAACATCCAACAGCTACCTGTAGCATTACCCCGCCTCCAGGCGGACACCCAACTCATCCAGCTGAGCCGGCCTCACCCTGCCTTTGCTCGAGAGGTGGGTGTTCACCACCAGCAGCCCCGCCCCGCCGCCGGTGGACCAAAACGCCCACATGATGCCCTTGTTGGCCAGTCGCTCCTCGTGCAAGCCCTCAGGATACGTCTTATAGGCCGTGAAGCCTTTTTCGCTGGGCTCTCGGGTCGAAAGGATGCAGAGGCCAGCGTCCACCAAGGCGTTGCAAGGCAGTGACATGCCACCCTTTCCGACCGCAGAGGCGTACTGAATACCACAAGGCGTGGCAGCAAACAAGTTCTGCGACGCGTCCCAGATACGGCAGCACGACAGGGGGCGGAAAAGAATCCCCAGCGACAGGACGAACTTTTCCCAGAACGATGTCACTCGGCTGGGATCCATCGAGGCCAGGCAATCCATCAGGGGGCCTTTGGGGAAGCTGAAGACCTGTTCAGGGTTCAACTCATCAAACAAGACATCAAAATATTTGGAATAAACAAAACATGCAAATTTGACCATTTGGAATCTTTGAAACAACTTGGAACACGGAAAAAGCTCATGCAGTCAATGGTTTGTAATTATTTCATTCATGATCAGAGAAGTCATACCTCTTACCCATTCTACCTTGGGCAGTCAAAACTCAAGCCACCTCTTGAAAGCAGCAAATCAGCAGGTCTTGCTGGGAATCCATGCGAGGGTCCTTGCGCGCTTGAAATGACACCCTTTTCCTTGCAGATCTGATCTTGCAATCCTGCACATGTCGTTCTTGAGAACTCTATTTCATATCTGCCTTGGCAGGTTATGTACATCAAACAAAACCACACCCAAACAGGAACTACAGGAACTACCATATTGCACATGTGAAAGACTCTAATGTATACTGGATTCAGAGTCTGACAACCAGACTTTGCATGAATTCGACCCAGGACATGTCATGTCCGGCCAATCTCCTTGGCAAAGGTTGCTTTCGCATCGTGCTCAGCCATGAGGTTTTGCAGCTGCTGGTCATGAAACTGCCGCCATCGCCCAGCCCGGTGGAAGATCAGGGGCGATGCAAACGGCACACCCCAAGTGTTCCACGTGGTGATCGCCAAGCGGCCAACGCGGCGCGGTTCCATGGCACTTAAAAGTTTGACGTCTGGCTGGTGAGGTGAGTGGATTGAAACTTTACAAAGGAAGGAAGTTTGAAAACTAACAACCAGATTCAATCCACTGAGTGGAATTTTGGAGATTAGTAGACATAGTTTTACCTCGACTGTTTTTACATCAAATTTTGGAAATTAGCAACCCTCAATCAAGTCATATTCGAGGCTGCTCTCACTGAGTCCGTCCTTGCTCTCTCTGTTTGTCAAGCAAGTTCTCAGCTGCGGAGCAGTTCTTGAATTGATCTTTCGAAATACCAATCTGAAAGAACAGTTTGTGCGGGTGGCGGGCATGCCGTGTCGAAATGGATGTGGGATCAAACTCACCCCACCAAAATAAATGGCTTCTCCTTTTCATGATCATAGCGTCAGTATCGTCCATGGCCCTGGGCCGCTGCTAATCGAGAAGCAGAGATTGGTTCCTGAGGACAATGAACACTCGATAGCTAAGGATCATTAATAACCAGTCAAACCATGTCTGTCATCAATAACCGTTATTCGGCCATATCTTGTAATGAAGAGCTAGTCTAATTACCATCGAAAAGAGCGACTGTTTACCCATAGAAATGGTCAATATCACGATTGACTTCATCACAGCCCAGAGATATAGCACAGTACTACTCGGTCACACTATAGTTGATATCCGCAATCGTGTTTGTTGTTGTTGTCGTTGTTGTCGTCCTCGTATGCTTAAAAGAATCTTTCCAATACTCTCTGCACTCCATGCACACCTTGCTCTGCCTCCCCCCTGGCAGCTCTGACCTGTGTGATGTTGTCCTGCTCCAACACCAGTGCTTCAATTTCCTTCTGATGACCTGGCTCATCCACCATCTCATTCATGTGGGTCTGTTGCCCTTGTAACCTCAAATGAAAGCCATCATTATTTAGTCAACCCCTCCATCATAGATGATGTTTTTAGTTAACACGTCCATCATAGATGATGTTTTCAGTTAACACCTCCATCATAGATGATGTTTTCAGTTAACACCTCCATCATAGATGATGTTTTCAGTTAACACCTCCATCATAGATGATGTTTTCAGTTAACACCTCCATCATAGATGATGTTTTCAGTTAACACCTCCATCATAGATGATGTTTTCAGTTAACACCTCCATCATAGATGATGTTTTCAGTTAACACCTCCATCATAGATGATGTTTTCAGTTAACACCTCCATCATAGATGATGTTTTCAGTTAACACCTCCATCATAGATGATGTTTTCAGTTAACACCTCCATCATAGATGATGTTTTCAGTTAACACCTCCATCATAGATGATGTTTTCAGTTAACACCTCCATCATAGATGATGTTTTCAGTTAACACCTCCATCATAGATGATGTTTTCAGTTAACACCTCCATCATAGATGATGTTTTCAGTTAACACCTCCATCATAGATGATGTTTTCAGTTAACACCTCCATCATAGATGATGTTTTCAGTTAACACCTCCATCATAGATGATGTTTTCAGTTAACACCTCCATCATAGATGATGTTTTCAGTTAACACCTCCATCATAGATGATGTTTTCAGTTAACACCTCCATCATAGATGATGTTTTCAGTTAACACCTCCATCATAGATGATGTTTTCAGTTAACACCTCCATCATAGATGATGTTTTCAGTTAACACCTCCATCATAGATGATGTTTTCAGTTAACACCTCCATCATAGATGATGTTTTCAGTTAACACCTCCATCATAGATGATGTTTTCAGTTAACACCTCCATCATAGATGATGTTTTCAGTTAACACCTCCATCATAGATGATGTTTTCAGTTAACACCTCCATCATAGATGATGTTTTCAGTTAACACCTCCATCATAGATGATGTTTTTAGTTAACACCTCCATCATAGATGATGTTTATAGATCAACAATGATTCTGTTGGGAGGTATAAGGGTACGAGTACCGGAGGATTGTTTGACACTTCACAACAACTGGTCAGCTGGAGACACCAAGAAACTCAGGATGCAACTTAGGTTGGCGCCGGCTTCTTTAGATCAATGCATGGGGCAGAATTAAGTTTCTAGAGCTCTCTCCATACTACATATATTCATACATATTTATATATATATATATATGTATGTATTTATACATATGTTTACTGTATATATATGTACATATACATGCACTTAAACATGTATATAAATATAAATATATATATATATATGCAGTGGAGTATCGAATTGATGCTCATTGTTTGGTAGGTGTTCCGCAGTTTAAAAGCTCCTCCAATTTAAAGGAGGCAATGGGAGGCATGGATTCCGAGACAATGCTCACATCCGCTGACAGTTCCATCAAAGCAGCTTCAAATAGGTGCTCTTAACAGATTTCTCAACAAAGAAATAAAAAGCAGGTAGTACTTGATATACCTAATCCTAAAAATGAAAGCTCCAACCTGTTTGGGAAAACGTGCTGTGTTGAGCTTCCACGGTTCACAATGGTCCCATCTATTGTTACCACAGCCAGCGATTCAACGAACCATAATCATCAGCTGATACTAATTTAATTAATTAAGCCATCCTCAAGGTGGCTTCCCAACGAAAAATGGTAGCTTGATGTAACTTGGGATGTTAACTGGAGGTCCCTTGACATCCCTGGAATCCATAGACTGGCTCCGACCCGCCTGAAATTTCCGAAGCGAGTCTTTCGATGTTTGCTGTGACTTTGTCAACATCCGCCTGCGAGAGGCCAAAGAAACCCACTCGCAATGGATACAAAAAATGATCGAACAAATTCCCAGCAGAACTGATGGATTTTTCACTTCCGGTTTAGTTTGCCAGAGAGTAAACTCCTCCAAAGCCTGATTTATATTGTAATCTCAATGGAAAATCCTGATAGTAGTCTCAAGATTCATGCGGACAGGGGCGGATTGAGTATGAGCTGTCAAAGGATTACTCACAGATGAGATCTATCTTTCCAGGCATCCACCATGCATCCATGGGTCAACAAGGAGGCGCCATCAAACACTAATCAAGCCATTTCAACCATCGCGCAGCATATCACTGTTCCCATTGCCTCAAAATCATCAACCCCTACTCGGAACTGGCGCTCGAACAGCGCCTCTGAAATTGACTATTCAGTGTATGGTCTCACGAAGGCTGACATGCAAAGTGAACTGCTCACATGGATCCTTGAAACCCAATCAGAAAACATGGAAACTCAAACGGTTGCACTACGAGCGCGTCTTGATGTGTCATGTAAATGGCTCAGCATTTGCGACTTTATGATCTATGGAAAATGCTGTATTCACATGATTAAAAAATAATTAATCCATAATCAGCTTTGTCATATAAAGATGTAGATATAGTGATCATTATTAGCCATATGGAGCCACTATTTACTGGAATAGTAATAGTCACTATTTAACCATCATGAATCACTCATCATCAGCATGAACCACTATTACTACCATTGGTTTACCACCATGATTTTACCATGGCTATGGATCACCGCCTGCATCGATTCGATGGCATCGGCTGCGTCGGCAATGACCTGGGTCTTCTTGTCCTGGCCCCCCCATCATGTTTTGTGCACGAAATCATGTATCGATCTATATGAATATATGAATCATTACTATTGTGTACTATGTATGTACAAGCATATGCATGTGTTCCAAGCAATAAAGATATTTCATAGTCTAATTTTCTCTATCAGATATATGAGTGTATGATGTTATATATATATATATATATATATATATATGTTATGCATTGTACTTGTGTCAGTACAACATAATTATCAACCCACACATCGAACTGCGCGAAATATCAGGATGATCGAAATGTGCTGTAATGATCACTTTCTGCACCGTGTTTACTTCGTTGATATATCCTAAGGATGACATCAATGGCCCATGGTGGCCTCGCTCCATACCTGCCAAGCCCGTCCTTGGTCATCGCACACCACTGCGAGTAAGTGGCAAACTGCACCTGTCCGGGTCTCAACACTGGGGGTGAACTTCTGAAGGTCTATGCCGATGCTGTCCACTCAGGGACTTCCTGGAAGCTCGCAGTGGTGTTCCGAAGTGATTCATGGACCCAGGTAAACATGGTTGGTCAAGGAATGTCTTGGAAGTAGTGATAACAAATGATCAAATCTAATTGAGGTGTTTGGATGGTTGAGCAGCACAATCATGGACAACTTCAGAGTACTCATCAAACCATCATTCTTCTGGTACACTGCTAGTACATCTCATACCCAAAACATCCCCAAACTAGTGTATTGTGCTATCCTTACTCAGCCTTGTCCAGGGATGTTGACTGGCACACGCATCGTGAGAATGACAGCATATGAAAGCATTTTCCTCACTGACACCTGGCCAGAGCCGTATTGAAATTGCAAGGGTAATCCCAACATGGGGGGCAGTCCGATGTATGAAGCTTACAGTTCCTGCAACATGGCTCAGGCCGCCGGTCAACATTCAGG
The DNA here is from genome assembly GCA_009767595.1 of Symbiodinium kawagutii. Lineage (NCBI taxonomy): Eukaryota > Dinophyceae > Suessiales > Symbiodiniaceae > Symbiodinium > Symbiodinium kawagutii. Next base: position 723,662 of record VSDK01022888.1, read on the forward strand.
ATGATAAGTTGACCGTAAAATGGAAGAATCCCCCCAAAAGCAGCCAGCGCGCAACGATCGATAAGTCAATGCAAGCCCTGCAGTATGACTGGCAGCTGGTCAGCTAGTACCCCTCATGCACCACCTGACTTTTTCCACAGCTCACCATCTGCAATCTGTCACCTTCTCATCCTGCATTTCCTTCTCTCCCTGAGAAACCATCTTTTGCCTGGCCACGATGCTGCGCTGTTCCATCATCCAAGCCGGAAGTGCCAGAAGTCCCAGAAACCACATCAAAATAGCCGGCTTTGCCATGTTTGGATGTGGGTTGCTGGGTTGCTTTGATATCATTGGTTGATCACCTAACTTTTGACAACCCGCTTTTGGCGCTTTGGTTCAAAAGTGTGTGCTATCAAGGAGACCGCGAACATACTGCTGACCATTCTTCCTGTGGTGATGCTTTCTACTCTTGGGATCGTAGGCCCTCCAAGGAATTGCAGGGGTGGATAGTTCCTAGATGTTCCTAGTGATCTGCCGGAATTAACAAATGAAACAGGGATAGATTTTTCATATGAGGCGTCGTCAAAACCTATTGTTGGAGGCCAGTACCAAAATCAAAGGGTATCGGTTTTTGGGGGGGACCCTATCGCTTTACATAGTTTTGCGCTAAAAACAAATATCCGTAGCAAGTAGAGTAAAAAACAATACTGGTACAATAGAAAAGCAAACATTGGATACCTTGTAGTACCTTGTAGTACCTTGTAGTACCTTGTAGTACCTTGTAGTACCTTGTAGTACCTTGTAGTACCTTGTAGTATTGTAGTACGTTGTAGTACCTTGTAGTACTTTGTAGTCCCTCGTAGTACATTGTACTACCTTGTAGTACCTTGTAGCACCTTGCAGTACCTTGTAGTACCTTGTCGTACCTTGCAGTACCTTGTAGTACTTTGAAGTACCTCGCAAAACCTCGTAGTACCTGGTAGTACCTTGTAGTACCTTGTAGTACCTTGTAGTACCTTGTAGTACCTTGTAGTACCTCGTAGTACCTTGTAGTACCTTGTCGTGCCTTGCAGTACCTTGTGGTACCTCGTAGTACCTTGTAGTACCTCGTAGTACCTTGTAGTACCTTGTTGTACCTTGTAGTACCTTGTAGTACCTTGTAGTACCTTGTAGTACCTTGTAGTACCTTGTAGTACCTTGTGGTATTGTAGTACCTTGTAGTATTGTAGTACGTTGTAGTACCTTGTAGTACCTTGTAGTACCTTGTAGTACCTTGTAGTATTGTACTACCTTGTAGTATTGTAGTACCTACCTTGTAGTATTGTAGTACGTTGTAGTACCTTGTAGTACATTGTAGTCCCTCGTAGTACATTGTACTACCTTGTAGTACCTTGTAGCACCTTGTAGTACCTTGTAGTACCTTGTCGTACCTTGCAATACCTTGTAGTACTTTGAAGTACCTCGCAAAACCTCGTAGTACCTGGTAGTACCTTGTAGTACCTTGTCGTGCCTTGCAGTACCTTGTAGTACCTTGTAGTACCTCGTAGTACCTTGTAGTACGTTGTCGTGCCTTGCAGTACCTTGTGGTACCTCGTAGTACCTTGTAGTACGTTGTCGTGCCTTGCAGTACCTTGTAGTACCTTGTAGCACCTTGTAGTACCTTGTAGCACCTTGTAGTACCTTGTAGCACCTTGTAGTACCTTGTAGCACCTTGTAGTACCTTGTAGCACCTTGTAGTACCTTGTAGCACCTTGTAGTACCTTGTAGCACCTTGTAGTACCTTGTAGCACCTTGTAGTACCTTGTAGCACCTTGTAGTACCTTGTAATACTTTGTAGTACCTTGTAATACCTTGTACTACCTTGTAGTACCTTGTAGCACCTTGTAGTACCTTGTAATACCTTGTCGTACCTTGCAGTACCTTGTAATACTTTGAAGTACCTCGCAAAACCTCGTAGTACCAGGTAGTACCTTGTAGTACCTTGTAGTACCTTGTAGTACCTTGTAGTCCCTTGTAGTACATTGTACTACCTTGTAGTACCTTGTAGCACCTTGTAGTACCTTGTAGTACCTTGTAGTACTTTGTAGTACCTTGTCGTACCTTGTAGTACTTTGTAGTACCTTGTAATACTCAAAGTATCGGTTTTTGGAGGGGACCCTATCGCTTTACAGTGTTTTATCCACATATCCTTACAAAAGGGACCCCTCAAGACTAAATTCAATTTGGCTGGTTTTGACCGTAGCTCATATGAAAGTGTCTGGTTGCCTTGGGAAACTGACCAGCAACAAAATCAACATTGTTTGTGAAATCACCGGGCATGGATATAATAACAATAACCGTACTGACCATGTTCAACAGTAAAATAGCTGAGAAAACTGGGCAACCTCCAACAATCGGTCATAGAAGTCAGACACTTTCATGGCAGAATCATAGTTATTTATGAGCACCCTGTAGTGAGTGGTCAGTTGTCCCATGGCTTAAAGCATCAATGAGTCAATGAACCGTTGTTGACATAATTGATACATGCTCTTAGCATAGTTCCGCTTGGTATGCGTTTGATAGCCATGAAGCTACTAACAATTATTGCTAGACATGGCAACCAACCAGTGCCCGGTCCCCCATCAACCATGGATTGCTTCTGTGAGAACCACTAGTAACCGCAAATAAGCACCATTGAGATGTTCGAAATGCATCCTGAATTAATTGATTAATCAATTCATTAACGATGATTCATGAACCCTCCATGATGAAACAAAGGTGATGTCGAAACTGCTGAGGTTGCTTCAAATCAGGATGAAGACCGCCACATCAAAATAGACTCGTGCACCGGGAGATTGATCGATATCTTCATGGCTATTTATGCCAATGCCAAAAACTTAGGAATACATAAATATCGCCACGGATCGAGGGACTTGAATATACTATCCCAAAGTGGTAGATCAATGACTCTGACATATCTCTTTGGAAGACGAGGCTATTGTCGACGGAAAATGGTTAATGATACATAGTTATCTGATTGAAAATGCACCGCTGCCCAGTGCGTGTTGGGTGCAGCAACCAAAAATAGCATGCACGTGACAACTATGTCAGGATTGGATCGGAATCTGCATCATCCATGAGACAACCACAATCATGGGGTCCCAAGTCTTTCATCGTGAAACATGAAACCATTCATTGGCAACCTCATCAGTCGCCACGGACAAGCAAACATACCAAACACGGATGTGTGATGCGCCAAACGTCCCAACAAGAGTTCTACTGTCCTCTCTATTCTCTTCACTTGTGCAACGTTCACTGGGTGAGTTTTGAGGCATCTGCCATGCTGGGTGCCCGAACATGAGTTGAATTACCTTCCGAACGGGCGAGGTTTCGCTACCATAGTCCATCTGATAGGAGATTCCCAGCCTCAGCACCACCCAAGCTGCGCAGGTGGAGCGACCAAATCCACCTGTAGGAACAGCAGTTTCAACCGAAAGAACCAACCATTTCAAGTGCTCTCATGGCAGGTTCAGGAGTTGAAACTCCTGGCCATAGGAAACCCTAAGCCTTCAGATCTCTCAGCTGTACTCACCTCAAGAAGCCCGTTCCGGAAATAGATCTGATCACAAACGAACACATGGGACTCCGGAGAAGCTGGGCGATTCTTAGAAATGATTCACAAACTTCTGGATTTATAGTTCTTGAATTGTCAGGTTCAGGGATCGTCAGGGTACAATTTTGGTATGAATTTCTAAATGGAGTACTCCCTGTTTATAAAGCAGGTGCTTCCTAGTCATGGGTGAGCGCGAACCCAGGGGGCCATTGGGCTCTCTGAACTACAGAAACAAATAACTACAAAATACCAATGTGGATAATGCAGGGTACAACCACAGCGGTGGACAGGCCAATGTACCTGTCATTGCTGCTTTTCCTTTCCCTAGTCTTGTTTTTTTGTAGTGCCGATCATCGCTGGTTATCATTTGTTTCGCAGTCCCAGCCGTTGTTGTGATCGTTTGCTGCTGTTTCCAGGTAGTCTGACCATCTTGTAGTCAGCAACCCATGAATTTGTGTAGCTGCTGAAGCTCTGCATGTGCTCAAGCAGTTGTTTCTACGAAAAACGCCTTCACCAATACGTCGGATGCTGGATTTCTTCCATTGAATGTACCACCAATTCCCGTCCTCTCAACAAGATGTCTACAGACTACAGATCCCATGATTTCTCATTGTCCTAAACCATAAATATCAACCCTAAAACCCTCAAAAGCCTAAACTTTCAAACCCGAATCCTGGACTCATCTACAATATTCTACAATCATCTTAACCATGTACAACAAAATCCAAATCTAATTCTGAATTGAATTGATTTAATCACAAACTCCAAATCTAATTCTGAATTGTTCTATAGATCTCAATGAATGTTAATCCTATCATCCTATCTTGCTAAACTTGTATTTGTTAAATCCGAATTCTGAATCCCAAGCTTCACAGCAACGACAACTCCGTTGGCGCCCGATCTAAGTCTCCACGCCCCTGGGTCAGGGCCTGGGCGCGGCAGAGAATGGGAATACCATACTGACGTAGACTGGTTGGAGATGGTTGATGCTGATTCTCTGGCGAATAATGTTGGTTTCTGATTAGTATCTACTGTACCTGTTGGTTTCATCTATTTTCATTACTTTAGGGGGGGTTACACTAATCAGAAACCAACATGAATCATCAAACCTATTCATCTCATTTGATTGTAGTTGATTGAGGGTTAGTGCGAGGTTGATAGATCGCTAGCAAATACTGGTGGATGATTGTTGGTCAGGATTGATGATGTTTGACAATGGTGCGTTAAAAATGAGTCCATCCTGATTAATAGTGATTACTGTAATAAGTGTTGAGTCACACCTGTCATAGTCGAACATGGCTGTGAATCACAATGTCCAATGAGTCACCTACAAATGTGGCTTTCCGGCCATAGTGAACCCGTCAACTATGGGGATGCCGCTGTGAACTGTCTTGATCCGGCAATATAATCAAGTTCATGGCAATGCAACCAATCAAATGACTGCAGTAGGTTGCATCCTCATGAGGAACCCACAGGATGCATGTACCAATAGGAGCAATGATGATCATCCCCCTAAAAAAATGGAACCCCTCCACAAGAACCATCAAGCAGAATTTGACAACGCTTTGGGTTTTGATGGAACACGGCAGGGCCTGTTTGCATGATACAAACCATTGCCGGCATGCCATGTCTTTACGCCATGGTAAATGGACTGATATGCCCCGTGTTTCTGTTCTACCATTTTGTTGGTCACAACATATGTTTACAGACCATCAACACTGATTGACCATCTAGTTGGTTTGAAATGATACCGATCATTGAAATGAATCATATCCGCGGATCAATATTGCAATCAGCAGTGTAGCTAGTGTAGCAAACATTGCCCATGGCTCACAGCCTAAGCTCTTTTGAAGCTTTTGAGCCCATGGACCCGAAATAGGGTGGCGGGACGTCGTACTTTTCCTTGTGTGACTGGACAAAGTCTTGACGTTCGCAAAAGCCAGCTGCTGGGTTCACAGCAAACAATAATTACTAATTAATTACCATCTTTTTAACACATTACGGCTTGACAATCTAATGCCAATCAAATAAATGGCTGCTTTGCTGTGCTAATTTGCAGCAAGGTTATCCACATCTGCAGGTCTAAGCTGGAGCAAGGTTATCCAAACATACAACATGACCGTGCTAGAGAAAGCGGCAAGTTTGGATGGCCATGACTCGACGATTCCGTCCTGGAAACGGCGAACACAACTATGGTACCTGTCACGATGGATTTGTCCATCCACACTTACAAAGATAGGTAAGGATAGGTATCAGGTGACCGTTGTAAAATGCCGTATAGCTGTTGTGAATCATGTTAGCGCTTATACCTATTCCATCTATTCCATAGCGCAATTGCATGATGTTGTCCAACCACTGGATTAGCTTGATCAGGGTAAGGCATCGCGAACCGATGCAGTTCTGACAGACTCACAGGTATCTGTCTGTCCCCATAATCACAGGTAAAAATTGTCTGTCTCTGAAAAGGTCACCAGCACACAGTGGCAAAGGACATGACAGTGATGGTTGCTGAGGCTACTCATCTGAAGAAATACATCAGCTCATCAACTGGTGCAAACATTTCAGCAATCTGAGGTTTGCTCAGCACCATCTGGTAGCATTGTCCTGGAACATCCACATCCACCACTACTGCATGTTTTGCACACTAATGAAGACAATTTTCCCTGGCGTACCCACCATGGTGCAAGTCTTGTCACCAATGCCATCCAGGCACTGAGACAACCAGCATCACCTGGACGGCAAACTTCATTGTGACACCTGGGGGGCAACGCACGGGAGCTCTGTGATTGCACCTGTGGTTGCACCTGTGATAGCACCTGTGTCACTGAACGTCACTGTGTTAGCACTTGGAAAAAGACATACAGTAGCTTAAAAGCTATGGGTTGAGCGGGATGGGGCTTGGCACTCCCAGATTGCCAGCGAAACAGCATGAGATGTTCAAGGACTGGCGATTTACGTAGTCTCAGTAGATCTTCAGCTGTTGGTTTGCTGACCCAACCAGTTCCAATTATTTTTGATGTTTTTTCAGTCTTTGGATTGACAATCAATAAAAATCACAGCTATTCTGGTTGCTTGATTTGGTTTGTATCATTCTCGGAAACATGAGTTATATATAGAATGTGATATTGCCCCACACTAAAGCGTAAAACCAAAAAACCTCGAACGGCAAACCCAGAACGTTGTTGGCCAGTGCTGAACGAACTGCTATCAGCAACTTGGTTGCCAACCACAGCTGCTTCACAGAAGTGCTTCACATTTGGGTTGTGCAAACCTGCGCTGCCCTTAGTTTTTGACCCATTGCCGCACTGACTGAATATGGCACACCAAGTTTGAAAAGCACTAAGAGTATGGTTGTGTAATGCAGTATTGCTACAAGGAACCACAAACAGTACAGTAATTAGTTTACCATGTAGCAACCTTCAATATGGACCTTTGGTGATGTGTTCTTGTTGGTTCTATCAGGTTCTATCACCATTGATGGTTTCTTGTCACCCATAATCACCATGTTCACCACCTTGATCATTGAGCCTCGATCACCCCCACCCTGATGCCACGCTGCAGGCACCACCACTCCCCAAACGTGCTGTCAAGAGGCGTGGTGTCGCAAGCCGCGCGACCCGCAGCGGACTCTGCTGGCCGGACAGGCCAACCCTTGAGCCCAGCAGAGGCAAGGATGCGGGTCTGCAGTTGCCGAGCTGGAAAATCAGCAGTCTTGGGTACACAGTGACTATTTGGTGGTTTCAACCCCTATGAAAAATATTGGTCAACCAACCATTTGTTAATTATTACTTGGGAAAATAACACTGCAAGAATCATTCGACTCATTAGACTTCTGGGAAGTGAGGTGCACAGTAAGAATCATTAGACTTATGGGAAGTGAAACTGGCAGAAAAATAGGTGTAGGGCGGTCACGTGTCAAGATGCCCTTCGACCATGTTGATGGTAGAGGAACATCTAACGAACGAAACCAAGATAAACATATAGATAAACTATGAACCATCATGGCACATGGCTTTGTTTGCCGGTCTAGGTACGTTGAATGCCTGAATTGCTTCATGCAGCTGGACATTGGCAATCCCGGTCCGAATTCGTCCATGCCAAATATCTCTGGACCAAAATATGCCAACAAACACCGCTTGGTTGTCAAGATTCGGCCATGTCACCCCTGGGTTGCAGTCATGGCTCAGTTCTTGCGGCGCCAGAAACCAAACATGTTCAATGTGAAATGACCCTTGTCTCCCACTCCCACTGACGTTTGATCCCTTCACCCAAGCATGCTGATTTGCACATCCTTAAACGATTGAACGGTCAGTCACTTTTGGGATCACCTAAAACTAAAGCCATTGAATTCACCGAGATTCACCGACCAACGGTCACCAGAACTGGTTGTTTCCCTGTCACACAGCCAGCGGTCCGTTCGGAGTGGTTCACAAGTGCCCAAATATTTAAGGATACACCAGTAATTATTACAGTATGTATAATTTCAGATTATGGATCATGTATGTATATAACTATGTAATACTATGTACCAGAAACTGTGTTGCATAAAAACCAATAGCAACAGCAGCCGGACCAAATACAACTTATTGGGAAGCTCACAACAAGCTTGCTGACTAGTTTCAGCAATATACACTGTATAGACATGCAATTGCAATGTACCGCTATACATGACGTGTGAGAGGTGTTCTTGTCCAAATTGATCTATTGTTCAAGGCCAAGTCAGCTCAGGATCATTTCGATTCATTTGCAAAGATGTCTGATGTGAAACACGAAAATGCTTCCTTTGAGCATCGGTTCAGCCAAAAAACACGGTCGACACTGGAGCTCCAGCTTCGCACCATCCGAAACTTCCAGAGGCTGAAAACTGCTGTTTCAGTCTGAGCTTGTTGTAGAAAAATGCACAAGTTTCAGCAGAAAACCTGGTGACCTGGGCACACGGCCCACGGCATGGCCGGGGTCGCCTCTAGAGTTCCAAGTTCCTCAAGCCGGCGCCCACTCGCCGCGACGGCGGCGGGCCGGCAAACCTCTCCTGCATCAAGCGATCGTGCTTGGCGTGGTCCGCTTGACGGCTCTCATCACCCAGCGTCCAAGTTCGAACCTGGGAACTGCTGAAGACTCATGGAATGGATCCGTTGAAGATGATGGACCAATAATGGAATCATGGAAACTAATAATCTTTGATCATTTGGAACTACTCATCCTGGTTTCCAACTTCTTGAGTTAGTTTCACTTGGTTTCCATAATGTCAAAGTGATCAACTTTGGCATTCTGGATTGTTCAAGAGTCGGCTCTGAATTATTGTAAGTGTAATTGCAATTGTCCACACCTCGACTGCTCAGCGTTGCGGCGTTGCGCCTACTAGTGCTTGGTGCTGGGAGTGGGCGATCTTCAAGTCTGGGGATCCCATGTTGGCTTAGGGGTTGCCAGAATGGTTGAAAACTCAGACTGGGACCATACCATATCCCATGTTTAGGAAATAATCATGGGTCAGCAAAAACTTGTGCCCTGTTGTTCACATTCAAAACCACAAGGAATAATTGATTCATGTAATTCATGACCCTGCTGGAATCGCTCGGACACATTGTTGACAGCCTTTATCCAAGCCTCGTCCAGCCACCATGTCATCTCTGGTCAAGCCATCTTAGTTTTGTCCCGGTGATGAGCTAGCAGCTAACATCGTCTGCTGACTCTATGAAAGGAGTTGGTACTGCTGATGAATCTGTCTTCCTCCTAACGCATTCACAAGCTCTATTTTTTCTGATGGCATTACTACTGATGGCTCCTCCGAACCATCTCAAAAGTCATACCTTGATAATCGTGTGCAAGCATGATCATCTTTTTCTTCATGCTTATGATCTTCCTCGTAACCAGAACTGCTGTACCGGCTGTACTGAGTGTTGCCAATACTATCATCAGGATTCAGGATGCAATCCTGCTGGTATTCTGCTGACAACCCTCATGGCTGCAACTATGATGCCAATCTTGCTGGAAATCCTGAACCTGCTGCAACCATCGTCAAATCTGAATCGGGGGGATTGTTCAAGCAGCACTCCACCTCTCTGACCTCTCTGACCTTCTTGAGATAGTAAGCCAACCCCAACTTTACCATGGCAGGTGTTTCCGCATTGAATATGTGTTGTTGTCTTCTTTTAATGAGCATAAGAAGTACAATTGTCAGTAACCGTTACTCTCAACCAGTATTAACTGTTGACAATGACTATTATCAAATTATCAACTACTATCATTTGACCATTATCATTCTACCTCCTCTGCCAACCCGGCTCCGTCATTCCATCAGCCACGTCACCCCCAGAGCGGAGCGCCATGTGTTCGGCCGCGCCTCACCAGATGGTTGGTTAATAAGATAAGTAAGGTCATTTCATGGTTAGAAAGCAGCAAATGGCCATCTATTAAGCAATACTAGTTGGGTATGAGCCATTGGTTAAGAATGAGTATGACTTTTTAGGATGTGGTTACTTCATGGTTGATATCAAATTAACGGTTAATATTTGTTAACGGGTACAGTAGCGAACTAATGGATGATAGCCAAAAATGATGGTTGATATGGCTTGATGGTTGCTTGGTTACATGGTCAAAGGCTATACTATCGTAAATGAACTTTAGTAACCAAGTCATGGTAGAAGGGGTTAACAATAACAACTGACAGCCAACAATAATCATTCAATAACATACTGTACCTCCCCAGATGGTTGGATTTCTTCCAAAACAAACCGGAACTGGAGATATTTTACAAAGATACCGTACCAATCTCTGAGTTGAAAACAAGAATGTTTCGAGTACCAAGTATCCTTCAATCCCAGAAGATCTTGAAGATTCAAATGTGACCAACAGTGGTCAATCGACCAATTACAACCCGGGCCCTCTGGTAATCTCCCTCAGGGCGAGAACGATCCAAACATCTGGCATCCCGGGTTCGACTTTTTCACCGGGATACACTCAAAAGGATCTGTGTTCCTAGCTCAGTGGTACCCAGAAATGAAGAATGGAAGCAATGGCTGTCCTGGGGCCCTAGAGTACCAAGAACCCGAACAAAACGTTTGATTCACACGGCTGGAGTCCCGAGTACCGGCGATCCAGGAACCCACGAATCTGACAACATGTGATAACATGTGCACACTCTTCTTTTGGCACCCTACGGTGAACGGCCATCTGGAAGAAGCGAAGCATGTGCATATATCTATCTATATACACATTTAATATATATATATACTGTGCATATGCGACCGCCAAATGAAATAGAAGGAAAGCAGAATAAAATGTGTTCCTTTGTATTTTCCTTCGTTACAGCATGTCGCCTTTGTTTTTACAAGGGTTTGGCCAATTTTTCATGATAATTTGTGCTTTCGTTACAAAGGTCGCCTTCGTTTCTGCAATGTTTGCTTCTTCCATGTCCATCATGTTCCCGAGGCGGACATTTTTGGTGGTGCCTCATATCGATATATAGATATACATATATATATATACTTTTTAAATACATATACATATATAAATATATATACATATATATATATAAATATTCTTCACAAATTTCTAGATGGAGCATTGATTGCTGAAGTGGCTTCACAGCAAGCGTTCTATTTTCCAAATCAAACCTTTAAAGCCATTTGATTGTCATATAGTGATATACTTTCAACCCCTATTATTGATTTATAATTACTGATAACTAATACCTGTTAACAGGGTAATTGACAGCAATGATTCTATATAAGTTGTTTTTAAGAGGTTTTAGTCCCTTCAGTCATTTCACTGGTTAAACAGCTATGATTACAACTATTAGCGTAATAGCCATTATCACTTGTTCATGACTATGCTGGTTATTAGACAGCTATGATCACAAGTCAAGTTTAATGACATAATTATGAACCCCCAGAGATATTTGACTGGTTAAACAGCCATGACAGCTGTGACATCTATCACAGCTATGACCATCAGCTATGACCATCAGTTAACAACCAATCAAAACCGACAAACGTCCATGTTGGGAGGTACCCCTCGCAGCGACCTCTTGGTGCTTCCCTGGCGAACCTCAGTGGCGCGGGCGGCGCTCAAGGGGGTGGAGACAATTTCGGGCCAAGATTTGTAGCACTTCACCACAACAGAAATGGTGGTTCTATGGTGGTTAAATGGTGGTCAAATGGTTGGTAAATGGTGGTAAATGGTGGTTAAATGGTTGGTTAATGGTTGGTTAATAAAAAGGAATCATAACCAACTATAATAGAGAATGCCAACTATGTGGTGGTTTCTTAAGCCATAGGGGATCCCCAAATGGTCGGAGTTACTATGACTATGAATGCTTAACTGGTGATTTTCGGGGTACCCCTATCACTTCAGAAACAAGCCCAAATCATACTTGCGAAGAATTTGAATGCACACACCCATGCACAGAAACTTGCACCAAACACGTGATAAAGCACTGGTTTATCACTTGCAACAAATTCTGTAGCGAGCATTTCCCTGAAGGCCTATGTCTGACATGGAATCATTACTATTGGGATACACCATGGTACTGTTCGAGAAGAACAAACCAGGCTCTGAATCTAGTGAGCTGCACTGCAGAGACGACTTTCTTAAGAATTGCTTCTGCTGGTTGGTCAACAATTGAGGCTCCAGCTCTTTACACAAACACACACCCAATAATTGATGAGAAACTACCAGCTATTTCTGGTTAAACTAGGGGTGGAATATCTATATGGATCTGCCAGTATTCCCCGAACAGGCTCTTTTAATTTCCAAACATTAGACCAGCCAGGACTCAACACGTAATAACCATGATCAATCATCATGCCATGGTCAATGAACTTAACACACAGTCATCCACTACCGGCTCTCCATCTTGACCAAGTGACTGGCAGAAAGCCGTGGGGTGATGCTTGTGCGACTCCTCCTCTTACGGGCAAGTGAGCCCCACTAAAAGCCTTGAGCGAAATTGCCAGAGTAGATTCAAGACTCTCTGGGTTTCTTAGGCAATCAGTCTTGGTCTCTCTTGATCTGCATTCCCAAACTCTACAGTATCTATCTTATATACGCAAACATGTTTGCAAGTAATTATCTATCCAATTGCAACATCTGAGTATTGGCTGTGCATCTAGGTAATGGTGAAATCTAATCACATCATCATCATCATCATCATCATCATCATCATCATCATCATCATCATCAATATCCCCAATATCATCATCAACATCCCCAATATCCTTGTCAATATCCCCAATATCCTTGTCAATATCCCCAATATCGTTGTCAACATCTCTAATATCATCATCAATATCCCCAACATCATCACCAATATCCCCAACATCATTATCGATGTCCCAATAACTATAATCAAATCAGTATATCATCATAATTGTATCATGCGTATCAGATGTGTATACAATCATTTTGATAACTCGAATAATGACTCGTCTGACATATCTGCATATATCATGTGTCTCATGTAGTCATATAGAAGAGCCATGGGCAATATATAGACCACACATCCTACAAATGGTTTCTAACAGTCATGTGTGCCCCGATAGTATTCATTGTGATGACGAGACCTTTTTATCATCTTTATATAAAAACAACTGGGATTACCATTCGCAATTGATGTTTGCGAAACATAGATATCAAGTGCAAATGCTCATAATATGATCTGTTGTTTGTTATCACGTATCACTGAGCATCAATTCACCATCACTTAGCCATCAATCAACCATCAACTGACAATGGATCTACAATTGACCATCAGCTATCACCAACCATCACTTCCTACTTACCCCATAAATGTAGCATCACTTAGATTTATGAACCATCAACCATCACTTCACCCTGACGCCGTGATTCACAGCATCCAACCCGTCCTGGAGGCCCTGCCTCGGCCTGGCAGCGATCCATCAGCGATCCAACCAGCTAATTTAGCAAGGAAAACAATTGACTCGCTGGTAAAATACGCAGCTAAGTAACCATGATGATGATGATGATGATGATGATGGTGATGATGATGATGATGATGATGATGATGATAGCGGATAATGGCTAATCAATGAGCGAATCAACGAGCAAATCAGCTAACTAACCCGTTGCGGATCATTATCATAAGCAATTATTGGCAATTAACCAGCTGATGAACTAGTTAGTAATTATCACAATTGCCGAGCTAGTTAAAAAATGGTTAGTCATCATGATAACGAACTATGGCTAAGCTAATGAGTTTTTCTAAGTTCAGTACTGACTGTTACAAACCAAAGAATCGACCATTAATCTCGATAAACAAATGATCAAACAGCTAATCAACGACTCATAACCAGCTAATTCATCTATGGTTAGCCATTGTCTATTATCACCATTGATCCAAACCACTTAGGTTCAAAATCGTTATATAGTAAATCATATCAACCAATACCACAACAAATGCCACCATTTTTCCACCCGAAAGCGGTCATGGCTTCTAGGAATTTCAGCATTCTTTGTCACAGTGCTGTCGTTGCCACGATGGCGTCCCACGCCGTCTCCGGGAACCATCCACCATGTCTGATCTCAAGTCTCTGAAACTATTATCACCACATGATAAAGAAGTAAGAAGTGGTTGGGAAGCACCCACTAACCATTGATTACAGTATAATCCTTTAACTGGTTAGCTGATGAGAAACACTTGTCATAAGGAACCATCAGGAAACCATCAGGTAGAAGTAATAAATAGTAATAATTGACACAAGATAATAATATACTTTTGATGACCAATTCTCAACTCCCGTATCATGTGTGATGCAACAAATGAACAGTCAATGGCATGTAACGATTAATCCTCAATTGTCACCAAATACCAATCAAGTATGATATGTGTTTGTCAACATTAACATTTATTATCAAATGATAACAATTTCCATATATATATATATAACAATCAATTCATCATCAATTCCCACCTATCACCATGATTTAAAAATCATCCACAAATGATTACAGTTCTCAATCACCATCAATTACCGTCAATTATATACCATCAATTGACCATCAATTATGTAGCCAAAGATCTGATCATGACAAGCATTTGCTGCTCACCATGATAGTGATAATGGTGACGATGATGACGGCGATGGTGATGACGATGGTGATGACGATGGTTAGAAGCGCTGGCTTGTGGTGATTGATAATCGATTGTGAGATCATAACATCTGTATGACGATCAACCGAGTTATGTGATGTTTTGTGTATGCTGGTAAAAATGAGCTAATTATGAACGTATAGAGACGTTGGAATTGGAATGACTAGCTATGAAGCAAACACAACCGCAACAGTGACCATGACCAGAATCGCAAGCAGCACAAAATATGCAGTGCTGGAACTTGTATGCGGCACAATCGAAGCTCCTTACCTACCGCGAGACATGTTTGTGCAGTTGGAGGACGGTAATTAATAGACCAATTTGAATTGATTGGGGGGTTGCTTGGTCGGTTGGCTGGCTGGCTGGCTGGTTGGTTGGTTGGTTGGTTGGTTGGTCCAACTGGTTCCATTGCTTCAGTGTACCCCCTCACTCCTTGCCGGTTTTATCCCTACCATGGCGGCCATTAGCCATGAAGCGCCTGCTCGGTAGCCACTGGGGCTCCGCGACACCTGGTCACAGTTGTGGACAATTCCAAGGGATCCAAGGATGTTTTCATGATACCGAATCTATATTGGCAATCATGATATCTACCATTGATTATAGCAAGAATATGCAACTATATGATATCTACCATTGATTATAGCAAGAATGTATAATAGTGTCTAATCAAGGTAGAAGCGTACTGACGATGATGATCATCATACATAGTAAAGGAGTCTTAAGACCTTGTGGTCCAGAGTAGAAGGTGCTTCCCAAAATTCAGGGTACCAAAGCCATCCAAAATTGCACCTGTCATTGGGAGCCTACAAGCTCTTCAGCAATTCAAGTGTCGGTTGGGACTCGGTTTAAAAAATGGCAAATAAAAATCAGGAGAATCGGACCATGGGTTGGCTCCCATATAGGGCCACACCAGTAATTCGAGGGGCACACCACAAATCGATCCTGTGAGGGTACCACTAAATGCACATGCAAGTGATGGTACCAATCATGGACTGGAGGTATGGGCCCGCTATCATGACTGTTTATAAGTAGATGTATATATATTGCAAAAACATATCATCATGGTATATTTTGATATATGTTGTAATTAATCTCAATTGTGTTTATGTATGTATGCATATGACATGAATCCGCTTTTTCACCCTTCAGTGCTCCCCGCCTGCGGCTGTGCCAGCAGATTCCTGAGTGGTCAAATCCGACTGTGCTTCTCTAACCCAGCGGAAAAAGGGCACAACAGTTTGATTGCTCCAGGGCATGCCAAGCACAGGCGGCTTCGAGCTTGAATTTAGAGATGTACAAATAAGAAACTTGACTATCAATTGCACTGTGATGGCAAAGAAAAATAACAAAGCAGGCGATACCTGCTAAAAGGGGATCAGTTTATACCATGTTAACCCACACACCCAGATGCAAACACGCACATACACCTGTGCGGCTATTGACTGTGCACTCCAAAATGGCACAGTCAGGCAAAAATATGTATCCAGCTGTAGGTCACTTTAATCATCATTAACCATGGTTCTTCACAAAACACAATAGGAAGAGACCAATGATTCCAATATGGCATGATTAACCACTCATCATCATCATCATCATCATCATCATCACCATCATCATCATCATCATCACCATCATCATCATCACCATATATCACCATCACCATATATCACCATCACCATATATCACCATCACCATATATCACCATCACCATATATCACCATCACCATCAACCAATGGATTCTGTGGCCACTGGTTACTGCAGGCATCCAAGCTTCGCTCGAAACATCGCATCCAACTCGCGGCTCGAGGGTAAAGAAGGGTCCTCCCGTGTGCGTGGGGAGGGTGCCTGGTCAATTGGGGTTGGTGGCCGCTGGTTCCAACATGCTTAATGCACCAACCAATGGTTACAGCAATTAGTAATTAATGTTAATTGTTCCTGTTTGTGCGTTGGTTGCTAGTTGATGTGCTTGTTGTCCTTGTTCTTGTCACTGACGTTGCTGTTGCGGCTGCTGTTGATTTTACTGCTGATGATCTCGCTGGAGCTGTTGTCGATGTCATCGCTTGTTGTCGATGTTGCTAGTTGTATCTGCTGTGGTGGTTGTTGTTTATCATCCCTTCGTACGCACTCCTATAGTGCCTACTACTAAGAATCTTGGACCGCAATTTTAGCAGCATGCCTTGCGGCTGCTGATGTTGATGTGCAGTAACCATCGCGACATCACCACATATGTTGTTTGCTGAGATCATCAGAATACCGGAGTCACTGCTATCCCGAAGTCAGCTACAGTTGTATCCAGAAACCCACACAACAGCTATTCCTTTTGGGATTTCGGACTGTACATGGTGCTGTTGGAGAAGGCGCTGTGCCTCAACAACTCGGTGATACCGAGTTTCTGCAACCGGCACTAGAGATGTCAATAAGTTGCCACTCTGTTTCAAACACAGCCACACTTGAATGCTGTTTTTTATTCCTTACTGATTTGTTTTGACGTTTCACATTGCTTCCGCCAGGGCTTCCGCGAAGTGCTCCCGGATGCAAACGTAGCTTCCGCGAGGTTCCGCGAAGTCATTTAATTTGTTTAACCTTTGCTTCCGCGAGCTTCCGCGAAGCAAATTTTGAAGGTTTCGTTCTGCGGCCAAAGTTTCAACCACGTTTTGGCGTCATTTGATCAATATTCTGTCTAAGATATTCACATTATAAAGAGCTTCCGCAAAGCTTCCATAAAGTTTCCCTTCCGCGAAAGTGAAAAGCAAAAATGCATGACGAAATGACTCAACGAAGACTAAAGAAGATTACCGATAAAAACATCATTCACTTGATCTTTAGCTAACGCGAAGAAATTGAAGACAAATGATTTGGCATCCGGCTTCCACTTTGAGAAACATTCATTGATTCAATCATTGATGTTTCAGTTGCCCTGAAATTATAGGAATGATCTCCACAATGGGACATGTACAGTGCCCACCATTCTGAACAATACTTGCTCGTTGATTCATCATATTATTCGTACATGGCCGAACGTTTTTTTCAGAAATACAGTACACCAACCAATGCGTGACTTGTCAGCCATCTTATCGACCAAGAAGATTGCAGTATCGACGCAAATCAAGCAATAGAGATTCAATAGAGTATCTTATTACAGAGTATCTTGCTATGTGACATAGATCTGGTTATCTCATCAAAGATCTTTCTCCGCCCCATCATTGACTCTGAGTACCATGCCGCCACCACTGATCTCCTTTAAAGGGCCAGCTGGCTGCGTGACAGACCACAGGAAGAGTTCATCCAAAACGCTGGCACGTTGTCCGCGCGCGCTGCGCATGTTGCTGCAGGGTCAGAATGACTGCATGGACATCAACATAGGGATCGTGATAACCGCAAGTCAAGTGATCATCAAAGTGTACATGTAAGAAATCAAACCGACCAGTGCAAGAAAATGTGATTGGGTGTCCTTTCTGTTCGCCAAACTTAGATTTTGCATCCCTTCTGACAGACAATGGCTGGCCGCTGGCTTTCTGGATTTCTGATTCGTCAACCATCCCAGCCAGTGCTTGTAGAGTGTAAGCACTGGTTTGGGTGCGACTTGTCCGCAGATTCAATCGAATACCTTCTAGAATTCTATGCGTAAGATTGAAGTGACAAAGTATTAGTCCTATGTTTCTACTGCAAATAGATCGAGCAAATATTCCGCATGTGACCCTTCTATCCCAAGACTATTGTAGGCTTACATGCTTTACACACTGGATTCACTGCAGACATGGACTTAGATACACACAAACTGCCTGAGCCGTTCTGCGGTGTTTCCACAGTTGGGTGATCTTTGTGAGCAAAAACAGAGCTTGTGGGAAGCCCAACCAGCAAAGTTGCAAGGTTGATTTTGTTGTACCAAACAATGAGGTAGTGCCACGCGCTTCCAACTTCTAGCTATTTCATGGTTTAATGTTCAGAGGCGTATTTCTTGGATTTTCTTGGATGAGGATATATTATAATTATATATATATATAGATATTATATTTACATATCATATAATTTACTTCTGTTGTCTCTAGTTTATAAATCAAGCAAGGGCCACCATCCACCACTGAATTATTGCTACAAATGAACCGAAAGCTGGATGGCACTCGCGTCATGAGGAATACCTCAAACCGCACCGTTCTACGTGGGCCTTGGCAGGTTCACCCGTTGGTCCCTCTTTGGACTGTTTGATGAAAATTCCTTACAGATTGGATAGGCTTCTAACCCCTGTGACAACAGAGGTTTGAGTCATACCCGGTTACTGGCAGCCCATGAACTCTCACCCTTCAATGGTAGGGATGATGGGAAGGGAACAAGGCCGAACCGCTGGTTGACTGCAGAACTGGGACCCAGCTTCGGTCATCTCACCGTGGTCTATGAAAGATGGGCACCCCATACCAAATGGCACTCCATCTACCGTTTCTACTTCGCAAAATTAGGGCATACGATTGCCCGCAAAGAAAATCCGTCCTTGCCAACCTTACCTTGCCAATCGATTCAGTGGCAAGCCCCTTGTGTCCGTCAAGTCACTGGGTGTTTTCAAACCAATTGCCATCTTTTCATGTGAATTCAGAATCAACTTTGGGCGACTTTGAGCCCATCAAATCCTTGAACTTGGGTGTTTCCAAACACGAACGCGGCCGGGGAAGGCAGCCATTTCGGCCTTTCTTCAGCCCGGCCCACGCTATGTGCAAGCATCTTCCAGCAACAACACCCATGGAAAACACCAGTTTCAAGCTGAAGAGCGACCAACTTCAAGATGCTTCAGTCAGATTTGGAAACTCCCGAAGCAAATCGTTGCCTTCGCCGAGTGCGTTCCCCACCACCGACAAATCGTTGAATCCTTCCACCGTCGTCGTCGCTTCGCCGCCTTACCCCTCAGCCTCGCCCGTCCGAGGTGGTCCACGTCCTCCAAGTGCTTCACTGAACTGGTACCTCACTAGGTGCAGTTGCCAAAAGCAATTGTTGGTAAATGATGAACACTGAGGAACCAATAGCTGAGGATAATAGCTGTCATCTGGTATCATAATAGATACTAGCTAAATCTAAATGATCCAAACAAATAAACAATAACTGAAGATAATAATTTGCCAACAATCAATCATGATAGATAGATACAATCATGATAGATAGATAGATAGATAGATAGATAGATAGATAGATAGATAGATAGATAGATAGACAGATAGATAGATAGATAGATAAATAGATAGATAGATAGATAGATAGATGATAATAAATGATAATAATAGCTGATGAACACTGATATAGCTGACTGCGGGTTGATTCAACTGGTCCTTGTGAAAAGGGATTCCCAATTGATGGGATATTGTAGCACCCATTAAACCGACCAGCAGAATCATTGGTTCGGAACTGCTCATAGAAACTTCTGCTGATAGCGGGAGTCAGCCTTATTGGTTGGTGGTTTCAATCGCTATGAAAAATATGGTTGTCAACCAACCAACCAACCAACCAACCAACCAACCAACCAACCAACCAACCAACTCGTGGTTTCTATTGGTTAATTCTGGCTGAAAACCACCAACCACCTTAGTATGTTGTTAATACTGAACCATTAGAACTATTGCTAATGTTGAAACCACCAACCAGCCTTACTACAACGATTCTACTGGTTCACGATTGTGAAAAACGGGCCCAGTCAGCCCGAGTGGGTCCGGTCTTGCTCGAGTTAATACATCGGCAATTCTGCTTCGGCGGTCAAAATGGACGTCCGCTGTTTGTAACGTGTGAAGAGTTCGCAAACGACAAGAATCAACATGTCCGCGATAAATGCATCACCAACATCAAGAATATTCATGTCATGTGTCAGGATTCTGGGAACATAGGAGAAGTTGGACGCTTGAAAGATTCTTCCAACAAAATGTTGAGCAGTGCTAAAAAGCTAAACCGGAGTCCTAATTAAAACACTCAGGGGACAAAGGAGTGACTGTAGTCAGTATGTAGTTAGGTGCCTAACCTTGCTGGCTAATGTCGGTCCAGAATCCAAAGATTCTTGAGTGAAGCAGTCCAGTAGAAGTTCTTTGTCCTTCCCTTTTCAGGCTATTTCTTAGCAATCATCAATCGCAGGTTCTTGCCGTAAACAAAAACTGATTCTTCAACATCATGAACCATGGTCTAACCAGTGGTTTAACCATAAATCAACCAGAAAATCTGCACTTCCCACAGTTCTACGTGTACATTACAGTGCAGTGCCCCATGACCTGTCCTGTGGCTTAACTTCGATGCACCATCCCCAGTTCTGACCTCGGCTGGTGTTTCCTCTATCGGTGGTTTGCTGATACATGGATCTCTAATCAACGACGGTCAACGAGATAGAAATAACTTAAGAAGGATTCAAACATTGATTGATGAACCATGAATTGACAACTACGCAACCACCACACGGCATGTATATATATATAAACATATATATATAATTACATGTTTTTT
This sequence comes from Symbiodinium kawagutii, assembly GCA_009767595.1. Lineage (NCBI taxonomy): Eukaryota > Dinophyceae > Suessiales > Symbiodiniaceae > Symbiodinium > Symbiodinium kawagutii. The sequence goes on from VSDK01022888.1 coordinate 744,806, forward strand.
CTATATGACAACGTATGTTTGTGGTCATGACCCATGGTTCGCTGTGCCGAGTTGCGAAAGAGTAAGTCGCCAATTTAGACTGGGTGAACGTCGCCTGAGCAATGGCCAAATCCCAAACATGTTGGAAGCTTATAATTGTCATTCACTACTTACAAACACAAAGGATTGATATGTATATATATACCCTAAAAACAATCATTATCAGATTATCATCCTATGGACTTAGAAAGCCTATATATATATTACTGTAAGAACCATTAAGAGCCCAGTCTGAACCATTCTTGATCAGTGCTAAGATGAACTATAATGAGAAGCATGAAGGACGGTTCACCGTGAATATTCACTGATATGGAGCCGTCAGTCACGGATTCGGAATGTTTCGCAATGGATAACAATAGGTGACGTGATGGTGACTAGTGATAGGATATAATGGGGAATGCAAAATCATCATTGATGGATATATATATATATTCAGTATCTATAGTTATATCCATCATGATCCAATTATAACAATAGTAGGATAATAATGGGTCACTATGTTCAATACTGGTTGGTAATGCTGGTGGTGACCACAACGGTGAGGGCATCCTGTTGTAGCACCCCAACCAGCAAGGTGGGGAGTTGGAACTGGGGGAAGGGACGACCAAATGGGTGTTTCTCAAAAATAAGGGATCCAAAAAATGATCTAACAAAATGGTTTACAAATGGGTGGTTTATTACCAAAAAATGGTTTATTAACCAAGAAATGATTGGCCTTTTAATGGGTTTATAAATGGTTGATGGTAATCACTCCTATCTTGAGAACCCTCCAAATGCTAGAAAGCAGGTGAAAAAGTAATCACAGGCATCAAAGAACCGGAACCATGACCAAAAAGAAAATGAAACTGCCGGCTGAAGCGAAGCACATGAGAACCGAGACGAAGCAATGATGTATATCTGTCTATCTCTTCGCACCTTCGCATCTAAACATGCATGGCTGAACTCGAACTGTGCAGCATGGAACAACAAAGAACAACAAAGGGCAAGTCACTACTACTCACTCAGCCATGCAACCCATGATCTGCTGGTAAAATCTCACCCAACCGATCTCAGAATCTGCTGGACCCCCAAAAGGTGCCATGCACAAACCTCAACGGCACGAAACAATGCCCTTGAAAGACTTGAAAGATACAAACATCAAATGTCTTCGCCTCATCCGCAGGTGCAAAAAGCATCCAGATGGGGTCAGCTATCATCCCTTGGAATCTGCGCAGAATCCCAGAATCTGCAAAGCAACAAGCATCACTTTTCCCAGATCCAGAGTAAGGCTATTACCACGGTTATTATCCCATATGGTGGTTTCTCAAGCCATAGGTAACCCCAAAAATGGTTGGTTTATTGCTATAAATGGTTAATAATGGATGATTTGGGGGCACCCCTATTTTGAGAAACCACCATATGACTAAGTGCATTTTAAAGACATCCCAATCGCAGCATCACCCGACGCTAGATCGGCATGGCTCAACTTGTGAGCCGTTGGGTTCAAGGGTTGATGAACGTCAGCTCTCCAAGAATTCATCCCACTGTCGCAGCACGTGAAGCAAATGACACCACATGTTCCTGGGCTACACGATACGTTTGAATTGAAACATATAATCATGTAATATATACACTAAAAAAAGAATAAACGAACTACAGCTGCTATGTATACACGCACACACACACACACAACTCTCCACACTCATTCAAAACGAGCCCGACAAAGTGAAACTCGCATTAAATTGCAGCCAAAATAATCAAGAACAAGGTCTTGGTCCCTACACTCTGTCCAAAGTTCAAACACATCCTGTTTGAAGAGCTAACCGTTCCTGCCGCCTAGCAACCAATCGATTGTACAAGATCAACAAGGAACCCATGCCAAAACAAAATAACACACTTAATAATGTGATACACACCAAATGATCAATACTAAACCAGTAATACTGGGGTTCTTGTATCCAACCGCTGCAGTACATGATCATAGTGGCTTGACCAGGACAAGGTGTTTCGAGTTCAACCCGCGCTGAAGCCTACTGCTGCCAGCGCCATTCTGCCCAGCTGCTACCTTGAGGATTCCAGTCCTTTGCCGGAGACCGATCGCTGACCATCCGAGGGGTATGTCGATTCCCCCATCGAAATGATTTGATGAGACCAAACGGCCAAACTGCCGTTTGATGGGGCCGTCCATCAGTTGCATTCCCTCAAAAAACAAAAGGACTGACTGATGGAAAAGAAACGATGATTGCCAGAACAACAACAACAACAACAACAACAACAACAACAACAACCACAACCACAACCACAACCACAACCACAACCACAACAACAACAGCAACAACAGTAACAACAGTAACAACAACAGCCAATCGCAAATGCCAAACAAATGGAAACTGCCAGAACAGGAAGGATCATAAACCAAAATCTTGTTGAATCGCTCCCGAGATTTCGCGATTTTTACGGGGCCTGGCTACAAAAAGGGATTACGCGGGCATACACCCCCTGCAGCCATTTTTCACTGTGGACTGTGACACTGGGAAATCCCCACCAGAAATCACAGGTATACGCATGAATATGCGTTGTATATGCAACCATGGCATTTACATGCATATGTAAATGTAACATGATAGATGATATTGTATAGTTGTATATCTATGTATATATATATATATGTATATATGTATCATACGAATATATCATATCCATCCCAGTCGTGCTTTTCTGCGCGTACCATCCAACCTGCGCAGGCTTCTGGAAGATCAGTTGTTGCCAGAGATCCGTATCTACATAATGTACATGGGGGGTTCTCAAAATATGGAACCCAAAAATGGTTGCTTTGTCATGGTTTGTTACTACCAATGATCAATATGGGCCTTGGATGATATGGGGGCCCATGGGTCCCCTATTCATCCCTATTCTGAGAAACCACCACACAGTCTATGATCCAGTATCCAAGTACCTTCTGAGGACTTGGGGATACTTGAGGTTTCAGGCTTCCAGATGCTTCCAGTATTCAAGTGGCAGTGGGTCAAAACCCCGTACATGTACCCCTGGTTCCCCTATCATTAACCACTGTCTTCCCTATTATTGGTCGGTTATTATCTCCCATGAGTCATTGGTTGGCTAATTTTGACCCATTGCCATATATAGCTGGTAGATCCCCTACTATTGTTGGTTATTATCCCTATAGCTGTGGGTCCTACTATTGGTTGGTTCATATTGACCCACAGCCAAGGTGGCTCAGATCCACAAGTGCCTAGCCTGGGCTCAGCCCCCAGCGGCCGCTGGGCTAAACCGAGCCTGGGGAAGATCCGGATGTCGCAGCAAGGACGGCAGAGAGCTGTCCACACGCGCGGCAGCATCCACGATGCGCCCTGGAACACCTGGAGTTTCCATGTCGGGGGACGTTGGGTGACACCTAGCTATACCCAGGTTGACCATGAAGGGTTAAGCATGGTTCAAGGCTAACGGTTAAGAATGGTGAACTATGGTTAAAGGCAAATTTGACCACGATCGAACATTCCTAGCCGTTATGACAAGGATGAAAGCATAATTCGAGCGGCTCATTGCGGCCCAAAGGATCAGCTGAATATGGTTTGACGAACATGGAAAAGGGACAAAAAATACTGTTTCAACTGAATTGGTAATTTCCAAAATTGATCATGTCCAATCAAGACATGATTACCATGTATGATCCCAAAACAGCTGAATAACAATCTGGCGCCGTCCACAATTGGTAATTCCCCAAAGCGCAAAAATAATCATGTCCAACAAAGCCAACCCCAAACAGATGTGAGGCACATTTATGGACAAATCCAGGTGGAAACAGGGTGCATGCAATACATGCAATTCCGGAAAAAGGACACAAAAATCAGTCCAAAAATGTGCATGGATATTCATTAGACATGCACTAACGACTTCTCAATCCCATTTCGATGTGTTTTGCGTTTCGTTGAGCAGCAATCACTGTTGAAGTGAACCATTCAAAATGATTGTTCAAGAGGTCCCCACGTTCTGCCCACAAGCCATCATCCATCATCCCTAGAGCGGACCAACCCGCCATGGTTTTCATGGCCACGCAGAATCGGCCCTTGAGCCTAGAACAAGTGGGAAAGCAACTACCAACGTTGCCCGTTCCCAATGCAGCCGACCACTTGGGCAAGTGTCAAGATCAGGGTACGGAACAGATCCTGCTCCTCCGATTGGAAATCCAAGCGATTTTGGGTTGATGATTTTGAACCAACTTCCCTTGTTCGGGTCAACGGAGCTGATCCCATCACAGGCGTTCCAATGCAAACAACATTATCCTGGGAGCCATTTAGCAGCGAAGCACCAAGGATCTGCAGGTAGATTGTCAGGTCATGTTAGGTCTCTCCATTGCATGGATGCACTTTCTATCTCATACTCCCTGTAAACATGACACAATTATTCAAATTGTGCAGCGAAAAACCAAATGATCAACCATCACTGGCCCTTAGACATCTGCGGATGACTGCTTCGTCCCGAAGTATCGCGGCTAGTTATGTCTACCACATGGCCACATGCCTTGTCGTTTGCTGCTTGCCCGTCAGCAGCTGGCCTCCCAGAGCGTACACCAATCGGCTGGCTGCCAACCTGACGGACCGCCACACGATGACACAAGTGTCACCAATTACAACCACAACAGCTTCAGTAGCAGCGACAGCAGCTACACAGGGTAACGCTAGTTGTGATTCCTTTACGCCCAGAAGAACAAGAACTCCCCAAAAAGGGTGAATACAAAATACGAAGATCATACAAAAGATCATACAAAATACGAAGATTTTGTTACTCAAGATGCCAGAAGATCATACAAAATACGAAGATCGCATGTTGATCTGGGAACCATCTATTTTGGGGGACATTTTGAGCCAGGGCGCGTCACATATTTTCCCAAGGGTGGATGCTTTGAGCACCTGTCCATTAGGTTCAATCAATCTTCGCTTTGTCATCATCTTTGTCAATGCTGTGGTTCAATGTCCTTGCTGTCAATGGTGACATCGTCTCCGTTAATCCGATATTGCTGTCATCATAGTTCATGATGCTGTTGCTGTGGTTGTTGTCACGTCGTTGCTCCCCACCAGTCAGGTGAGGGTCTCTATGCTCGTCTTTGCCTTCTCCTCTCTCCCCTCTCCTCATTTGTGCCATGGTCATATCAGACTTCTTCCCCACATTGCGCCAGTGTCACGGACCTTACTTTTTTCTGCTAGGCAGTGTCCTGCGCCCGCGCCATGCCAGGGTGGAGATCACACAAGATCATGTACTGGATTGTACTGGTGTTTCTTCTTCTTCTTCTTCTTCTTCTTCTTCTTCTTCTTCTTCTTCTTCTTCTGGCCGTCGCTGTGGCTGTTG
>VSDK01022888.1:750200-769922 GCA_009767595.1 Symbiodinium kawagutii
AGCAAAGGTCTTCATCAAATAACCACTGAAGATCGCAACAGCAAGTTTTTGCAACTCCTTGCCGCCTGCTGCTGCTGCGGCTGCTGCTGCTGCTGCTGCTGCGGCTGTTCTTTCTGCTCAAGCAATCCTTCCCCCTTCGCTGCTTAAAACACAGATTCACATTATTCACACAAACATTTGGGTGTGCCCACAAAATCATGTCGCTCTCAAGTTGATGGTTTCAAGACAGAAAATGAACCTCTCTGAATAGCTCCGCTGGGTGGGTACTACCCAACCATCCGAAAGTCAGCAGGTTTCGTACAAAAACCATTCACCTGGACCTAGAGGAGCTATATTATTAATTATATATAGATATATACATGAGACACTGTATAACCATTCTGATAGATCCTCGTTGCTAATACATGACCACCGCCAAACCTGGGAGATCGTATTCATAACCCCTCCTATTGTGAAGGTAAATCGCCATCTAATGGTAAAATTGGATAAAATCGGGGGGGCACGAAATGCTGGGCTGGATCTCAGATGGAAATCAACCTCAACAACCAAAGTGGTTGATGATTCTCCCCTATTCACCCAACATCTATGGATATCAACATTTCGCCCAGCTGGTGCGCGTTATCCCCCTTTTGAACCCTTAACATCCTTCACTAATCAAACATTTGAATCGATCTCCCATGATGCCTATAAAAATCCCATCAAACATTTATAGATCTCTCTGTTTATAGATCTCTCAACATGATAGATTCACCCTTAACATCCCTCACTAATCGAGATCTCCGGTCGCTGCCTCTCCAAGATCTGTCGCTGGTCCCTTAACGGGGGCTGCTCCACTGCCACGCCATCGAAGTCATCGAAGTCACGGGGATAGAAGGGCCTCCCGATCCCAGGAACCCGAAAAAAGCTGCCGGCGGTGTGGCGGCTCAATCTGGTGGGTTCTCAAGCCATAGGGTACATTGGGGTGCCCTAGAAATGGTTGGTTTATTATCAAAAAAAATTATAAATGGATGATTTTGGGGTCCCCTATTTTGGTCACAAAATGAGAGGCTTAGTGTTGAACACCTCACCCGCATTTCTTCCTGGATCGTCCCAAAAAACCTCTCCAACAGCTAATCTTTCGACACCTTACAAGGTCCAGATTTGGCCTGCTCCAGGTTCAAATGACAAGAAAGGCGAGTGTCGAGTTTACAGCTCATATTTGGAATGTCATTGAAGCACAAAAGTCCAAGGTGTGAGAAACCATCACAAGAAGGCAGAACGATTCTAAAAAATGATATGGGTCATGACCAAACACAAGCCGAATCTAGCAAGTGCACATCCACAGATAGACAGATAGACGAGCATCCAAATTTGCTTATCACTGGTGAATCCACATTTGTCGCGTGGTACTTGGCAGATATCAATGAACATACCAACTATAACTTTCCATCCCAAAAAATGGCATGAAGTTGGAGGTTATGCCCAAACACTGAGCTTGTCCAATATGATTTTGCTTGGAAAACCTTGAAAAATCTCTGTGGAAGGCATAACCTCCACGACCTGGTTGCGCCCACCTATGGAGCCCATGTTTGGGGCCACCGGTCCCTGGGCGGTCCCCCGGCGGGGCACCTTTTGGCCCGCCAGAAGAAGAGCCGGGCCGCCGCTTGCGGCTGCAGGATCGACACGTTGACCTCGACGGCCTCGTCGTTGTGGAAGGAGTTTCGGCTTAGGCTTGCACTTTGGAAAGGATCAACAAGAATCAACAAGGGTCGTAACAAGGGTCGTAACAAGGGTGAAGAAGGGTGAATAAGGGTTAACAGGGGTTAAGAAGGGTTGCGCTTCTGCTGAACTAACCTGGGAATGGAACATGTATCTTGAATGATCGATAAAACACATTGCGTTGTGAGGCTTCCAGAGCTTAATTATGACAACAACCACGAACACAACAGCAACAGCAACAGCAACAGCAACAGGAACCACAACAACAACAACAACAACAACAACAACAACAACAACAACAACAACAACAACCACAACCACAACAGCGACAACAACAATTAACCTCAACAACAGGAAGAACATGAAGGACAACCACAATTGGAACAAGAATGATACAAAGAGGGACAACATCATCAACAGCATCAGCAAGAAGAACAAAAGCACTAAAAACAACAGAGCAGCATAGTCAACCATCTCTTATCTAAGCTTGCTTGTTTTTCGCGTTCTTGACTTCTTGGACTATTAGCATGCACTGGCTTACATATGACATACCCAAAAGCAGCTTTGATTCATATGAAGCATCCCCATCCTTACAGCACTATTGGTTCTAGCACGGGAAAATATCTTGAAATAGGAATTGCTACTTATCACTTGACAATGGTATTTCAGTAGCAATTATAATCATCCTCAAGTAGATGCTGAATTTCAATTGTTGGACCATCCATCAGGCTGGTACATGGTATGAATATGTCTAAATATTGAGCACGGGGCAATATACTATCTGCACCATGATGGGCATAGATCATACATGGATGGTGTCTAAAACCTTGTCCACTCAGAACTGTGTAAGTATAGTGTCTCCACAAATAACGTGTTCTCAACAACATGGTGTGACATCTACTACTGTTCTTTGTAATCAATAAGTAAGCAGAAATACAGAGGTCTATATATATATATGCATATATATATATACATGTACAATTTCCCGAAGTTCCAAGCTACTCAAGGACTTCGGTTTTGAACTTATTCATGGGCTCTCCTAATGCGGGCTGGAAGTTTTGTGCTCATTTGGGTGCTTCGTTCACGTCTGTGTGTGTGTGTGTTTTAAGCAGTGGAAATCAGGTCTTGTCAAGTGCTATCCGCCTAAAAAGGCATCCTTTTGCGAACAAAACATTTAATTTTGCGCATGTCTGGCAACAAGTCACCTTTAGCCACAAGTGCATTCCTTGCCATAGGTGCCTTCCTGACACAAAATCATATTTCAAGGACTATTTGGTGAGCACCTCCGTAGACATGCACAGTCTGGATTCCACACAGGATGCAACCGACAACAAATCCAGGGCAGTGGTGAGTATAGCCGAAAAGAAAGGAACTTTATAGAACCGTCTCATAACACAAATATGCAATATGGAGTAATGATGTAGACTGTTAAAAACCATCTGTATCATCACCCATAATCATTCGCGGATACGTCCATACACCAGTGCTCCGTACTGGCCCACATCCGAATCATCCATTCAGTTTTGGGGTGCTGACATATCCAGCAGATCTGGCAGCATCCAAGCCTTGATTGCCCGAAAGCCGCTGTAACCTTTGTTGATGTCGACCGTGGGCCTTGACAGCGGCACTCCAGAACTGGGTGAGCTCGGTGCCACTCACGGATTCATGGGGGCCACCATCAACCAATGGCCCAACCATCTATTTCCAGGGAGGATCACCTTCACTGGGCGGCCAGCTACCATCCCTATGAATGATACACCCAAACTTCAAACCCTACCGAAAAGCTGTGGTTTCTCAGGGAAAGCAATGGACACCACTGATGACAAACACGTTCACCACCCAGGTCACCAGCAACTTCGGCAGAAAACAGGTTATGCAGCTCCTGTTCGCGGTGGTCACCACCTTTAGAAGCGACATACCACGTCGAAGCTGTTTCCTACAGACCAATAGTTGATGATGTTGATGCTTAAGGTTGCAAGCTTGGCTACACAGGACTAGGGTTTAGCCCACTTCTACCACCACAATACGCTAACTAACTTTAAGTAATATCATGCACGCGTTCTTCGCGACCAACCACTATCCACTCGAGGTCCACAGGGCTCCAAGTGGCAGAGGCTTCCTGGAAGTCAGCAGCAACTTCAGGGAGCTTGTCCAGCTCAACATGTCATCCAACGTGGAGATGATCTCCTGACCTCAGCCAGTTCCAACCAATACCCACGGACCAACCAAGCACCGACCAACCAAGGGACCAAACAACCAACCAACTCATGAACCATTCAAAATCTGGAACCGCATGGTTGATAAACCGCTACGCATTTGTTGTTCCGCCAGTGGCACCGGTCACCACCACTGGCCTTCATAACAGACCTTCGATGATCTTAGATACCACATTTCTATATATGTTACCGTTATTCTTACGGTCATAGCAAATTGTGGAAACAAGGCATTGTCCAAAAGAGCACCGGGGTTACCTCGGCATTGTCGCCCCAGCTTCGACACTGCGTCAGAGAAGAACCTACCATTTGTCTAGATCACCAGCAGATCAGCTGCCCAGAACTTCATAATGCAACATATGCATCCCAAAATTCTGAGTCTCGGACGTAGATCAACAGGCATCTCTGACAATCCATCCACCACCAAGAGCCAAATTCCAAGTTGATCCATACTCTTGGCTGCCAGCTGCAGATCGTTGCCACGGTCCGCTTCTGCAGTCTCACTGCCGATCTCGCGAATCTTGGATCGAATCGCCGTGGCGACAACCTTGGGATGTGGAAACGAGTTGATGGCAACAGAAATGGTCAGTGACCCCTGGATTTTTGATGATTGCTATGGGTTTCCTTACCAAACGTGATCACAATTGGACATGGTTGGAAGGAACCACCCTGGCTACCGATACATCAAAAAGCACCAGTTATCATCACATACCATCTGACATTGCCAAGAAATCCGGGAGCAGGAAGGACAGGCTGCTACTGCATGAGTATATCCACAGTACAAATCTACATCTATACATACAGTACATACATAACATACATATGTATCTATGTATGTGCATACATAACATACATGCTGCATGATGCATATGTACACATAACCTACAGCAGTATCTGCCTATGTCACCATCAAAAGGCTACCAAGCTGGAGCTACACCAAGCTGGGCAGCATCCAGCAACACGCAACTGGACATCGCCTCACCTGGCAACCACTGGAACCATAGAGGCCCCAGGGTTTCCCAAGCGGCGCGCCCTGTATGCTGACCGTTTCCGGGTGAGGCTGCCGCTACAACGCGACCCTTGAAACAATCAGTGCATCAGTCATCATCCGTAGAAAAAATGACCCTCCCTGATAAAGTGGAATACAGCTCGCAATCTCGGCAGATTGCACCTAAAGCAGTGTGAAAATCCGTGGCGGTTGACTGATGCAAAGGAAAAGATTGCCTGAGATGCATCCAAAAACTATAATGATGATTGGCAACTCTGAACTCTCAGCTAGTAAACTAACCTGGTTGCGTGGAAAATCCACCATGGAAACGGCTGGCTTATTTCTTAGAAAGGTGATTTTCAACTGGAGAAACTAGTTAACTGCTGCCAGGGCGCGCATTGAACCGACGACGCTTGGCTCTCGGCTGCTCGCGCCCCAAAAGAGGCCTTCGATGTCGGATGAAGGCATCATCGACAGCAAAGATGATGGTCCTTCATGAACTTGTTTGGTGGTATCTCACAATAGGGAACCCCAAAAATGGATGGTTTATTATTGCAAATGATTAGTATAAAGGATTACTTTGGCGTACCTATTTTGAGACACACCCGCTTACCAACAGGGGTTGAGAACCAACAAAACTATAGAGCATATCAATGAATATCATGGTGAGAACCAACAAGACTTCCGGCACTAGCAACGACATCGCGGTAAGCAACAAAACTAGAGGGAACATCGGGAATATCAATAATGAATATCATGGTTGAAGGTGATCAGTGATGATTAGATCCCCCACAAGGACAAACATGGATGCTGAAAATGAAAACATGTGAGGAAAAATCAGATACAAATCCATGGCTTTCTGCTTTCATGTTCTATCTATCCACTAAGTCTATGGTCCCGTTGCGCTAAAAATGATCGCATTTTGCAAATCACAGCTTTGGATTACGAACAGAACCATCTTAGAACCGTACAATACAGCACACTCAAAATAGACACCCAACAACCGGTGGGGAGGAATAGAGGCCGACTCGGTGGATTTGTCATCATGAACAAAATGGCTCGGGGTGCCGCAGTGCTCCACGTGTGGAGCATTGAAAGAAACAGATACAGGGCTGCCCACGTGTCTTTCATAAAGATGCAACTACTGAAATCTTACAAAAGTATGAGAAACAAATGCAACAGAAGCAGCCACGTCAGAGAGGTTTTTGCATAGAGGAAGGAAGTTCAGAATTCAAGAACGCTGTTTGAGTTATGGCTATTGTACGTGATTTTGGAGGTTGCATTTCCTTTGGGCGTTGCCAATCCCCCAAGTCTCTCGATGTGTTAGGTTTTGCATATGCTGTTTCTATCTGTTTCTTGTTGGTTTTGTAGAGACAAGCACGTAAAGTGAGCAATATCAATATTGATGATATAAGTCAATATGTGATATACATATGCTGCAGCATGTCTGATGGGTGCATAGCTACGTTGATCCAATGGTGTAGCACTTGCCCCGCTGCCGCGCCTCATCCAGGAGCAAGGCGCTGGCACAGCCCGATTCCGAGAAGAGCCGTCCAGGGGCTGAAAAGTAGGCGCAAAACTCGCGGCACATGGCCTCGCTGGTCATCCAACCAGGTAGGTTGACAACCTGCTACCCATAGAAACCCCACGGTTTCGGGTGGACAGTCCACGCGTTGCATATGTACTTGTAGTCAATGCAATGAGGATGAAAACATGTATGTTGTGATTGTATCTTGTAGTATCTTGTAGTCAATGCAATGAGTAATATGCTATGAATTGTCATGAAATGTGTAAATATATCGTTTTGTTGATAGATGTACCATGCGACCTACATGCATGCTCCTCAAACACACGCAGGTACCAATGAATGTATGCGGTGTTCAGAAATACAATAATGCATATGGCGCACAACCGTATTTGACCTGCGCAATACGACAGCAAACAGAGTTTTGGCGAATGTCCATGTAGAGAAAAATGCCAAAGAGGAATGTGTAGTATATAGGAAATATATATGTTTGCCGCAATAGACGTCGTACAGAGCCACACAGTATCTTTTGGTTCTGTATTTTCCGATTTGTGGTATACGTTATATACTACAATAATAATGTATGCATTTAGATCTGTACATGTAAAGGTTTATGTCCATATGGCTCTGGGTCAATAACCATCCTTCACCTTTGTATTCCAGCTATTATTGTTGGTTCTTCTACCAAAAAACATTGTTGTGAATATTGACCCATAGCTAATATGATATACGAGCCATGTCGTTGAATCCGAGTTTCAAGCAATTGCGACCCAATCTCATTTCACGAAAGCTCATCTGGCGTCAAACAGCGCGATTTTTTGAACAGCTGGGGGTGAGAAGCCTTGACGATCAATTGATGGCAATGGATGGTCATCTATGGTTTGGTGATCAATTGATGATAATGTTCAATTGGTCAATTAATTGGTTAATGATCAACTATATAATGGTAACCACTGAAAGAACAATTAATTAATGGTGAATGAATTGATGGATATTCACAGACTAGGACCCTAGGAGGTCAATCACAAGAATATAACATGGACAAGCCCAAGTACCCACCGTGTAGGAAATCATCAACATAAAAACTTGGGCTTTAAACCTTATTGATATAAGCCATAATACACATGATATCATTTTTGATATCATATTTATACCATAAAAACTAGATAGACATGCTGTCATTGATTAAAAAATGACAACGGGGTGGGTCCTGCATTCTATATTGAATCCCCTCATAATACATCATTCTACCTCAACAAACTTGAATCAGAACCAAGTCGCCGATTTGCCAATTCCCTCCTCCTCAGCATGAAACTGGCGCAAAGGCAGTACAACTTTCACTATTGGTCTTGCAAAGCTTTCCGTGGGGAATGTGTGCCTAAATACAATTAGTTACGAGCATATTCAACCATGTCTGGATACATGTACCAACAAGAAAAGCAGCCAAATCTGACTATGTTTCGATACAGCTACAGCTTATAAGCTTTTCAACATCTGAAACTATGGCTGAAACATGCTGAAAGGAACCAAACATGATTGAACTTTGAAAGAAAGCTACAAAGCCACAATGTCCATTTCAGTAATGTCATGCCTGGAACTATGTTTCTTTCTAGCTGTATCACGTTGACCATGATAAACGATAAAGGTGGAGGCACAAAGCGGCATGGGCGATTGCACTGCGAACGACATTGGCTTCAAACGCCAACGTGTGTTGGCAGCATGAATAATGGTTTGCAGTTGTCAATGCGTTCTGACAATCGGTCCATATATGTGCATAATAGTAATGAGGATTCAGAACCAACAACAAGACTTATCCATTGCCACCAATGAATGCATTCAGTGGACCAATCCAAACAGAGTTGAAAAGCATCAGAGAATCTCGGTTGTGATGGGTAGCTCAGATCTATCCAACCCTACGTGGAAACAAGATCATATGTTAACAAACGTATAGAATTCTATATGCATTTAATCATGAGCACACGGACCGGTAATTTGTATTGTTTATGGAGGTGGCAGTGGTGGCTGGTCGTTTGCACTTTTAATCTTGGAGCCTTGGGGTCTTTGTTGCAGTCCCATCGCAGGGTTCTGATAAGCTTTGCGTTTCATGGCAATTAGTCAATTTAATTTGAGCCATTATTGGCCAACTTTAGAAAGTCATGAAATGATGGAGATGACACCAAGTTCAACATGACAAACAAAAAATGGAATCTGGGCATTGGCATCACTCAGAACTTACAGCCTTCAAGCCCTTCAAAGTGGCATGCTTCCAGACTTCAAAGAATCCATCTGGTTGGTGGTTTCAACCCCTATGAAAGATATTAGTCAACCAACCATTTGTTGATGCTGACTAGGGAAAATAAAAATGATTGAAACCACCAGCCATCCATGACTGACACGATCCTTCGATCCGACTTTGTCGTGAACTTGTTCAGGCAGCTTCCAGACTCTGCTAAGCCCGCTCGGTAAATGGGGGGTTCTCAAAATTGGGAGCCCCAAAAAATGGTTCATTACTACAAATGGTCAATAAAGGATGATAACTGGGGGTACCCCTATGACTTGAGAAACACCCCAATCATTGCTTTTGTCTGTAGAATATGCCATGTACCTCAAGCAACATCACACAGGACACCCAGCACTGCACCACTGATCCGAGCCACACCCAGAAGCAATACCACCCGCCGCCGGTGCTGTTCGAAGTGTGTAGCAATTTCATAGCTCTTGAACAAGCGAGCAGGAGCATAGTCCTCTCCAAGCTTTTGGATGGACTATGCTGGGAACCTGTTTGTTAGACTCCTTGAAGCATAGGAGTTGCTTTCAAGGCAGGGGTATGGTTTCAATGTATATGGAACTCATCCGTCAAGACATATCATCTCACCTTGGGATATGGCCAAAAATATACCTGCCAAAGAAAAACAAATGACCGCATTCTGTTTACGAAGCTCCAAGGCGTCTATGCTTTGGAGTCTGCAAGCAGTTCCCTCCGAGAGCTCACACATCTGACGAGTCATGGACCCCTATGTCATCATTGCGGTTTTCTGATGGGATCTGCACAACCATTCGATGTAGGTCAGGTCCAGACTCCAGATCCACAAAGCAGTTGGCATCACCATTCAATATCTCTAACTAACTGATCTCCAAGAACAGATGTTGCAATTTTTGAGTGTTTGTGACTCGGAAACTGGGTTCTGGCTGCAGGAACATTTGGGTACAGGACATACAGATTTGCAAGTTTTACTCCCAGGTTACTCACCAACCAGGTTACTCCCAGCTTACTCCCCTAACCTTTGGAAATCAACCAGGTTCCTCCCCCTGGTGCTGTAAGCGGCTGTAGGAATCAACAAGCAAAGCATGACGCGAAGGCCTCATCCAACTCACTGTTGACACCAGGATTTTCTGCCTCGCTGAATGGGTAGTTACCCAGCTATTAGTAGCAATACTTTGTGCTTCGCAATGTTGGCAGTGAGGATTCATCACCTAACAACACGGAACAACCATGGATCGAAAGTCTCTGGACTTTTGCCACAGGATCTTTGGAAACCTGAGCTCTGGGCATCACCATGGGGCTAGCCTTGGGTGAAACCAACCAACCAAATAGCCAAGCAACCAACCAACCAGCCCAACAGTCCAACCAGGCTTGGTGCCCAAAAACGTTCCGCCATCCTCCACACGAGGCCACTTGGGCCATGCTATCCATGGCGCCACCGGCCGCCCGCGGCTCAAGGCCTTGACGGTGCGGTGTTCCATGGACCAACGCTTGGTGGTTGGCGTGCGTCGAATTTGTTTGATGATGTTCAAGAACAATGCAGAAAAATGTTCACGGAATGACTGTGTTCAAAAAATGATATTTGAAGAAGGGATTGACGATATGAGGATAAACGTTAATATGATGTTGATAGATGAAGAAAATGACGACGACTATGATGCTGCTGATGGTGGTGGTGATGATGATGGTAAAAAGAAACAGGATGTTCATCATGGTGGTGATGATGATGATGACGATGATGATGATGATGATGACGATGACGATGACGATGACGATGACGATGACGATGATGATGATGATGATGATGTTGATGATGATGATGATGATGATGATGATGATGACGATGATGATGACGATGACGATGACGATGACGATGACGATGACGATGGCGATGGCGATGGCGATGACGATGACGATGATGATGATGATGATGATGATGATGATGATGATGATGATGATGATCACGTCACGTCTGTTCAATGCAAGAGACATCCCAAAAATTACTCTGTGAGAAGGTTTGGGCCGCTGCTGTTCTGAAAAAAAACTCCCATCCAATTTCAATAGTTCCCATTTGTTGGCGTTTGGAGAGCAATTTTTGGTCGTTCCAACTCGCTTCACACGTACCAAACAACGAGATTCCAAGGTGGAGTTTTGGATTCCGCGGTTGGAATATCCCGGGATACTTGCATCGGCCTCAATGAAAGTATGGCTAAGCTACATCTAGTTTGATAAGGATGGCAATCACTTGAAGACATCGCTGAAGTCGATGGAAACATGGCATAGCGTCTTGGACAGGAAATCAATAAGACCATTGTTCCCCATCAACAGTGACAATGTAAAGTGGCTGGAAAAAATGCAAAAAACAACTACAACTTAAAAAACGGATGGTCGACACTTGACACAAACACAAAAATGTTGTTCTTTTGTTCAATATGTATCCCACTTGTATCCCACGTTGGATTTAGATGACTTTCACAGCTATGTCTAGGAGCCAAATTGACTGTATAGCAAGCGTCCGAAAGGGTCCAGATTACAAACTTGGGTTGTTGGGAGCAATGCTTGGTATTGCTTCCAAGTTTGTTGACTTTGCTACCAATAGTAGTTGATAATTGGAAGCAATTCTTGGTAGCATAGTTTATTAGTCATTCGAGATAGTTAGTAGCTGTGGCTGCTTATACCTTGGGATGTAATGAGATCTAATTGGTTAGTTTATTAACTTTGCTGATACACTCGTCGCGGCACAAAGGTTCCCAACTCAACGCATCGAGTTCCCACTGATCAATGGCGCGCAATTCCTGTTCCGGAGATATTGGATACCCTCTCAGGGTTGAGATTGGCGAATACATCCACATGTAGACATCAAAATGTTTCATCCAGAGACGTCCACATACATGTACATGTACATATATATAAGTACACATATATACATGTATATATGTACATGTGTGTATATACGTGTATATATATATATGTATATATGCATGGACTGCAAGCTGCGTAACAGCTATAGCCCCCGCTTGCTGGCAGAAAAGCAGATGAGAGACTTCCAAGCTCTCCAGTTTGTCCAAGTGGTCTTGCATCATGTATTCTCCTCTCCTGCTATTAGCTTATCATCACCGCATGTCAATTCAGTACTGCCTCTGGCTTATTGAACTTCCCATCTTCGCTTCAAAACGATTGTTGGCCAAATCTTCTCCCCAAGAATTTATCTATGCAACTCCAGTAGCATTCTTGCTCCCCAGACATCCACTTGTTGCTTGGGGAACAAATATTGATTACTCTACAGTCTACATGGCTATAGCAAGCAACAAATCCAGTATCAAACTCCAATGAATTCCATCGACACCGCGCCGCTACCGAGGTGCTGTGGGCCACATGGCGCCCGGCCCCATGCGGTAGCGGAACTTGTCCTCGAAGCCAAGCGTGGGGCCCATGCACAGGTTGGATGCAGAAGCTTGAGTTTTTTTTTCGCAATCAAAAGTTGGTTTCAAACATTTTGATTGTTCCAGATTTTACGTCATATACTATGTATGAATATGTGTTGAAATGGGTATGGATCATAAGTTATACGTTTACGTTTCAATATAAATAACATGCGTATTGTATAACTACACATTCATACGCAGGTGAAAACACACATGTATCTTGGTATAATCTATGTTGGTGTGTGTTTTTTAACGTGCACTAGTGAACCGGTCTCACATATATGTATATATATACTTCCAATGCTGGGGATTACACTTTACATATTCCAATGCTGGGGATTATACTTTTATCATCTTTTATGATATCTTTGCATGTTGATTCGTGTCGCTTTCATCGAACACACGGTGCGTTTTTGTTCAGTGCATCAGACGCGAACTGTCTCGACTCTGTATTTGCCCAGGTCGATATGATTTTAAGTGATGCTGTCCTTTGACCCAGACCCCAAACAGTGGGGGATGAATGACCAAGAATGGTTGATTAGTGGTAAGTAATGTTTAATTAGTGGTTAAATATGGTTTATTAGTGGTTGATAATGGTTATTAATGGTTGATATTCAGGGTTGTTCACGTCATTAATTTGCGTACCTACTGGGTATTGCAGCCAACATCTCCGATATGTGGTGCCTGCGTTTTGCTGTCAAGTCATCTTTACAGTATTTATCTTTGTTTACATGATGGCGTTTTGGTGTCAAATCATCTATCTCTTTCACCATACACTATAAATCTCTAACCCTAAAAATCTCTACAAACACCTGGGGTGGCCACGATTTTCTGGTGCTCTAGTTGTGACACTTCGGGTCTTGGTATCATCAACCATCACTGGCCACTGCCTCGGCTCGAACTTGCTCCCTGCGCTGCCCATCTCAACGTTTCCGGGTTGGTTTCTCCAAAGCCACCAAGCGCCAATGATGGTTCATGGTGGCTAGTTGTGGTGAATGGTGCTTCATGGTGGCTAGTTGTGATTAGTTAATGGTGGTTAATTTGGCGGTTCATGGTGGTTAATGGTTCGATCCCCCCCGTTTCCATCGCCGAGACGCAGCATCCTGGCGGATCCCAGCAGTAGCACTGAGGCGCACGGAGGTTTGCGCCATCTGATGGCTGTCCACCACACTTTTTCCAGCTGCCAGTGCCCTGTAGAAGGCCTGAGCTCCAAGTGGTTGCAACTCCCAGGATTTTGAAGCTTGATTCCAGGTTTAAAGGTTGAGTAGATATGTGAAATTCCACTCCAAACGGAGAGAGATATGTTCATCCGATTCATTCCTTCTAGGTCCTCTAGGTTCATTTGTGGTTGCTTGCTGCTGGCCGTTGCTGCCAGGACTACCGCTAGGATCACCACTGAAAAAATCTTCGGCTGGTCTCATCGGATCACCAATAGCACGGCGCTGCTAGCAGGTTTATGATGGTATATGGCCGCAGGCTTGCAACGCACTAGTAATATAATTGTATAGATTATGTAAATAAATTGGATGATGGTGGGGGTGCTTGTCAATATCGATTTAGTTGTTGTCGATCAGTGTTGGTGACACTCTGCTGCCGCTGCTCCTGCCGTCATCTGTTGCCATACTTGGCTGAGCCCTGCTGCGTTGGTTCCCCTCTGTCCACCACCCTCCGCTGTCCGCCTGGCAGAAAACACGGGCTGCAGAATCCAGGACCTTGTCGTCGCAGCAAATCGCGTGTCGAAGCCCAGCATGCGCGATCCTGGCGCTTGTCCGGATGGTGGTTGCATGCGATCATGTGGTTGGTTTATATGTGTCGGTTTCTAGGAAATCATTCAGCTGCTTGTCCTGATAGAAATTCAGAAAACCTTGTCTGGGAAGGTGGAACAGGTTCAATGCAAGTTACTGACATCACTCGTGGAGCTGGTTGGATGTTCTCTCTTTCGGTCCTTCCTTGTTGGTATTGCCTGCTTCCCAATGTATCGATTGGTCGTTGAAACTGTTTTGGGATGCCACCTTCAAAGTGGGCTTTTTGTAGGAAATACTACCCTGTGGGCTGTAGGTATCAAATAGCTCTATGTCAAAGGGTTGTTCCGCAATTGCTAGGGATTTGAACTACCTATATTAAGAAACAGTAGCAGCAGGAAAAACCCAACATCATATACAAACTGTGCAAATGACCGTCAACCACCATCAACCATGGTTTCTTGAAACTCCCCTGCTCGCTTGATTAACCACTTGGCTCCACTCTACAGCTTGGGCAAGTGGCAAGTAGTCCACCATTTGTAGCGAACCACATGCGAGGAAGACCAAGAGCCAGGACCCGCCTTCATCGACCTGTGATCGCATCGTTGATAACAAGGATTCCATGGGATTCTCCAAGCGTTGGACCCAAGGATGAACCAAGATCCAAAAGTTGGAACTTTGTCCCCGGTTCAGTTCTTCGTCTTGTTCGAGTGTTTCCCGTTTTTGTTGCCGTCGCAAACTAGGATAAACAAAAGGCATATTGCTCTGGATAACTTTCCCCCCGCAACTTCACCCTGATCCTTGGTAGCTGGGTCCCCATGGTGTTTGCACTGGCTCACCGCACCCCAAGTTGTCGAAAAATGACACATACAGTAAATGCTTCTCTTGGGCGAGGTATCCGCATTGCCATGACACTCTGAGGCGAAAAGGATGCACCCCAGCAAGTAATGCCTACGCAAATAGAATCAAATAGCCCAATCATACAGCAGCATTTCGTCACGTTACAAGTGAGAGTGTGAAACTGCACGGAACTGATCCACTCAGATTTTGCCTTGTGCCATTTCGCTTGCTGGGTTGCATTTCGCTCAGCGCACAACGGCACTGAACTCCAGGGGTTCATCATACCGAGATCAAGTCAGTATATCAGTTGGATATTGTGGTCAGTTCATTTTGTTTCAATTTGGCCAACGGCACTTCCGCCGAATACCATAGACACTAAAGCATTTCAAGATGAAGCACCCAGAACACTCAGAGTCTTTTACGTGTGATTGAGTATATCTGACACACCTCGGAGAATGGAGACGCTTATCCAGGAGTTGGATGTCATTTCTGACACAATTACCCTCAATAACAACAAGCTGCCTTGCCACTCATGCAGCATCTTGACAGGACGACTTGGCCTCCCAAGCCATGCTCGCCAAGTCGTCTTGACTTAATTCGCGCGCGAGACCACATCGATCCTGGCGAGCAACTGGGCACTGGTGGTGAGAGCTTCAACTGTTGCCATCCCTTCTTCACGAAGGCCTGGACCCAGAAAAAAAAATGGGCAGTTCTTGGAGATTCATCGCCCAAAAGATCAATTGAAAACGGTAGAATAAAGATGCTATGTGTTTACAAATGTATGTTTACTTAGTGTTTACAAATGTATGTTTACTTAGATGTCCGTGATTGAACAAACTTTAAAAAAAACTGCTAGCCGGATCATGCCTTCCTTTAAAGCATTTCGCAGAGCAAGTTTCAGTACAGCAAATAAAGTGTAAATGCGGCTTGCTTTTCAAGTTAGGATTGAGAGTTTGCTTTTGCATCACCACAAAAACTGGCCCGAACGATAAATTTAGGAATTAACCACGACTATTAACCACTTTCAACCATTATTCATCATTAGCCAACACTATTGACTATATTGATCACTATTAACCATTTTCAATCT
Organism: Symbiodinium kawagutii; assembly: GCA_009767595.1. Classification (NCBI taxonomy): domain Eukaryota; class Dinophyceae; order Suessiales; family Symbiodiniaceae; genus Symbiodinium; species Symbiodinium kawagutii. The sequence continues at coordinate 765,985 of VSDK01022888.1, forward strand.
CCGCAATTTTGGACACCTTGGGATTATTCAGGGAAAGTGTTGGAAAGGCGACTGGAGCATCGCATTTACCACCTGTCGAAGTATCTGCACCTATATGTACGGGATCCAGTCACAATCTAGTCGTCCACATTCCAATATTACCCGGCCGGTCACTGAAAAGGAGAAATCTTGAATGTGACACATTGCGTTTCGATGTTGCCCAAAGAAGGTGGCCTTGCTACTTGCAGTGTCCCCTCTGTTCTGACAGTTGAAGTGTTTTTTAACACCCCCCTCAGAGATGACCCCACAAGAATTGAGTTCACGAATCAGAGTGGCCATCAGCCTGTTCATAATCTAAAATCGAACCAGGAATGTCAAAGCTGCAGCAGTCACGGCACTCAACAGTCTCCAACCCAGCCCATTGCGAGGCTGCCTCCAACAGAAGTTGTAGTCTCTGTGGCAGGCCACTCTCTATGGGAGTGTGCGCAGTGTGCGCAGACAAGTGAAGCCTGACATGGCAAGCACAAACCAAGCCTGGGAACTTGGCATGTTCTCAACAAGAAAACACACATGATAGGGTCATGCCGATACATCCATTTCGGATGTAGAACCCCATCTTGGTGGGGAGGGCTTCATGATGGTCTTGTCTAATTGTTTCCATGAAATTTCCATGAAATTTCCGTGAAATTGCATGGTTTGTCCATGATCTCCCAGTAACGCAGGCACAGCTTGAAACGTTGCTTCTCTGCATGATTTTTGAACACTCAGATTTGGGCCCTGAATCTTTCCGCTGGCCATGCGGATTTTTCATACCTCCATACCCTGAACAAATCGGCGCTCTCCAAACTGGGGCACCACCATGGCCGCTGTGGTTCGAAACCCTGTACCTCTAGTGAACATCCCATATGGCTATGGGTCAAAACCTCGTACCCCTGGTTCCCCTATCACTAACCATTGTTTTCCCTATAGTTGGCTGGGTAATATCCCCCATTATTGGTTGGTTAATATTGACCCACCATATAAGTCTACATATTATGCATCTATGGTCATGACCCATAGCCCATAGCCATCACCTGCTGGTTGTTCAATTGAGGAACCGACAATCACCCTTAGGTGCACACAATCATACCACCTTTTGCCAAAAAACATTATGATCTTACCCTTAGGTGTACCCTTTTATTTGTCACAGGTCAACCCCATGATATCATCTTAGGTGAAACCACGACCTCTGTGTTAGCAGCTGAAGCCTGTGGACGTCACCTATGGCGATCGCATCAAGTGGATGGATTGATCTTAAAAGACAGATCCGTTTGCACTTGGAGACCCCCAAATGGTTGCTTAACCTGAAAGCAACGATGCTTTGACTGATGGTTGGGAGGCACACCCATTGCATATGTGGATTCATATGTACCAATTTGATAAACAGGACATATGTAAGTTTAAACTTTGTGATTAATTAGGGGGACTGGGCCCGCCGACATGCCAAAACGAACCCAGGAAATATAAAGAGACTTTCAAAATATAAACCTTTATATCGCGAACGTCCGCTTTGGCACGCCGAACGACACTTTTGGCACGTCGGCGGGTCACTTTTGGCATGTCGGCGGCTGCAGTTTTACTATTTTACTATTTTACTCCCGCGAGCTTCCGCCAGGGAAAGTACTCCAAGGTACTACAAGGTACTACAAGGTACTACAAGGTACTACAAGGTACTACAAGGTACTACAAGGTACTACAAGGTACTACAAGGTACTACAAGGTACTACAAGGTACTACAAGGTACTACAAGGTACTACAAGGTACTACAAGGTACTACAAGGTACTACAAGGTACTACAAGGTACTACAAGGTACTACAAGGTACTACAAGGTACTACAAGGTACTACAAGGTACTACAAGGTACTACAAGGTACTACAAGGTACTACAAGGTACTACAAGGTACTACAAGGTACTACAAGGTACTACAAGGTACTACAAGGTACTACAAGGTACTACAAGGTACTACAAGGTACTACAAGGTACTACAAGGTACTACAAGGTACTACAAGGTACTACAAGGTACTACAAGGTACTACAAGGTACTACAAGGTACTACAAGGTACTACAAGGTACTACAAGGTACTACAAGGTACTACAAGGTACTACAAGGTACTACAAGGTACTACAAGGTACTACAAGGTACTACAAGGTACTACAAGGTACTACAAGGTACTACAAGGTACTACAAGGTACTACAAGGTACTACAAGGTACTACAAGGTACTACAAGGTACTACAAGGTACTACAAGGTACTACAAGGTACTACAAGGTACTACAAGGTACTACAAGGTACTACAAGGTACTACAAGGTACTACAAGGTACTACAAGGTACTACAAGGTACTACAAGGTACTACAAGGTACTACAAGGTACTACAAGGTACTACAAGGTACTACAAGGTACTACAAGGTACTACAAGGTACTACAAGGTACTACAAGGTACTACAAGGTACTACAAAGTACTACAAAGTACTACAAAATCTACTTTTTTATATCGCGAACGTCCGCTTTGGCACGTCGAACGGCACTTTTGGCATGTCGGCGGCTACAGTTTTACCATTTTATTATTTTACTATTTTACTATATTTTACTCCCGCGAGCTTCCGCCAGGGAAAGTACTCCAAGGTACTACAAGGTACTACAAAGTACTACAAAGTACTACAAAGTACTACAAAGTACTACAAAATCTACTTTTTTATATCTCGAACGTCCGCTTTGGCACGTCGAACGACACTTTTGGCACGTCGGCGGGTGCCTTTTGGACGACACTTTTGGCACGTCGGCGGTTCACTTTTGGCATGTCGGCGGCTGTAGTTTTACTATTTTACTATTTTACTCCCGCGAGCTTCCGCCAGGGAAAGTACTACCAGGTACTACAAGGTACTACAAGGTACTACAAAGTACTACAAAATACTACAAAGTACTACAAAATCTACTTTTTTATATCTCAAACGTCCGCTGTGGCACGTCGAACGACACTTTTGGCACGTCGAACGACACTTTTGACACGTCGGCGGTTCACTTTTGGCATGTCGGCGGCTGCAGTTTTACTATTTTACTATTTTACTATTTTACTTTACTGCCGCGAGCTTCCGCCACGGAAAGGACTACCAGGTACTACAAGGTACTACAAGGTACTACAAAGTACTACAAAATCTACTTTTTTACATCTCAAACGTCCGCTTTGGCACGTCGAACGACACTTTTGGCACGTCGAACGACACTATTGGCACGTCGGCGATTCACTTTTGGCATGTCGGCAGCTGCAGTTTTACTATTTTACTATTTTACTATTTTATCATTTTACTTCCGCGAGCTTCCGCCAGGGAAAGTACTAACAGGTACTACAAGGTACTACAAGGTACTACAAAGTACTACAAAGTACTACAAAATCTACATTTTTATATCTCGAACGTCCGCTTTGGCACGTCGAACGACACTATTGGCACGTCGGCGGTTCACTTTTACCATGTCGGCGGCTGCAGTTTTACTATTTTACTATTTTACTATTTTACTCCCGCGAGCTTCCGCCAGGGAAAGTACTACAAGGTACTACAAGGTACTACAAAGTACTACAAAGTACTACAATGTACTACAAAGTACTACAAAATCTACTTTTTTACATCTCAAACGTCCGCTTTGGCACGTCGAACGCCACTTTTGGCACGTCGAACGACACTGTTGGCATGTCGGCGGCTGCAGTTTTACTATTTTACTATTTTGCTATTTTACTCCCGCGAGCTTCCGCCAGGGAAAGTACTACAAGGTACTACAAGGTACTACAAAGTACTACAAAGTACTACAAAGTACTACAAAATCTACTTTTTTATATCTCAAACGTCCGCTGTGGCACGTCGAACGACACTTTTGGCACGTCGAACGACACTTTTGACACGTCGGCGGTTCACTTTTTGCATGT
>VSDK01022888.1:772471-828084 GCA_009767595.1 Symbiodinium kawagutii
CACTTTTGGCATGTCGAACGGCCACTTTTGGCATGTCGAACGGCCACCTTTGGCATGTCGAACGGCCACCTTTGGCATGTCGACTGTCAGTTTGGCATGTCGAACGGACGGATCCCATTAATTAGGGTACTTTAGCGCTACTATTCACCAAAGTCACGCGGGCACGATGTTTCCACTTGTCACCTGATAATTGTTGGGGGTTCGCTTCGACTTTTTCACAAAGAGTCTGCGCATTTCTGCACAAGGTTGGTTTGGGGATAAAAAGGTGCAAAGGTAAGAACCAAAAGCAACCTTCTTCGAGTGACCCTCACCCGGACATTTCTACTGGCATTCTGCCTAGCATATGTTCTGACATTCTATCTCACACAAAAACTGAAATGCTTGCTGGCCAAAAAAAGTGACATTCCTTCTGACACTCTATCTGGCACATATTATGACATCCTTTCTGATATTCTATCTGCCACAAATTCTGACATTCTTTCTAGGACATACCTTTGGAAGACCAGGGGGAAGTCCAGGCAACACTGCCGGGGAAAGCCTTAGTCCAGCATGTAACGCTCCCAAAGAAGCCTGGAGAGGATGAAGCGTGAAGGCGGAAGGGAGCAAAGAGGAGAGAAGACGAGAAGAGGAGCAGTCCTTTCATAAAATCCAGCGACCTGGCAGCGGAACAAGACAGCCCCAGGCTTGCTTGATCCAGTCATGTGCTTGACGAAGACTTCAAGCCTCTCCGAACAATCATGGTTCAGACAGTAGTCTTGGGTCAATAGTTGGTCAATGAACCAGTCGACCATCTATGAATTAAACCGTTCATTCTTATATAATAAGCATTTGATATACCATTGCAAATCAGTAGTTAATTAGCGAGTATTTCATAATCATATCAGTAGCAACCATTATGTCCCCGTTTATGGAATTAACAATTATTAACCCTTAGTATTCATATATAACCATTATTAACCCATTCTTGACCAGTATTATATGATATCTCGCTAAATCACCGTTGGTCACCCTGTCCATCTTCGCCGAGGCACACAGTAGGAAGCTCCCTCGCAGTCCACAGTAGCGATGCCTGCGTCGCCACGAGCGTTCGTCCACATAATGGGTGTGCGGACACCAAGGCCCCAAGCATCCCGGAAAGCTATGAATAGTCCTACTAGGCAAACATATTCTATATATTTTTGAGGGTATATCATTGATGAAAACACCCCGAATCATGGCAAAAAGGAAGAGTGAAGCAAGAGTGGCTCTCCATGATCTTCCTGCTTTTTGTAGCTGCAGCCGGAATTTGGCGATCTGTGATCTTTCTAACGACTTGCTTCATTGCTAGTCAATTGCTGGTTGCTTGGTATTTGCCCATACTTCAGTCCAAAAATGCCTGACTGGTTGGTGGTTTCCTATGGAAAAATATCAGTCAACCAACCAATTGTGAATGACGACTAGTCAAAATAAAAAATGTTTGAAACCACCAGCCAGATGACTTCTTCCCCGCTCGCTGCACCTGGAGCGAATCCACCGTTGCCACTTCGACGCGAGGAGAGATTCCGGAGATGCCGCGCAAGGCCTGCGATTTCGCATCATTAGTCCTTCGAGGAGGGCGACAACGAATGATGATATCCACAATGATGATCAATCATCATTAGTAGTGGGTGTCATGATCAATCATCATGATCAATCATCGTGATCAATCATGATGATCAATCATGATGATCATGATAAAAAAGCAAGATAATGTAGATGAGGATGAATGACAATGATGGGGATGACGAGGATGATGAGGGTGTGTCTACCGCTAAGGATGATGAGACAGTATGATTTGTAGATCCGATATCTCTGATATCAATCCAGCGTCGCATGCATTGCTCGGCAACATTCAGATCCTGTTGCGCTGGTGTTGGGTTCTCCCTGGGCAAGAACGTAATTTGGGGATTTCGGGCCTGACTTATATACAAGTAGCAGTTGAATGTTCAAAGCAAGCGGCATAAGTGGAGATCTGATATGGAATTAGTCCGCTATCGTCACAGAAGCCCATGTTTTTCAGTATCAGACTGTACCACCTCTATTCTGAGGTCAAAAAACACACGCTCGTCTAATGGTTTTGGCAGTCCACTCACAGTTACTGCTGAAACTGTCAAGGGAGTATAGCATGACAAACCATTAAATGGATGTGCTTCTGAGAAGCCAAAACATCCCACAAGCACTGGGTATCTCCCAATGATCAAAGCTTCCATGAGGCGGTGAGCCACATTTGTGTGTATGTTGCGAACGTCAGGATGAAATAAATCATCACCATCACCCTTATCATCAATATCATCAATATAATCATCATCATCATCATCATCATCATCATCATCATCATCACCATCGCTATACTTACCCTCATAATGACTCATGACAATCAAATCTGAGGAACAACATAACACCAAATCCCCACGCCATAAGCACCACATTGTGAATTCGTACAGATTTGTCAAGAGACTAGGGAAATTGTTTTGAGGGATAGTTCTATGAAACACCAAGGACCCCATTTGCCAAAACACCGATTCATCTCGTTGGTTGGAACCAAATATTCCAGGCTGAAAGCAGCGCAGTATGGTCACGGAACGCTTGCAAACTTATGCTATGGATATGAGGATCTATATAATCCAAAACCAGTGCACTGCTTTGATTGAGCGGACCTCACCTTGTCTTGACATGTTTCGATTGCAATATCTCATTAAGTTTAGGATAAATCGATTAATTACGTCTCAGATGATGTCATTTAGGCGGGCAAATCATGGCACAAGTATCTCAAGATGTCATTAGTAGCTGGCTTCGCAGCGCCTGCAACTCCGACATGATGTCCAAACTGCCTAAAGGCGAATAGACAAAATAGCCTTGCCTTTGGCCTTGGATGCTGCAGCTTGGCAAATCTGAGGTGCTCCGTCTACCGGGGACTAGCCAGAGGGGTAATTTAACATGGCAATGGAAAATCATTATACATAATATATATATATATATGTGTGTGTGTATATGATGTATATATGTTATTTTAAAGAGAAACAATGGGAAATGATGCATTTGTGGTGGATTTTCCATTGCCATGTGAAATGACAAGGGGTAGACTTCAAAATCCATGCAGCTGCACCAGACACAGTACTGTACCTGACTTGATCTGCTATTGCTCAATATCTGACGTCCGTTTTTTCTCTACATGACCATTTTTGGATGGCAAGAGGGGCATCCTCCCTGCTGGACAGCGATTGTTCTCGCAAGACAAACTAGGTTGATTTTGACTCAACGGTGCAGCAGCTGCAGCGGTGTTGATGAATAAGGGGGTGAAGCAATACCTGTAGAATTAGGAGACAGGGCTGCCATGAAACAATCCAGGGCCTATCAATCTGGTGTCGGGCCTTACCCCTGACACTTTTCATCTTCTTAGCTAAGATCATGATGTGCAGAGTCATAACTTCCTACTTCCATAAAATAGTATCTAGGCTTTAATATTGGCATAAACCCGCACCGAAATCTCCATCCAATTCTTTGGGGAAGTTGGTCTTGAACAATGCACAAGCTTCTGGAGCATACTGAACTGCCACATGAATTTCAAAGCAAGGAATCTTTGTCCATACCTCTTGCGGCAGCCTCTTCATGCGGGGGTGTGAATCAATTTTTCTTTGGATAAGTTTGTGCACTTATTACTGGACGCTCATTGTCATCAAGGGAGCTGTTGGGCTTGTGGTGCTTTCTAACCGCCAAAATTTCCCTCCAAACCATAACTTCTTTCCCTGCTGAAGTGGGCAAAACATGGCCAAACAATGAACTGCCGCATGGCTTAACCAATCCCCATAGCCAGGTGCTCCGCTCCGCCGGTGGATCACTGGTCCAGTGGCTAAGCAAGACCAGCGGTGAGGCGTACAAGTAGTCCAGCTGCAACACGGCGTCGCCACTGCCTTCTGCCACTGAAAAGCTCTGCTCGCTGCCTGGGTCCACGGCGCAGGCGCGTACCGAAGACGTTACTGAAATACATCCCATCACCTAAAGCTCATGCAAAGACAAACAACAGCTGAATACCTGACAAGAGACCTATAAACATACTGAGACTTCCCTATAACTTGTGTACATTTCCCAGTCACGACAATTAAAACTTGTGGATCACTCTGCTGCCCTGGCTTCAATCTCTAAGAGTGCGGCACAAGCTTTCCTTCGAGGATGATCGTAAATTTGCACGCGCCCTGAAAGAAACCAACTACAGTATCTATGGCAACACAAATATTGCACCCCAAATTTACAGTGTTCCAACTAAAAGCGGCTCGTTTTTGTTCCCAAAGGGACAGCCACCTGTTGGCTCAGGTAAATGATTCTCACTTTTGGCAAATGCTTGGCTGGTAGTCAAATGACATAATTCTGCACTAGCGAAAGCTGCCCATACAGTAGAGTTTGCACAAACCCTGCACTGTGTACAATAGGTTTCTGATGACTTGCTAGACATGGAAACCCAAGTCATCGCTGCAATTCGCCTATTGCGTTTACCCTACCTCATCTTTGACACAGTGACGTCACCCTCCATCTCGCCGAGAAACTCATTCGAAGCTCGTTCCCTGGAGCTTTGTGACCTGTCTCCAGCTGCTGATGCTCGCGCCATGCACGCAAGTAGGCCTGAGCCATGCAGCAGTTTTGGGCCACCATGGGCATAGCCATGGAGGAACACGGGGAAACACAACAGAGCAATGAGCCTATGACATACTTAGTGGGTTTACAGGTATTCTCATGTCATCATATGTCATCCATCATAGTGATCCGTGATGCTGAAGATGTCGATTCTATATTACATGATTTTAGATATTACATGGAAATTTGTCTGATAAACCGCTGGGGTGACTAGTCAGAGAACCTACCGTCAGACTAACCAGGATTTGTTCATTGTTTCATGGATCTGCGTAACCAGCGGGATACAACCAAAGTACTACACAAAGTACCAATGATCAAGTTGTTAGATACATGTTTCACCAATTGTCATACAGCGTCTTGGAGGACATTCTACAAAACCATAGGATCACAGGTATGCTCTTGATGACCAGGGGAGCAAACAATCAATCTATGTGCCTTTGTGTGCACATGTGTACATGCATACTCAGGTTATGGGTGAAGTTGCCAATGGTCAACACGGTTATCTAATACCTTTCCTTCTACCACGATCTGCCTATCATGGTGAACTACCACAAGGGAGATGCCAAGCTGATTTTGGCTAGGGGGAGATTGCCTACTGGCCCAGCAAACGCCACCTTCTCCGAGGAGGGTTGGATATTCATGTGATTTGATGCGTGGAGACTCCTCATATCAGGTCGAGAACCCCTGTACGTGACTGACTGGCCCTTGGCTGGGTCTTCGCCCTTGGCTGGGTCTTCACACTTGGCTGGGTCTTCACAGCAACTGAACAATGGTCAGAAAGGCAATCCAGGCTGCGATCAAATCATTTCCCTACGAGTAACCCCTCTACGCAGTGTTGCCCCCATGTCAACTAAGGCCTGCAACTAGATATTCTCAGGATGTCTCAGGTGACCTTTAAGCCAAGTTCTGAGTGGCACCACTCTGACCACGTTCAGCAACCCTTGGTGGATCTTCACGCTGAAGCTGCCCGCCATTCGCACCATTCGCCGAGCCGCAGGGAGCAATTTTTCGGAGAAGACGCTCTCGGTAACGCTGCAAAACCTGTCACTTGGAGGTCATAGCAGCGTAGCAGCGTAGCCCAAGGGGATGACTCAATCCAGCCATGTATCCTATAATAATGGGTGAATCACTAGCGATGGAACCAGCAGTCATGGCTGGTTACTGGGGTTAAGCATGATGGAGATCTTATGAGAAAATCCTCTCATTTTGTATGAACGTTCTTGTTCGTTGGTCTTGGCTTGTGGATGAATAAATATAATATATTTTCCAAAAAAATGGCAAGGATGGACACTATCGAAAGAAACATATAGATAGATATAATATGTCTATATGATATGACCCTTGTAATGCACCAAAGCATAGGACCCCAAGGCAAGAGTCTACCCTGAATCCATCTCAGCATTCATAGGGACAACAACGACGGACAACACGACACGCTTTGCGCACAGAAACAGTGGCAACTCGCCCAAAACGTCGTTGAGATCCAGCAAATGCCGCGGAGCCAAAATGTGCGCAGTGGCTGGCGCACCTTGCTGTGGCTGGGCTTGGCTGATGGCTTATTCAGGGGTGAATTCATTAGGTCACCATGGCTTATTCATGAGGTCTTTAAGGTCAATCAATACAATCAATAGGTTTTTAATTGTTTATGAATAGGTTTATTGATAGCTTTATTTGACCTATTCACTACCTAGGTCAATCAATTCACCATTGGGGGTTTATGAATAGATTTAATGGTGTATTAATAGAACCGGGTCGGTTAGTTAGTTGATAGATGAATCATCGGGTTCTGAATCAATATGATACAATGGGATATTGGGGTTGGTTGATCATGGTCAATCAATCAATATTAAATCAATGGGCCTTTGCGTTAACCCATTTTTCATGGATTAGTTGGTGAATGACTTCATGGCCTAACCAGGACTAATGATCACTAATGACATCATCTTCAAAAAAAATAGGTATTCTTGGTGCAGGGTTGCTGCGATAAGCCACTGCTATCTGTGTATGGGCAGCAAAGCTATTGGGGTGGGTTCTCCACTGATGCTGCACATACACAAGTCGAAACACCTTGCTTGCATACAAACAAAGAAGCATCAGCTTTGTTTTCAACATCAAAAGATATACAGGCGTATATGCAAACACGACGTTATACAGTTATACCAGTGTTCTTGTGCACGTCAAAATGAAAAAAACATGTACTGTTGTGTTGTGCTGGGTCTCTAAACCCGTGTACTTGACGACAGTATCTGTAGGTCAAGCCATAATAAATACCTGACATTGCTTCAAGTCTATACTCAGGGAAAAGGTACACTGCGATAAGCTAAGCTGGAAATCCATGATCCCCCATGTTTTAAAGGGGAACCCCGGGGCACAAGCTATAATCCATTGCCAGGTTGATCTACCTGACTGAGGGATCCTGAGGGTATCTTTTATCATTGGTGTCCTGTAAACCTCGTAAGTATTTCACCCGCATCCAAACATTCGATAGATCTCATAGCTGAGCCATGTTTGGCACAACTGGCTAGTGACATGCCAAGGAAAGAACTTGGGCATCAGGAACTAAAACGAAATGCACATGATCAACGACTAGGCTTTGTCCATCAATGGTGGTGCCTACTAACCTACCAAGAGTGATCATTGTTAATCGGCAACCGCCAGTAACTTGGGGGTACATGGCTGTGGGTCAAAACCCTGTACCCCTGGTTCCCCTATCATTAGCCTTTGTTTTCCCTATTATTGTTGGTTACTATCCCCCATGAAATTGGTTGGTTATTATCCCCAATTATTGCTTGGTTAATATTGACCCATAGCCACATCAGTTTTTGGACAGAACCACTGGGACATCACGAACGAACGAACGAATGATGGGAATCTCGCCGCCGGGCGTCCAAACTCGCGATCCAGCGACTATCTTGGAACCCCAAAATATGGCAGTGCAAACCAGGTGCACGAATGGGGTGGTTTCTTAAAATAGGGACTCCTAAAACTGGTTGATTTATGGCTGTTTAGGATGATTTAGGATGATTTATGGCTGTTTATTCCTAAAACAAATCGTTAAGAAAGGATGATTTAGGTGTACTCCTGTTTTGAGAAACACCCATATCAAAGAGTGTACGTCCCCGACACATCCCAATGCTGTAAACCGCCTAGCGTGCTTCCTTACTCCAATATACCCACAAACCCACGGTCTACCCAGGTAGGTTTCAAAATCGAGTTGCGTCCACTGTATTGTTGTTTTGTTTATCTTTTTGTATTTGTGCATGCGACCCAATAGTACACATTTTTAGATTATGCATAACAACCTAATATAGACTAATTAGTACATCTCGGTAAATAATTATCAACAATGAATAACGTGATCACAGCCACTTGGTCTATAATGCATTAGAAACAAAGCTGCTGGATACATTGAGAGTAATCTCGTGAAATTGTGTACACATACTCAAGTATGTGTATGGATTTTTGTGGTGTGTCTAGAGACTTAGCCCAGAATCCCACAGCCCCCAACAGTATCCAGCAAGTTGTGCCCAACCTCAAAATGGGTTCTGACCACAAAAGTTTGCTCTCAATGGTTGGTTGTCAATGGCTGGTTGTTAATGGTTGTTTTTCTCAAGCTTTTTTTCCTCACGAGCTACAAACATTGTAAACATGATATCAACAAGCTGTCCACTCGAAAGCACAGCGCAAACAGTCAGACTGCCATGCTGCTTCCTGCGGTACCCAGAACCATCCTGTGTCCCCAAGGCTATGGCTGCCCAGAAATCAAAACCTCAACTGCGCCATATCGATACTAAGATACCAACTGGCAGGTTGTCAGATCAAAAGTTGTTGGCTAATGGTCAGATGGTAGATGGTGGTTGACAGATTCCAACCGATAGATGGTGGTTGATGGTGGTTGATGTCAGATTATCGCTGTTAGCCGGTATATGATTGTCCATAATAATCAGCCATCGTTAACGTCCATCAACCACCATCAACCGCCATCAACCACCACCAAACACCATCAAACACCATCAGCATTCATCAGCATCCATCAACCACCAATACTCGCCATGACCATTCACCGCTCGCCGCCATCACTGCAGCGTGTCACTCTGGGTTGAGGCCACGCGGAGATCGCGGTGAGTCGCAGCCAAAACCTTCCTGGGGAGTTGACAAACGACCGGATGGGTTAGGAACCCACAGTTGCTACTTGTCAAAGTCGCATTTAGCATCGTTCAGCTGGTTGATAGGTGGGTAACCGCCACCCCTGAATTTTGTGACTGGTAACGGTCCACTATTCAACTGAAGTTTGTGCCATTCAGCTGGTTGTATGATGGGGGATCCACCAAAGGATAGGGCCTGGATTTACGTGCAGTGCTCAACTTGAAGTGCTCAACTTCCAATGGTGCAGCTCTCGTTTATGTTGTCTCAAATTGAGAGCTGCATCAATTCGGGTGCTCACACTGCGACTGCCTCAGCACCTCAAATTGAAACCCCGCATTGGCTAGTGCAGTCTTTCCATCACCTTCCACTTCCGAAGCATGACTTCTGACCTGCGAGTACCATGATGAACAAAATGTTTAATTAACTACTCAGGATAGTTGGAACCCACAAATGATGCTGATTGGCTGTTCAACCTTGGCTACTACCGGCAGGATGAAAATCAAGAAGATTGGAAAGCGACAACCAAAATCCAATCATAACATGGGATATAAACCTCCATCAACAGCCTGTATATGGCCAGTACAGTATCTTGGCACTTTCTTCACTAAACATGTGATGGTCCGGACCCTCTGCAATCATGCACAGCAGCAGTTCGTACAAGTAAAGTCAATTGCCAAACCAACAGAATTGGAAACCTGTGTGTGCCAACAAGAGTCTCACAGAACTGATTTGCACGTGCATCAGGACGTTGGAATTGCGTTGTGACTTCCGTCCTGCGTGCCAGGAGCTAGTGCTAGAAGCACGTGCCGAGCTGAGAGAAAGAGAAGCCGATTGAAAGTTTCAGTACCAACACCCACATCAACAATTAAAAAGCCATCATTACAAATGAATCAACATGTTAAATGGGAGGTTTTGCGCTATGTTGAACGAGATGCTTAGCGCTATGTTCAACGAGATGTTTAAAGATGTTTAACGCTATGTCATTTTGTTTCAATTATTCCATTCATTCACCGTCACTGCTGTTTTTCTCTTTGGCTCAATATCCCATGCTTTTGCAGCAAACACGGCGCGCTGAATCTCTCCTGTCAATCTTCAAGACGACGCCGGGACACCAACCTCAGATTCAGAGATGCATCATATAGCACTTAGAGTTGTGGTTGTTGGTTGCTGTTTGGTTGGTTTGTGAAGCTAATTGTTATGGCTACTGGTTGTGGTTTTTGTTATGCTTATTGCTGGTTATCAGTGGATATTGTCGACTATCGCTGTTGCTGATTCTTATCTATGAGGAACCATTCTCCACAATTGATCAACCACTATGAAAGCCAGTGGTCAAACTACTGCCATTCGCTGCGAGGCTGCAAGGCCAAGATACAATTGGCAGAATTGCTGAAAACCTCCACTCGGTCTCCCACGCGGAACTGAAATCCACTTCCTTGCCCTTCACATTCCTGCACTCAGTCATGCCCCATGGAGCACTGTTTTCCACAGAAAATCGATCCATATCCATAGGAATGATGCAAATGCCATTTTGGAAGATGGAACTGGTCCTAGTGGTTCCACACCCATAAATTTCATGCCCGAATCTGTCAAGTAAAGGCAGGATGGCCATCTTCTTTCCCGCGCCTTTTGATATAGATTAATTGTGCGTGAGAGTATGCCTGGTCATGCCAGGTCGAATTCGTGGGTCCACAAGTGCGCGCGTAACATACTCCAAGTCAACATCCCACAGGTGAGCATGGGGAAAACACCAGCTACGGCGTAGCTGCTCACAAGAAAAAACAGGAAGGCGTAGAATGGGCTTTGAAAAATGACACAATCCAAAAATGAACAGAACAAAAAATCAATGCAAACACTGTAGCAAGGCTTCTGCCCCTTGTTGCGCATATAGCCAATCGTATTGGATGAGAGGACAGCCATTCAAAGACGTTCAACATTCGTCGGCAAACAATACATGGCTGCTGTACCATCATTCAGCATCGTATTCCCCGTTATTGTTGGCTATCATACGTCAAATTGGTCAATACTGATCCATAGTCACATGACAACCATCCTTGAGGGAAAAACCATTTACAGTATTGAACATGTCTTGGGCACCATCCCCTGGGCAGTCACATCTCTCCTGACTGTAGCTGCGGCCTCTGCTGTCTTGGGAGCCTCGGGAGCACGCTGGCACATGAGCCATTTCGGGGCTTTTGGGGAAGCTCTACCTCCAATGCCAGTAGGTGTTACTGGACTTGGCACACCCAGTTCTGTCAAGTGCAGGTATGAGCACCAAAAAGCCTTGGTACCAAAGATGGACCTTGGCCAACAGCCGTCGCGGTTTGGGCATGCCCTCCACTCTTCGTTCTGCCGAGGCACTGGGGCTGCACACAGGACACACGACCTGCGTGGAAAAGCTGAGCTTCGGTAGCGACTTGGTCAAGCCTTCGGAGATCAACCGAACGATCTTCGACCTCGGATGCCATAGCGTCATGGAGTCATCATCGCCGGTGGAACCTGAACCTGTTGAAGAAAATGTGTCAATTGAAAATCTTAAAGGCAGAGAGAGGACATCAAGGAGAAGTTCCACCCAATCTTTCCACATACTCAAGACTGAGTTACGGGTTCATCGAATTGCTCAGCTTTTCTGACGAATGGATGCTTTGGAATTCACCAAATATCCTAACTTACCCCATATCAACTGGCAATGAAAAGCCAGAGCCAATAGTTCACCGATTAGAGCCAGTCCATGTTGCTGGGTGAGAATGGGTTGATTCAACGTGTGGAAACTACCCCAGCAGATTTCTACCGTAGCAATAGTACGCGTACCCACAACCCGCCACCCCTGGTCTCCCGTGCACTTTCTCAGACGGTTCGGGATTTGGAGTTTAGGGTTTCAGGGTTTAGGATCTCAGGGTGTCGGGTTTAGCACTTGAGGGTTTTGAAGGAGGATGATGATGATGATGATGATGATGATGATGATGATGATGATGATGATGATGGTGATGATGGTGATGATGATGGTGATGGTGATGGTGATGGTGATGGTGGTGGTGGTGGTGGTGGTGGAGGTGGTGGTGGTGGTGATGGTGATGGTGATGGTGATGGTGATGGTGATGGTGATGGTGACGATGACGATGACGATGACGATGACGATGACGATGACGATGACGATGATGATGATGGTGATGATGATGATGATGATGATGATGGTGATGGTGATGGTGATGGTGATGGTAGTGATGGTAGTGATGATGATGATGATGATGATGATGATGATGATGATGATGATGATGATGATGATGATATTGTCTATTCTGATTCTTCTGAGTCTGATGATGATCCTGAAGATGGATTTGCAAATCAAAAGAACAGGTCCCTAAACTGTGCATGGCCTCTGGCAACACCGCGATGCAAATATGTTTAAAGACTCCCATTATTGCCACACGTTGGACACATTCCATATATGTCTACACCAGAAGGTGTGAGCAAAGGCGTTGGCCACAATAATGCCAGCAATTCAAGCCAGAACTAGGCAAGATCGACAAAACTCATAGATAAAAATCCACCTTTGCACTTGCAGTGGCGGGACCAGTGTCACCCCTACTACTGTACAGTTAGATCCTGCAGGAAAGGATTTGTGAAACTGTTCCTCTCGGTATTCGTAACATTGTCGATCCATGTTCCATTCGAATTGCTTGGAGAGCAGAATTCCGCTCCTCCCGGTGACAAGTCGTCATGTCTCTGCCAGGTGACATCGTCTCATGGCCCACTTCTTTGTCTGACGCAGTGACCGTCAATTTCAACGTTTCACGAGGCCTGGGTGGCTGCAGAAGTTGGTTTTGGACGAGGTTGGACGAGGTTCTCATGGGCCAAACTGATGTAACACTTGCAGAATTGATGGATGCGCCCAGATCACCCAACAATATCTCACCATTTTGCAAAAGACCCACATGCACCAGGGTCATATGCAAATATTCTCAAACAAATGGTAGATGAATGTTCCAACAACCACTGGATTATTATCTTCATAGATCTTCATCAGGGGTACAGCAATTACAGGGTGTTGGCTCAAAGCCATAGTGGTTTCTCAAAATGGGGGAACCCCCAAAATGGATGGTTTATTCATTTCACTTAATTTCCATGGAAGGTCAATCAAGGATGTCTTGGGGGTCCCCTATTTTGAGAAACCATATCATTTCAATGAGCAACCCAGGCATTGTACTTTATATGGACCACCTAATGGCAAAATTCATTCAAGTAGACGATTCAGTGTACGATTTGTTACGTGCTTATAATTGGGCCATGGTATACTGAGCAGCGGAGTCATTGGTGTTTATGGATCCAGGGAAGACATCCTTGCCATGCATACCCCTGGACAATGTCTTGGCTACATCGCATTGTGGGGTCCATCGTGCAAAGAGACGTAGTAAATGGACGTAGTAAATGGATTCTACTGGCTGACCTGGCTCGAGATACCTGTTAGATTCCCAAGGACTTTCCAATTGCAAACCAAGCATGAGAGAAACGATCTGGGTATATCAATGGTGCACAGTACAGACAAATCCATGATCAAAACTTTGTGATGCCAACCTGGAAAGAGTTGGTCCTGGGGTCTGGTACCTTATCACACAACTCATCAATCATGATCCCTGACCCGCCAACATCCCAGGCGCTCCAGGGTCATCAACTCCAGCGTCACCATGAGGTGGTCCATGGAAAAGGCCAGGAAATCCTGCGGAGGTCCCATGTTTGGGGATCAAATCAATGAGCGTTACTCGATGAGTGGACCATCCGAGTCTCTTGCTTATGGTTGCAGATGTTGCAGGGGTTGGCTTGCCAGACCTTTGCATGTCAAGGCAAAGCGTGCACCCAACATCCGTCGACATCCCAACCTGGAACTTCCTTTGTAAGACTGCAACTTGCGACAGAAGAAAACTCTGTTTGCCACTTGGATTCATCTCCGAAGGCCCTGAAAATCAGGAAAAAATGATTCGGTTACTTACCTGCCTGATTCAGTCAATCAATGATCAAAGGTCCAAGCCCTGTACCCCCATTGTAATTACGAACGAAAAATAACAGAAAAATTACTCTCTACTTGGATGTCCACCTGGACACTTTTGAGCGTAGCTTCGTGTACCCAAGCATCGATGCATGAAGTTGCCAGCACAGCTGTGGGGATGACGCCCCGTGAACTTTGATGGGTGCCCACATGTGCCCACGGAAGTTTCATGGTGTCCCAACGGTTCATCACGGCTGCTGACTCATCCACCTGCAACCCCCAGCTGCATCGGTCCCGTCGCAGCATCTTGCTTCGGAACGTGGCTTCATTGCGCTGGAGCTTCGCGTAGAGAAGTGGCAGCAGCGAGGGCAGCAACTGACGCGCTGATGCGCCGTCAAAGTCGAAGTACAGCGATGTGGCCTCCGTCCAGAGCGGTGATGGAAACCCTTGTTCTATCGTAACCGTGCAAATCAATACTTAAAGATTTGGGGATGCTCAAATGAATTGATGTTCGAACAGAATATCTGTGGTAGAGAATCTGTAGAGAAAATCACAGGTTGAATCTGAAGATTCATTGCACACATATACACATGATGCATCATGAGTTTAAAAAATATGCATCCAGGTGCTGCATCGATATGTATCCATAGCTTCCCAAAGTTGTCATCTGGATGCAAACCACTTGTGGCCTGGGTGTGTCTTCGTTCCTGACAGGCTGTGGAATGCCGATGCTCTTTCAGAGAACTGATGCTCTATCAGAGAACTTCCCAAATTCCTCCGTAGCCCCAATCCAATAGAAATTGCAATGTCAATTACTTTGCAAGAAGTCAAAAAGTTCCCATTTACTTGCTCGCTCAGTGCATCCTTCTTCTTTGCATCACAGTGAGACGGGTGGCAAACGGCCCCAGCAACTAAGAAATCTATAAAAAGGAATAAATGAAATAAATATGAATTATATACATATAAACCTATCAACCAAAATCCACCTACAGACACCAACCACCCAAGCCTCGCCATCCACACCGTGCCTTGACATCCTCTGGCTGTGGCTGCAAGCCAGGCCGTGCCAGGCGTTTCTGCAGCAGGCTCGGCACCAACCACGACATGGCACCACCTGCAAGCAACCCGTCGCTGATCCCCAGCCTTCATCCTGTAGAAATGATGGTTTCTCAAGCCACAGGGGTACCCCAAAACATCCATCAATAAGGATTTCGAGGAATAAACTGAATAAACCAACCATCACTTGTGGGGTTCCCCATGAGAAACAGCCGACAACTTCCATCAGCTTCCATCAGCATTGGACAGCCGCCTGATTGGTTCACTGGGACCAGCAGGTTGAAGTGCTCCAAGAATGCGCGCAACGTCTCCTGGAGGTCCGGTGCCATGGGAGCATCAGCGGCACATCTTCGGTCGCTAGGAGTTATGACAGTCTTCAGCCGGCACCACCAGGTGACTGGTGGGCGGACATAAACATGATGAAACAGATGGACTCCTATAGGGGTGTAGAAACAAACATGTGAACAGAACAGTACGAACTAACAATACCAAGGGCCCAGCTGCCACAAGCTTGCGTCATGTGGCTTGCCCTGGTGTAAAGGATCCAATCTGTTGCAGCCTCTGTTTTCAGAGACAAATCCAACTGGAACAAATTACCAACAATGTTCTTATCACTATGTAATACCTGTTGGCAATCAATATATTTCTTAGTGATAATCACCGGTTATATATGGTTATATTATCATTGTTGATTTACTAGCAAAATACATGTCCATAATGATCAATGACCAAGAGTCAGCATGAGTCAGCGACAGGATTGCCGTGAGTTTTTGATGTTCGCAACCAACTCTTGATGGAAGAATCCCTGCCCGGAAGATGCACCGAGGGACCTGACACATCTCACAGGCTCCCCAACTCCCGCAGACTGGGCGCGCCGCGCGCCTCTTGTCCATGGAAGCGCGGATCACGCCACAAAATGTGCAGCAACTCTTCCGACAGCTTGCCTTCCCTCGGAGCTACTCCCAAGGTCAGCAACTCTACAGGGGCATGGCGAGGGATGGGTTTCAAGCGGCCAGCAACAGGTGACTCCTTTGAAGTCATAGAAATAAATGGTTCAAAATTGGAACACCGAAGAGGTACCCACTTGTTGCCAACAGTTTTCATCGGCAAGAAGGGCAACTGATCACATGCACTGGTGAAGGGATCCCGCTCAACCCCCGCATGAGAAAGGCAGCCTTTGGAGTCTGCGTACAGGGCTGTGAATGGCACAGGATGCTGAGTGCTGACTGTTCGACATTGATCATTGGTATGTTATGTATGCTATATTATGTTCATATGTGTAAGATTCGGCCCCAGATCGTGCTCTTTTGGCATTAAAGATCGACACTATACATGAGTTCTTGTGGCTACAGTCAACCGAACATCTCAGGTCCCTCATACAGCCACTGGTCATCGTGAAGCATTTGACCAATGGTCTTTGATGTCCAGTGCGGCCCCAGATTGATAGCTGAGTTGATCATTGGACGGCTGCTTGATGATCTAACTGATGCAATCGTGATTCCCCCAAGGACGGATTACATGATAGATAAACTGATTCTTGGAGCCTAGGCCTCACATGCTGCCATCATAAACATCACCATCAATATCATCGTTGGTCAGGCCTTTGAAATTCATCAATTGAATGACTGGTTGGTGGCCACTTGTTAATAATCACTAGGAAAAATGAAAAATGTTTGAAATAATCACTTTGAAACTAGGAATAATCCAAGTAGATGAGCATAGAATCCTATGGATCCAGGCAGCTTAGCCTATCAAGTGTCTATAAGATCAAGCCTGGACATCGCCAAGGCCCAGCTCACGGAGTCGTGATCCCTCGCTAGATGGCATCCCTTGCTTGCGAAAAATCCATCTTGTTCCATCAACTATCCATTCTTGGATGGAGATTTGCTGGCTATCCATGTTATCTCTTGGTTCAGGTGGTTCTCCGGAGATTGGCTGGCTATCCAGCATCTGTCTTAGGGCCAGCCGGAAAATGGGAATCCTGCTGACAAGGGTCCCATTAAGCATACTTACCCCATCCACACACAAGGGTCCAGAAGTCATGGTACCCTCAGCCACATCAGGGAAAACCTATGCAGCCTCGAGGGGGTAGCCTTATGGACCGATTCCGCTGCTGCGAGTGACCGAAGCAGCGCATGTGAATGATCCGAATAGCTCCTCAGCAACAGATCTCTACCAGTATCCTGGTTTGCTCAGCTTGCAGTTGACTTGAGGTTAATGGTGATATATGGGTGTTTCAGAGAGGAAAATTGTGGGGCAATGATGGGAAATACACCAGTTCTTTGCAGGCATATCAGGCTGTAAATGACAGGCAACAAAATGCAACAAAAATATATGCTCGAAGGGGAAGCACCAAAGTTCATGGGCACTGACAAAGCCATACCATGATGAATCTATGCAACACTTCTCACTTCAGACCCAACTGCGGAAGGCGCGCACCAATGAAGCCCTTCCCTGTGACATTATGATTTCCCCCTGGCCCTGATCAATGGTTTCCTGCTGGCCATGGCCACTACATGATTTAAAGTTGAGGATCTAACGGGTGGTGCCCCCTAATTATAAGTTGGTTCAAAAGCCATCTAACTACAAGTTTTATCTATTGTATCCGGTAGTTACCCTAGTTATCTGCCCAGGATTTCCCATACAAAATAAGAGGCCACCGTGGTCTGTTCCAAATCACCTGAGCACTTTGAAGTGATTCAAGTCAACTATAGTCACCTACTCAATTGTTGAGATTCTATACACTTGTGAGTTTCCCAATGATACAATGATAGTTGACTTGAATAAACAATTGTGATACTACTCAACTGCTCTATAGATACTGTAGAACCAATACTTTAATTCTATACAATTTGATCTTTCCCAATGACAAGCCCGGGGGTTGGAAACTGCACTTGCGAGTCCCAGTTGAGGATTTCCAGTCTCCAATACATAGATAGTTGGTTGACATCGTTGAGTGACATAGTTGGTTCACGTAGTTGGTATTCATACTTGCTTAACACAATCTGATTGGTGGTTTCAACCATTTTTCCCGCGATTGTAGGTGGTCCTGCGGTCGCAGTATATACATAGCATGAATTCAAGACAGGGCGTGCAGCACAGCCGGTCGGCCAAGTGCGACAGACCGCGGTTTCAACCCCTATGAAAAATATGCTTGTCAACCAACCAGTTGTTGATACATTTGGGGAAATCAAAAAAAAAGTCAATCAAACCACCAGCCAATAGTTGCTTGACCATCATTGTTGCTTCCGAATTAATGATTTGAAGGCTTGTCATATAACCATGGAAAACCACTCCAACGTTGCTTGATAAACTACTAACCACTATGAACCACCCCTACTATGACCACTATGAACCACCACTATGCACTACTACCCACATTGTCAACATGTGGCTGTGGGTCAGTTCACCCTGTACCCCTGGTTCCCCTATCATCAACCATTAGTTTCCTTATTATTGGTATAGGTTATTATCCGCTATCCCCTATATATATAGCTGGATTAATATATTGTTAGCCTTACTATTGGGCCATATATAGCTGGTATATCCCCTACTATTGTTGGTTATTAATTGATCATATTGACCCAACTCGCCATGTCTTCCAGCCCTTGTCTTTCCCTCCCCAACCACACGACGAGGCCCTCGTGACGCCGCCATGGCACTGCACCACACGAGGACATCCCACCACTTGCGCCATGGCATCCAGGAGCCACTGCGGATCCAAGACCACGGCAGGTGAGCCTCCCGCGGCGCCGCGGCGTGGATCGTTTGTGGCATTTCTACTGGTTGAGTGGCGGCAAATCAGGGTGTTTTCCAGGCATTTCTAGTGGTTTATCTGTGGCAAATCATGGTGATCCCTGTGTACATATCGTCGATGTATAACTCTTTATAGTATGACTTAACAATTACATATATCATCTCAAATAGTACTGTAAATACAATATGTATGCATATTAGATGGGCGTTTCTCAAAATAGGGGTACCCCAACATCATCCTAGTTAAGGAACCATTTGTCGTAATCAACCAACCATTTTGGGATTCCCTAAGGCTTGAGAAACCCCCACATGAATAAATGAATTTATGATACACCCATCATCGTTAGCTTGAAGCCGCACCACCAACCGGAGACAGCTCAGTTGATCGGTGATCACCAACAATTGGTGGCTGGTGATGGCCTCGTAAAAGCTTGGGTTTCAGATGACAATAAGCATGGTTAATAAGATTAATAATGGTAATAAGTGGTTTTTATTTGCCAGGAATGGTGATTTTGTCATGACAGTATCACACATGTTAAGTGCTTGTTGGTTATAATGGTAAATAAGGGTAAACTATACTCGTAAATAAGAATCATGATATATTTGCGTGACATTGGGTGACCATTATTAATGAAAAAACATCCAACTATGAGAGTTGCCGATTCGCAAAATTGCTCCCATCGTAGCTGCGCTGCAATGTTGGATCACCGAAGAGCATTCTGTTGGAGAATAGACAGATTCCCATATCACAGATTACATTTGTGTCGATGAGTAGTGGTCAGATACTCAACAGAACTCAAAATTGGCAACATTGATTGTAAGAAAGTCTTTTCCATCAAAGTTCGAGTCATAATGCCCTAAAACCCATAATGTTTGGATGTCATAGGATGTCTATGATGCATCTTGCATTGCCACGCAATCAGACCTACACCCCTGAAACGTGTGGCAACACCTGTCGGGAGTCCCTATGAATTCCTGACGCTGCCTGGGAAGTAGAGTAGCTGCCCCAGGCCATGAAAGAGACGCAGACACGATTCCAGGTCCTGCGCTACCCGCAGGTTGGATCATGATTGTTCTACGGATTATCCTTTGCTTCGTTGATCAGGAGGGGTTCTGCTAATCACTAGTGGGTTCTGCTAGGGTGCTGTTAGAGCACTTCACATTACCTTGGAAGAATCACCATATAGGAACGCAGGGTTCCTGTTTCACAAGAGCTCGATGAAAGCAAGTCAGGTTGGTCTTCATCTTACCTGAGCCAAACTCCGCCCCTTGCAGACAAGTCTCAGAATTACCCGACGCAACGAACCCCTTGGGAAACTTAGAATCGACCGCCCTGGACACCTGTTTTTTTTGTCATCGCATGATGTTGACCCATGCGAAAACAGAAAGAGTATATGGGCAGCCCAGCAAAAGTTTGTATGATTTGAAGCGAAGCGCCGATGCATCATTTTCAGTTGCAGGTCCTGCACAACCAAAAGAATTCAACTCAGGAGGGTGTAGCTAATGATATCGGAAATTCAACAGCCACCTTAGCCACCTTAGCCTCTTTAGCCACCTTGTTTTCTTGTTTTTGTTCGTTCATATATGTTTTCGTAGGCTGCGATTGAATCCGCATGGTCTAAGCATGTCTACAGAAGGACAGAAGGGTCCAGTGATCCATTGAAAGACACATGAGAGACCCTGCCACCCGACTAAGTCTGACAGTGGCAAAACCAGGGTCCCCTCTTGGGCCGCTGGTCTTTGCCAATGTTTTCGAGCCACTAGTGAGCATAGTTGAAACTGGTCTCTGCTGGGTTGTTCCCCCCCGGTATTTTGCTTTGATCAGCTTTGGTCCAGGTACAAAATGGTACACATCTACCTACATTTACATCATATATTGATATATACTGTAATATACATCAAGATACGTTCTTACCTTTATATTTACATGCATGGTCTGCTGGTCCCAAAGTTGTCCACCCGACTCACGCATGTTTTTTTTTGACGAAGCCATACTTTTTGACCGGCCGGTGGGTATCACCATTACTCGGCAAATCTTCCAGCATGTTCCCAGGCCACTGTACGAGCACCAGGTTGCTGATACCAGGTGGCGACTGGATTTACTTGGTGTAACTCTTGAATCGTGACGAATTTATCTATGGTGATGTTACGGCTAGATGATTGACAAAGTAGAGAAGCACGTTTCGCATGTGACCATGGTCCGTTGCTATCACCAGATTTGTTTCGCCATGTGATTAATTAATAATTGAGTGAATTGCATGGTTATGGCCAGCAAGCACCAGTTGACATAAATAGTTTTTTGGGATGAACAGTTTAAGCACACCAGCTTGGTGCCTGCTCGGTTGAGCCATGAATGTCACCCCAAGCTCCAAACCTATTGTAGTGCTGGGTTCTCAGCGATTCCAATTGCCTAACTGCGATGTGAACAGAGCGCTGGCGAGTCCAAAGCTTGTACGAGGTTTTTCCAAGTCCCATACGTCCACCAGGTAGGCAACACAATCGGCTATTGGAACCAACCAATAGTGCATTGCCCATGTTTATGGTTAGTTTCCCCATCAATATGGCTACTATTGGATGGTTAGTTGGTACCATCATTTATGAACAAACGCATGTTTGTGGTTGTTGCAGGGTTTTGTCCTGGCCGGCTGCATTCCTATCCTGCAACGCTGCAGCTTTATAGAAATCACAAGTTGGCGTCATCACTGGCAGTCCTCACCGTCCATCCCAAAGAAGGTGGCCGAGTCTCTCAACCTCAGTGCGGTGAACCTTTGATGCTGAAGCCATGCATGGTCATGGCCAACGATGCTAGCTGGACCGGCTACACAGCGTCAGCATATTTGCACTCCTTGACGGCTCATTAATTCCTCACCATGCATTGAATCCTCAGAATCCAACTACCAACCAGTTGGGTGACCAGCAGCCTATGGATCTGACGCTGACATCAATTGGTTGGAAGGCGGTTACCAGCCATGGTGACCCCAGCGGGGGAAATGATTGTTATGGAGATGCAGCCTTTGTTCAAATCACTTCTGTGATCTTCTGTGGGTCAGGCACCCTCTGGCTTTGATGAGCTGAATGTTTGAGATCTGGGGTATGGTTCAGCCGCTTTGAATGGAGGCAAGCCAGTGAATTGCTGCAATTCTTACCATCAATCGCCGGTTGTATGAATCTCTCAACATGCCACTGAAAGCAAGCAAATGGAAAGCATCTATGATACACATAAGCATATCCTGGACCAGAACATGACGAAAAAATCTGAAGATGTTGTGGCGGTATTCCTGTCAGAAAAGAATCAAATGTCTTCTACAGCCAATATACAAAGATATACAAAATATTGCTCATTCTGTTGCACCCCACATCACCCCACAGAGTTCACCTTGAGTGTCACCAATGAGTCGGATCAAGATGATGCCGAAGACTTTGCAACCATGAACCAGTGTGCCAGGGTGCAGCTGATACCGGTCACTATCCATGAGAGTTGGACGGAAAGACCATGGTATGGGGATCAACGGGCCAAACCGCGGCCCCTGCCACGCTTCATCTATTCTTCAATTCTTTTGGAGACATGGATGCTGCCTCACACTCAAACAACCTCGGTCAATCTCCACTGCTGAACAAGCCGCTCATCAAGTGTTATGAAAGGTTTCCTGGCGGCTGGAATCAAAATGCGGGATTGTACGATGGAAAATCACTTTCCGGGGGCCTAATTTCAGTTTTCTGGAGTCTGCCAGGAAGCCTCCTGCCAATGGAGTCGGAGCTTTCAACAGAATTCAACCGGGATGGCTGGTATGTAGTGAATCCATTGACATAAATCGACCTGATATGAGATCATATTAAACACATTGTGACGTATGGATAGCTGCTTAACTATATAATGTATGAGATGAGATGAGATGAGATGAGATGTCTTGCATGGCAACAGCTCATGGAGTGCCATTGGTCACAACGACATCCCAACGACACCCCGACGGGGCCGGGCCCCATGGCCTTGACGCCGTACCGGGCCCCGTTTCGACCGCGCCGCCACCCGTAGTGACGTTGAAGAACTGCGCCCAGCGAGTGGGGATCCAACCTGCATCCTGCGACGGGGGGACATCGGCTGCTGTTCAATAACCAGTTGGGGTTTGTTCATAAGCCATCTGTGAACATAGGGAAACTAAGTAGATCAGATAATGATTAGATTAATGATTAGATGGTATCTATCATGATTAGATAATGATTTGGTAGCCAACGATAGGTTAATGACTCATAATCAATGGGGAAACTGACTGTAGATTATATATAGGAGTGATAGCCATTGTTCATAGGGAAACGAACCATATATGGGTTGTTATATAACCATCTGGGGCTGTTGATAGGGAAACTAACCATAGATTATAGGAGTAATCACCATTGTTAACATAAGCCATCTGTTGGGAAACCTAACCACTCATCTTGCAGAACTGACTTAACTATCGACTGACATGTGAGTTCATATGGAAACTAACTATAGGAGTACAACATTGTTGGACAAAACCACTTGTTAACAGCTCAGTATAAGAAGAAAAAAGCCATTAACAATCGGCCGACTATGTCCGGCTGTTGATGTTAACATAAAGGAGTCTGTAAAAGAGTACATGTGGAGTATTACCTGTTAATTGGTTTCTCGGGGATTTAGCTGGGGGTTCCGGTTGCAGCCTCTTCAGTTTTTTGCAGTTGTTGGTCCGCGCATTGACGTGACCTCTGCAGCAGTTCGACCTTTTCCCTGACTTTTCCAGTGGTGCCACCACTTTGCAGCTAAAGTCCGGAACTGTGAACCCCAAGACGATCCCAAATTGATCATGTTCCTCATCAGAAATGGACAGAAGAAAGGGACTATGAGGGGAAATTGACACCCAAATCTGCCTGAGCCATCTATCAGAATTCTAAACCACTACTAACCATCATTTACCACTACTGACCATCATTAACCCGGAAATCGCAGCCCCACAGCCACTTCTCTGCCCACCTCTGCTGCTTGCAAGGCCAACTGATCCAGGATGCGCCGCAGCCGGGCTAAGCCCTGACTGGCCAATGGTGTGGACCTGCTGTTGTCCACGGGGAAGAACAGCAACCTGAGCTGAGATGCAACGGGACAACCGACCCTGTGATTCCACAGGAAACATGCGAGTTACCATGTGCAAAAACTACGTATGACTGCTTCTTGCACATGGAAGTTCCGTCAAACATGGACCCTTCCATGAAATTCGCTCTGAAAGGATTGTACAATGCATGAATGGATCATGCTTGCAAACCGCAAACGAATCAAGAAACCAAACTGAGGTATCCATAGATGTAATGCCCAAACAAACAGTTGGATTTCCTGTCGAAGTGATCTCTCTGGGATGGCCCACCAATAAGCACATCGCTTTAAAACAGCGTTTGCTGTGCTGCTGCAGCTATAGCCAGCGCTCCAAGCAACTGCTCCTCCTCGTTGACAAAGAGCCGAGAGTGGAAGGCTGGGTTGTCCAAACGTTGTTGAAGGTATGCATTCACACGAGCATGTACTTCAGTAGACAAGTCTGGAGGAATTAAGTCAGCCTGGGCAGTGGAGTATGCATGGCTGTTGAAAGACCACCAACTTTCAGAACGATACAAACCCTTTGGTGCATCGATTTCATTGCCTTGCAGCTCCCAGTTGAAAGAATTCTGAAAATAGACGACGAGCTCATCACACTGGTCCAGCCCTGTCCAACCCTGAGCCGTGATAAATTGCTATACTCAAACAAGCAACCCGCTTTCAACATTGCTCAAGCATGTTCGCACTACCCTTGATCAAACTAACTAACACAGACGTGGAGAACCAACATTACATATAAGTTCATATAAGGAAGAAAATAACATCAAAAAGTTTAACCCAGGATATCTCCGACAGCTTACAATCTGATTCACGGTCTGGCAGACAAACTGTTGGCCTGCAGGTTACCCAGTAATTAATATAGACATCCATAATCATAGACAAATACACATGTGTAGAAATGTAAGTGTAACTATGTATAGACACACGTATGGATACAATTTGGAGACAGAAAGCCATATCCTTTCAGTGTATCATGTGCGATGTCTAATCCCGTGGCTATCAAGCAAGCGCCCAGGAATCACCTTGAAGAATATCAACAGACATACGTTGGACCTAAAACTTGGGAGGTCAAGAAATATAGGATGCTTATGGATGCTTTCTCCTAGGGATAGCCGTGTCTTGAAAGTTCAAGCAGTGAACATGTGGCTTCGGCCAGTGTGGGGCTTGAAAATTGACAGACGTGGGCAATGGGTGTTAGGACAATAAATTTTGTTCAGGTTCCCGGTTGATTATATGTGACATGGCGATGTCAACCAATGTTGGTGCATGATTCAGTCTCTTGTGTGAACATCTTTGACTAGATGTGTTTCTACTCCTATATCATCATTCACCACAATCATTGCGGCTACCCAGTCTTGATATCATACCAGCCATACCTCCTGTATTGTGGGTTCTCACGATAGAGGACCCCCCAAATCATCCAGTTTATTCACCAACTATAATAATAATAACAATAATAATAGTAATAAAGCAACCATAGCTTAGGCGTTTGCTATGGCTTGAGAAACCACCATGTAGTAGTTGTTTAACCATTCTTGTTGGTGATTATCCCTCATCACCTATCATTAACCATTCTCAACCATTATTAGCCATTGATGAACCATGGTTAATCAACCATCAGGATGGTTCATCAATCAGTGCATAGATGGCAGCACTGGCTTCATCCCAAGCTACATGGCTTCCGACAATGATGAAGCGCGCATCCGGGGCGTGGACCAAAACGGCGGCCAACCAAAAGTCCAAAGAGTCCTTACAGGTCGAGGAGGGGTTGAGATATGTGACTTTGGATTACTTTGGCTCAAAGGAATCACAGGAACTACCAGAATTATAATGACCTTGGTATGAAACTACAACCTTTGATATTCCATGCTGAATCGGCAGATGAACCTTTCACCCCCGTCATTTCTTGTGCTCATCCCTGTCGATCTGGAAATCCTTCCCCTGGACCGCCTTGTAAACGGTTGGATGATTCGAAATGAAGGCTCAGGCGGATGCTTGGTCAGTTGCGAAGCTGGGGAACTCAAGCTTTGAAGATCAAAATATCTATCAAGATCTACGAAGTACATATTTACCAAAATTTGATTCAAACACAATTGACAATAATTTTGTCTCTGGTTCAAATTATCAATTCAAACTGAAACAATTTTGTTTATCGGCTCCTTCCTTCGGGTGCAACAGGAACTCTTTCAGGGTGCCGGGAATCCAGGCTGCCAGTACCACAGTGTCCACTTGTTGCTACCAATTTCGAGTGATCCACTCCCAATACATGGCTTAGGGGAGCGTGTAAGTCTGGACTTGCTACAAATCGAGATTTCCGTGTGTGTGTATATGTATGTATTCATATGAATATACATATATATATACTGCGTGTACATATACGTATATGCTCACATATGAAATCCCTATACTAAAAATGATGATTTTTATGTATGCATCTTTTTAAATATAAATGAATATATATATATATTTTATTTATTCATTTATATATATATATATAAAATATTTCTATATATATATATATATATCTATCTACCATGCATGTCCAAGAGTCTGAGAGCTCCAAGGGCAGGCCTTTGGAGCAGGCCGTGGGGAGACACGTCAAAGCATCCAACCAGGCGCTCAGGTTGATCACCAGGACGTAGATGCCTGCATCGTTGCAATGGGTCAGTGAAACAACATGTGGAAACTCTACAATAAAAGGCATATCTATCCTCATGTTTATCTAAATGCATATCATATCATATCATATCATGTCATGTCATGTCATATCATAGCATAGCATAGCATAGCATATCATATCAATCTCTACTTACTTACTTACTTACTTACTTACTTACTTACTTACTTACTTACTTATCTATCTATCTATCTATCTATCTATCTATCTATCTATCTATCTATCTATCTATCTTTTCAATATGATATTTGCACATGCCTGTGCAACCTGTGTGGTTACACCATTAGAATGTACAATTGTGATCAAAAAATAATCAACTTGCTCAACTAGAAGGTTGCCGCCTTCTGAACACATAACAACAACATAGAAACTACTCGACTAGTCTTTCCTCTCTGGTAGCTTCGCTGGAAGCTAAGCTAGCAGTTTTGATGTCTGCCAATATCACAACGTGCCAAGACTTAATTCAACAATGCAAATAAACAATTCTGATGCAAAAACAGCTGGTGATACGGCAAAATCGGATCTGCTGTGTACTCAGTATGTCAGAGTATACTTTAGGTACCTTGGAACAACTTCAAAACATCTCCATGCCATGCCCACGTCAAAGGCTGCCTGGAGCCGTGATGAAGATGTGAGCCATGCTGTAGTACATCTCTTGTCCGGCAAAGTCCCAAGTCTGTAACACCACTTGCTCCGCATCCTGCGGACGATCGGTGACCTCTTTCTCACTGAGAATCCCTGAGATCTTTTATTAGAGAAAACCAATCACATCTGCCATGATGGAAATGCAAGCGTGTTGTGGCTTGGAACCGTGGGGCAAATTCTCTGAAGTTCCATGGAGGTTTCCAGCTGATTTGAAAATCCTCTCAGGAGGTCGTCCCTGTGGAATCTGGGGGCTGGGGGGGTTCAAGTTACCATGGTAGCAACAAAAAATCGGCAATTTCCTGACTGCAAGCCACGTCACCAGGCTCCCGCCCTGCAACAGACCGTTGATTGGTTGGCAAACCCTTGAATTGGTTGAGAAACTTCTGAAACGATTGGCTGGTTGGTTGCCTTCCCAGATTGGTTGAATACCCAAAAAAATACTTGGTTCACCAAATTAGTTGGTGGATAACGCAGCAAAAAACTTCAGAAAAGTCCAAAAAAACGGCTGCGCTCTGTCTTCTTGAACTGGTTGATAACCCTATGAGTAGCTGGAGTATCTAGCTGGCTGATCAGCCTCCCCCAGCCATTGCCCAAGATAGCTGACCTCGGCGCCAGAACTCTCCATGGCGCGAGCGACCTGGGAGGGTGGAGCTGGAAACGCCAACAACCAACAGCCAACATGAGATGAAAACAACAAGAAAAGACCAAAAGGACAAAGAATGGAAAGTGCTACTGCTGCTACTGCTAGTGCTAGCGTTACTGCTGCTGCTACTACCACTGCTACTATTCCTCCTACTGCTACTCCTACTGATACTGCTACTGCCACTGCTACTACTTCTTCTACTACCACCAACAACAACGACGATCAATAACAAGCACACAGAGAAGGATGCAACCACGAAGAGTGTCTTCCTTACTGAAGACTCCAGTGGTCATCAGTCAGGGTGATCTGACAAACACTGGTCTTGGACAAAGTGATGGGAGAAACCGTGAGAAGTCATGGATAGTCATGGTAGGTGGACTCATCCCTGAGATTCTTCACTGCTGCAACTGTCCACGTGCAAAGCTGTAGGGCGAGTTGTTTCTTGATGGAAAATGAACAACGAAAATCAACGAAGTATGACCCCCTACTGCTGGAAAGAAGCGCTAGTGTTGCGAGGTCATGTGTTTCCCTACCAAAATGCTGATTTCTGGGATGGTCAGGCGGGAATCTGTATATTTCAGTGGGAGGGCCAGAGGGAGTTTAAGATCTTAGCAATAAGAGATTGGGGGCGAGACTTCTACCACCAGAGACGCCTCAGCGGTGTATGTGTGATAGCAGAAAAATGCAGATTCATGAACATCTCATAGAAATGATGCTATCCTGCTCTGGATATAAGAGTTGCGCGAAAAAATGGGGGGGCAAACTTACGACATTTCGCCGCCGGGTATTATCTTTTGATTCTGTCCGGAATGGCGAGTGAACAACTTTCTGTGAAGCATCCAAAGATTGTTCAGCTGCAAAAAAGGCAAGTCTTCAACCAACGAGTCCCCATCCAATGCCATGACTGTGGGAAGTCAACGTGCACCTTACTAGGGAAAGCGGAGCTTCGGTCACTGGGATTTCGCCGAGATTGATCTAAGAAGAAAGGAAGCGAAGCGTGCAGTACAAGCCACAGAACCTCACATTTAAAGCACTGATCACAAGATCCCCAGGTGGCCTCCAAGTTCTTGGCAGCTTGCAGGGTACAGCCCTGGTTTCCATTCTGTTGATGACTTGAAGCAACCAACCAACCAACCAACCAACCAACCAACCAACCAACCAACCAACCAACCAACCAGCCAGCCAGCCAGCCAGCCAGCCAGCCAGCCAACCAACCAGCAAACCCGCCAGCCACGGCACCAAATCCATCGGCATCTTGATGATTTCCTGCATCTCTTTCAGGTCTGAAAACTGGTGACTGCCAGCCCCTGGTGGATCCTGAGTGCGCGCAGGTCTTTAGTCCTGGGTCAGCCTGAAGGTGATCCCAACTGAACCAGCCTGATGTGTTTTTTGGCAATCACCCTGACCCTACCTCTCGATAGACCAGTTTGGACCAGCTTGTTGAGCTGCTGATCCATCGAGAGATTGTATGATTGGATGATATGATCATATCAATAGTTGACTGTTCAAAAGTTGGATGATATTCCTCGCCAATGTTTGTGATCGGATCATATGTCCAACATCCAACTAGTAATGGTTGGTGGGTACCCCTATGAAACATATTTTGGTCAACCAACTAACCAACCATTTGTTCATGCTAGAGAAAATAAGATATCGTTTGAAAATATTCAAAACCGCCAACCACTTTTAATTGGAACCATTTTTCGTCGCCAGCTGATCAAGTAAGAGATTCCGTGTGGCTATGAACAGGAAGTCCCATCATGGATGAAAAGTTGTGGTCATTCTACAATACCAGGTAGCATGACCTCATTTTATTTCCAACCAACGCTCCCGAGACATCAAACTTGCACGCCCACTTACGTCCAGGTAGAATGGCAGGCTTTTCCTGTTGAGTTGTTGAGGCTTCAGTGTAAATTTCCTCCTTCTTTCTGGCCAGATTTGATATATGTGAACATCAATTTCAAGCTTCTCCCCAGCTTTTACTTTCCCACATCTTTGTGTTGACAAGGCAGCATTTGCATTGAACCTTCGTATCTGATCACATTGCTGTGGGTCAATACCGTGTACCCCTGCTGTACCCTCATTAACAAGTCTTTTCGCTATTGTTGTTGGTCATTATTCTCCATTGCTGATGATTCATATGGGTGTTTCTCAAAATAGGGGTACCTCCAAATCATCCAATATTCATCCTTTATGGTAATTTAATTAGTAATAAACCAACCAGTTTTGGGGGTTCCCTATTTTGAGAAACCCCCATACTGACCCAGCTCGCCAACTCTCCACGGGGTGTTTTCTGGATCGTCCAAGCACCTTTGATTCAGCACTCGGAGTTGGCACAGGTGCTGCTTCAGGCGCGGCTTCCTGCCATTGACATGGCGGTGTGGCTGCGATCACCAAACGTTCGGAGATGTCTACAGCACAGGTCATTAGCATAAACGGAGAAGCCGAGAAGTATGGAGTTCTGCAGTCTTGGCTCCCAGTCAAGGCGAAAATGTAACATTGTACTTCATGGATGATATCTAATTATATTGAGCAGAGGCTTGACCAAGCTTGACCCATGCCCTAGAGATGTCAATCTATGGATAACTAAGAGGGAAGGGGTCATGCCCCAACTCGCTGTTCCTGTAGCACCACATGGCCGGAGCTCCTTAGCCGTTTCCTTCTGGCCTTGTTCTTTCCTTATGTGGAGGTTGGTGATTGAGCGCAGGACAAAGCCACACAGGGTGGATCA
This sequence comes from Symbiodinium kawagutii, assembly GCA_009767595.1. Lineage (NCBI taxonomy): Eukaryota > Dinophyceae > Suessiales > Symbiodiniaceae > Symbiodinium > Symbiodinium kawagutii. Next base: position 802,852 of record VSDK01022888.1, read on the forward strand.
TGCGCAAACCCAAGTTATGCTCACAAAATGCTACAAACAAATCTGAGGCTGAAAGTTCCTGGAGCTGATACAATGACTCGTGCGTCCCAAAAGAATGTAGGAAACAAGAATTTAGTCCTTGATTCATCAACCACGTTCTAAGACGCGCTCTCTTCAAGTCTGAAATTAGAGCGAACGGAAGAACTCGTGGAGCCCTCTACAAGCTCTTGAGGCCAAAAGAACTCATAGAGAGAGGCTGATTCAGTGACTCAGTGACTACCTGTCTGAGGTACCACGACTAGAAATTGGTCTTCTAAAAAAAAACTAGCCCCTGTGCAGTCCCTCTCAATTCCAATATCAAATCCCCTACTCCTTGCGATCAGACAAGCAGAAAATCGGAAAACCGTCATGGCACAACACACGATTGCAACCTTTGAATCCAGCGCTTGGCACACAATCCATCGTGGCAAATCAGCAAAGAGAAATTTGTGATGGTTGCAGCTGGATCTCCTTATGATCATGATCTTCAACCATCTATCAACCATGATTAACCATTAACCATGACTAATATTGATTGTTACTTATTGTTGGATCAACCATGATCAAGCATGTTGAACTAAGAATCGCTAGCCATAATCAACCATGCTTCAGCCATTTGCAACCCATGGACTAGGCATTAACCATCAGAAGCAGTCACCAATGGTTATAAGCCATGACTAATCATCAGCCAGGCAAATCATAGTCACCAACCACGGTCATTCACCATCATTCACCACTATGCCCATCATATAACCATGAACCAACCATTATAATCCATACATTATCAAGATTGACCGTCATAAAACCAATCATAAAACCAATCATCTAACCATCATCATCCAACAATGCCTATCATTTACCAACATTTACCAACCAACATCCAACCATCATCCAACCAACCTCCAACCACCACAAACCAGTCGCCAAGCCGCCCACCCCGGTCGCGTCACCGAACCGAGGCACTGCCGACTCAGCTGCTCCACCACGGTGTGTGCCACGCCGCGGCTCAGCAGCTGGCGCACGCTGCTGCCCTCCAGGACCCCCCAGGCGGCGTCCCGGGCGCCGGCCTCCCGGGTGGAGCCATGGTAGGTGACCGTGAAGCCTATGGTGTGATGATAGCTACAGTGAATTATGGAATGAACTATAGGATAACTATAGGAATAACTATAGTTTGTAATGATGATCACCTAGGGTAGGTTATAGTGATGGTCCGTGATGGTTATGGTGGACCTTGCGGATCACCATGGTGACAGCGGATTTTCCTATAGTCAATGACTATAATGGTTATGATCATGAATGGTAGGTTATAATGGTAGGTTATGATCATGAATCCATAAAAACCACTAGGGAAATCCACTATGACCAGCATATACCAACAGCTATGAATGACTATGGTTATAGTGAATTTATATGGAATAGTGACTATGGTTATAATCATGACTATGAACATGACTATGGTTAGGTTATAGTAATGAAAGGTTATAGTCATGATAGTTATTGGTAGGTTATAGTAATGACACGCTCCCTGTAGTGAATTCCCCGTGGTAGGTGATAGTGATCACCAAGTGGTGGAGCTATCATGGTTCATGAGTGACTACAGTTATAATGATAGCTATTGGTAGGTATTATGGCTCCACTAGGTTATACTGAACTCATGGTTATCCAGTTGTTTTAATGACCATGAGCCAAGATGACCATGAGGCAATGTTTGATGATCACCGATGGTTATAATCAAGTGGTGGTTGATGAATCGATTGCATTGCCAATTGATGATGCCATTGATGCGTAGAATTGGTGTTTCTCCGTAGGTATCATTGGTGAACTGCTGAAAGGCCTAGAATTGGTGAGTAATGCTTCGAATTGATGCTAATGTTAGAATGGATGCTTAGAGTTCGGCGGTGAAATTAGTTTAAAAGCGGCAATTCCACAGTGAAATTGGGAACTAGTGAAATTTTGGTGGTAAAACCCACCGATCCAGCCAAATCAATGGAATTCGAACAATCCGCATGTCCACAATGCTGGGGTTCTGCTCATCATGATACGTTTAACATGCCATTATCAACCGGGACCATTGCCCATGATCGAACAAGAATGAACAAGCAATTATCAACCAACATTGATTGTTGTTGTGATTGTCGTTTTACATGTTCTTACAAATTACCCATATCTACCCTATTACTGATAAGAGTATCACACCATATATTGGTATTTTGCCACCATTCAGATGTTTTTTAACCACCATGAACCAACCATCAACCATGAACATGATCCACCAATTCACCTAGCCTTGGCATGAAACCAAAATCATGTGGAGGATTGAAGTTTCGTTGCCACCATCAGTCAGAATTCTTGGCTAAGCATCAGCCGCATGAACGGATTCACCAGCAACACCCGCCATGATACACATTTCCCTCCTGTTAGTTGCTGGGTCAACCTATTCCTTACAACAACTCGGTCATTGATCCAGTCAGGTGCTCTACTTGAGATCTTTGAATCTTGTAAGGTGGAATAGTCCCGACCACACTGGTCATGCAGCCGTTGATCCACCGGGGTCTCATCCGTTGCATCCCAACATCACATCATGACCTTCCTGGTAGCATGTCACCAAAAGTCTCATTATGGTGATGGTGGCTTGTCACACGCTTGTGAGTCGCTTCCCCGGTGATGCCAGTTACAGGGCTCTGCTATCCAAGGGCTGTCCACAACGATCCATGCTCCAGCAGAGGATCATGCTCCGGCCTTCTGCGAGATGAGAAGCCTCAAGCGCTGGGAGCTCACGATTTGTGGAACCTGTACTTTTATGACGTCACAGTTGGCCCACAAATGGTCCTCGTTGGGACAAATCTTTAGGCAAATCTTGACCACTAGTTGCCACCCCAGGATTGTTCATATGTTGGAATTGCCTTCATGGGAATTTCCACACCTCTGGTCAATTGATTTACCTTCATTGTTTGCAGGAAATTCCTCCATCCCAGTCAGACGTATCAACGGATTCTACAGACATAACCATCAGAACTGTTCCCTTTGTCAGCTTTGTCCCAGGTGCTGGCGGATATATAAGCAATATGGTCCCCCATGCTGCAACAGCCAAACTAAGTGAAGGAAACATGTGCCTCTGATGGAGTCAGTCCCTTCTGGCTTCAGCACTTGGCTTCGTAGGGATTCCATCGATCATGGGGTCAGAATGAACCCAGCTTCGTGCATCGTAACGCTGCATGCAAGTTGAACCCTACGATAAGCTAGCCAGGGTTCTGGCTCGCTCGCATGTCCAAAGGAGTGGAGTAGACACTCGTGAAAATTCTTCCCTTTGAAAGGTAGACTTCCTTCGTTGTTTCAATGTGATGTTTATCTCCAAAATCCATTAAAATCCCTGATCATTTCCCCTATATAATATCAATATTTTGTTGACTGACTTTTTCTTGCCATATTGATCATACTCTTCAAGGCTGATCATTCATATCTCGCTACATGCATGCTTCTATAAACAATAGATTGCACAATCAATCAAAATCGCCCGGGTCATCATCCACCACTATTTGTTTCTACTGTGCTGCTTGCACGCTCATGCGTCCATGCAGCTGTGCGAAGCATCTTTTTCAACCCTGCGATCGCTCTGGTAAAGAAACCAAAAGCAAAGAGAATCTAAGCCTTTATCGAGATGTTCAGCTATGTTCTTCCACCCGATCACCATTATGATTAGTTGATGTTGATTATTCAATAGATGATTAATCAGCAACCAGCTATCAACCAACCAGCTATGACCCAAATCCACCCATTACGTATCGTTCACTACTTGTTCTACCGACACGCAGCAGTGATGAATGGTACCATCGGCGCTTTGGGGCTTGCCCCACTAGACTCGCCCAGGGACTCGTTGGCGAGAACGCAGGTGTCGACGCCATGAGTGCTCCTCGGGAGCTATGCCGGAGATTTTCCCCAAAGGCAAAATGACCAATGTGTGGGAAAATCTCCTGGAATATCCTGCAAAATTACTTGGAAATTGAAAATTGTTGAAAATCACCATGTTTCATGAGATCCTGGAAAACCATCTATTCTTCGTGGGTGATTGTCCATTGCAAATTTCATGTACCAGACCGTACTCATATCCAACATTTATAATTGCAACCATTCATCATCCGTTTATGAACCATCATTGTTGACCATGTATGAAAGATGTATTGTCATGAAAACGTTCCCAACAGCGACATCATGGTGCGATGACCCACCAAATAGAAGGGAACCCACAAAAGCGGAGACCCAACCATACGAAGTAGCGAAGTCACCAAGAGAATACGACCAACAAACCTGGTACAATGGGGTAAAATTCTGGTCGGCCACGTTCGTTTTCACAAGCAGGGTAACTAGCAGTTGCGGTAGAGCTGTACTTAGGTGCCATAGCAACCAAAGTGGGAATAACTAGTTGTTGTGGCGAGAATTTGTTTGTTCGGTGTTCAGCAACTTCTATCTGCGGACCAAGGGGTGCCACATTGCAGCACAGTGGTACATTACCGTCTTCATTCTCGCTAGGATACAGTTGGATGGTTCGAGCCATAGTTGTATCTGGTACATGCACCTGTAGTTATACGTGTATATGCACACATTTGTAAATACACATATATAGATATATATATATATCAATAAATAAATAATAAATAAATAAATAAATATATATATATATTGGTGTGTATCTATATATATGCACTGAATGTATACACATACACATACACATACGCATATACATATATACATATACCTGTACCTATACCTATGCATAGCACATAGATATACATATGCATATACATATACATATGCATATACACATACCTATACATATTATACGTATACATATACACACACATATATATATATATACATACAGGTATCTATAATGTGTGTATATGCTTTTGTGTACTTGTATATTTGAGTGAGTCGGCAGGAACAAATCTAGTTGGGGCTGTACGATGGGTTGGGCAGGACATCCCCCGTGGTTTAGCAGGTTCAAACAAAACATGCCACATACACATGTACACGTTGTAAACTGTGATAGCACATATATGTATATATTTAATTAAATAAAACATAGCTACATGTATATATATATATATGTAGATAGATAGTTAGATAGATAGACAGACAGACAGATAGATAGATGGATAGATAGATAGACAGACAAACAGATAGATATAGATAGGTATTACATAGATATTGATCGTGTATGGTAAATGTAAATAAATCTTTGATCATAATCATATTGATACATTCTGAAGTGTGAAAATCGGATAAGTTGGACTACAGTTCCTGAGATCATTTCTCCTATGACAGCAACAACGACTGGCGCAAACACACCACCACCACCACCACCACCACCACCACAACGACCACAACCACCACCATCATTTACAAAAGCAACAATAGTGGAATGAACGCACCACAGTATGCCTAGGACTTGTCTCACCGAGTTACAACGACTGGTATATACAGCCTCAAATTTTGGATATGGCAACCCTCCAATAGCATGCGTGGTGCTCCGAAGGAATACTTTTTTGATTGGTGAATGCCCAATTTTTGACCACACAAAGTCCGAGTTCTATGGAGCATGATGGTAGGTACCAGTCTGGGTCAAAAACCCTGACATTTGCAGTAAAAGAGTCCATGCTGGCACTTACAAGCCAACGAGCAGTTCTTGATCCTTGTCCCACATTCAGGAAGAGAACACAATCTAAGATAACCATGAACATGTAGAAGTTTACTTCTAACAAGTCCACCGAAGAGTCCCTGGCTTGATGCCCTACTTTTGGCGTGATTGGTAGCCCAAATGGGGGCGTGATTCAACATTGGACGAGCACCATGCATCGGTGGGGCCAAATCAAAATTTGACCAAAGGAGAAGAACACTGAACTTCTTCAGAGCTTGCTGAACAAGCTTTTCCACAATCCTTGAATTCATCTGAATATCTACTTTTGAACGGAAGAAATGTCATCCTATGACAGCCATCAGTTTCTATTCGCATCCCTGAAATTCCATTCAGTTGCGAAAACTCTAATCCGCCTAACATCAAGGCTGCCGCCTCAAACACCTTCATCCTTTTTCAGGCTGTCACCGGCCCTGGCCAACCATGGCCAACCATGGCCAACCATGGCCAACCATGGCCAACCATGGCCAGCCAAAGTGTTCCCCACTCGGAAACTCTAAGATTCGGTTGCTCGTTGTTGAAGGGTTTGTCTGCCAAGGCCAGGAGGGTGGACGTCTTTCCAGCACGAGAATGGCCCACAAAGCACAGCTTCACCTCAGCTGCCACTGGACACCAGGATGGACCAGGCACACCTGGGGCCCCCAGGATGCAGCACCGTTGCTGCAGCTGAGCGGCGCAGCCGGGCCTTTGTTTCCCTTCCTTCAGTGCTTGGCTGAAGGCCTGCACTCTGCGTCATCAATGGCTGATTTGTATGTCTACTCACCACCAATGGTTGCACATTGATAGGACTTCCTGACAACCAACCACCACCCTCTGGTCATTTACAAACATGATCCCTTGCTCTGGGCTCATCGGGTGTAGAATAGGTGCTGATCTGTCAAAGCACCTGGGGTTGTGGCTTCCTCATTCTATTCTTGACGATGAGCCGGACCGATTCAAATATGCAGGGCACTACTAGGCCAGCATTTCAATCACACAGATCAGGCTAGAGGCAAGCACTCAAAGCTGCTGGGAGCACAAAGGAAAGTCTGAAAAACTCAGGGATGTTTGCAATCTATGATGTCCTCCTGAAACGAAACAGATTGGTTTGCAACCTCAGTATGGTCCATTTGATGCAAGTGCTCTTTGGTTGCTTCTTTTGCTTCCCCCCTTCAACCAATGAGCAACTGAAAAAGGACGCAACTCATGACTTGAGTTCGCCACTTGTATTCCCGTGTCATGGAAATTATGGCATTGTTCCCTATTATTCCTATGCTTCTGTATTGTTCCGTACGGTTCCCCACGGCTCCCCATGGTTTCCTATGGTTCCCTGCGTTGCGAAAAAAGAGAAATTGTGGAGAATTGCTGGGCAAAGTTGCAGGTTCAAGATATGCAGAATGGCGACCAAATTTCCTCTTGCTTCCAACAGGCTGCGGACTTGTGCTAATCAGGCGCCCTTACGATTCTTGCCTGTGATGATTAAGCTGGAATGGTGTACCGTTCTTTTATCAGGGAATCACTGTACCCTGAACTCTCGATAGTTGTGACGTATTAGCTACCGATTAAAACAAATAAAATGGTTGGGCTAATGATAGAGAGCAAAGATACACTGCATTCCAACGGTAGTAATCTGTGTTTATAAATCATGACCTGATGTTTAGGCCAAATAAATTTGAATTCTAATCTGGTTTGAGTAGTGGGCCAAACCATGGCCAAACGATTAGGATCCATTGGGTATCTTCCGAAGCTGTTAATATGTCGACGGAAATTCCCGAAGTTCAGAGTGCAGGGCTTAAACCTGCAGTTGTGATGAACCCGAAGTCGTGGGCTGGCTGCAACTAAGATGTCAATCTTTGTGGCCCCAAACAGGTACTGTGCCCCACTCTTGGATGTCTTGCTGTGTCCAGCCCATTTGACAACTATTTTCTAACAATGACAGCAGCAGTACCAGCAGCAGCAGCTGGCACCACTGCCGTCCTCAACACCCTTCGCGCCCAATCTGTTCATAAGCCGCTCTTCGGCTCCTTTCGTCGCGGGATATGGATTACGTGCAAATCAAAACGGCCAGAAAAGCAAAAATGAACAAGAGTTCGAAAGAGTCCTGCAGAGTCCTAATTATAGGATCGTACAGGGTCCTATAATTCTGTTGTGTTTGGGACTTGGATTCAAAATCATGTTATCCGAAAGTGTTGTGTGTGTGTGTGTATGGCTATGGATGGCTAGTGTATTCTGCTCAATTGTGCCACAAAAACCTTTGACCGCACCGCTACCGGCAGACTGAAGCAGCTGGCCGAACGGCAACACACCAAGTCACCCAGTCTGCAAGTAGCCCTGCTGTTCAAGACAGCGGCTGTACAACAAAGGCTGTTTCTCAGTGGTGTGGGTCTGGACTTGGGTAAACTGAAAGCAGCAAGCAATCAAATTGCAGCGCAGATCGCGATTTACAAACAATAGTTGACAAGTTAGAGCGGCATAGCCTTCTTGTTGAGCTTCTGTATAGTTCATAGGCTCAATATCCTATCTCCTGCTTCTGTTGCCTGTCTGTTCAAGGTCTTTTCTAGTCCCTGCTGAGGCACCATATTCTTCATCGTTTGCGCCAGGGTCTTTGGCACGTCTTTTGGCATCTTTGGGTACAGCATGTTGCAGCCATGATCAGTTCTATTGACACCGTCACCAGTTATGTTGGAGCCCCTGTCGCAAATCCATTGTCATTTATACGTGCATATAGTTAAGAATGTACAATACAATAATTGACAATAATAACATAATATAGTATACATATACAGTATATATATATATATACAATATAACCATATGTCCATGAAAAAACGTACCTCCAAGATTGATGACCAGTGCGTACTTGCATAAGAAACTACTAATGACTCATCGGAGGGCTCAAATCGATAATGGGATCACCAACAAAAGATAAAGATGGAAAGATGGATGAGAACCAACTTCCTAGTCGGTATCCAACCACCAATGGGCTTCACTAAATCTTGGTGAGCTATAGGACTTCACGAAATCTCGTGAATCGAGGCTTCAACGATTTAGGCTCAACGTGGATTGTAGGGCTCAACGGCTGAACTGACCAACCCGAGCAGCTCCTTCTGCCGAGGCCTGCGCCATGGTGATCAGTGTGGTTGGTCATGGTCACTGGTGATGGCTGGTGATTGATTGGTCATGGTCAACCTGGCCTTGCGCCAGCACCATCCAAAAAAATAAGCAGTTTGCATCTCAACTACGAACTGGTCATCCCAACTTGTAACTGGTCTCCGGCATGGCTTGATAGCCATATGTAGCCGGAACTGACCGCCAACTGAGGGTAATCTACCAAGCCAATCAACCAGTTGGAATTCGACTTAAAGAGCATCCGACATGGAAGTACCGGGCCCTCACCAAGCAGTGCAAGCTGAAGTGCGGCGAGTACTATAACTGGTGCATATTCGCAGGCACACCTCTTCATGGATTTCAGGAAGTAGCACTGGTGAAGGACCTGTTTTATGGTGGTTTCCTGCAAGAACGAACATCATGTTCTCAATACAGTGGTCACTGAAAGTGCAATGGAGATCCAGCAGCGATGAGATGTAACAACCGTAGGTCAGTGTTTGGTCAGAAGATGGATAAGCTGCCAGTGCGATCGTCAGAACTGCTGTTTCCGACACGGTTGTGGGCCTTGCTGGGCTATCTGAAGAGCATGCATTTCACTAGTCATGTACCAATGATCGGTTGGCCATAGCCCTCTTCTACCTGTGATTGCAATAATCAACCTGCAAATTTTGAGTAAGTATCATGACCGTGTTCAAGAATGGCTCTGAGACAACCCAATTGACGAAAATTGTTGGAAAGTGAAATTCGAGTCTTCGATGTTTGACTATGCCAAAGCCATTGATCCATGATCTAAAATCTGAAACAGTGCCAAGCAGCCGGCAGCAGACGGAATTAGGTTTGCTTGATTGGCTTACAAAGGTGGCAAACTGTATTTCATAGCCCTGATATATTCCTGCTACCTGACACTCGTTTCCAACACCACAGCAACAGCTGCATGAGTTCTGACGCTGCATAGGTACTTGCTCAACTCTGCAGGGAACAGTTTCGGCCTTCACTGACCTTTTCTTCATCCCTTTGTCTGGCTCGTTGTTCACATAGGTCTTGGACGAATTTGGAGGCACCTGTTCGGTTCAGGTCTTCCAAAAGTGTGACTTGGCTTTGCGACAGATCTACTCAAAGGAAAACTCGACCTCTCCGCCTCCAAAAAAAGGTAGCAAAATTTCAAAGACACGAAGTGCCGGCCGTCATAGTTGCGACAAGATGACTAGCAGTGGGTCAGTTCAACCATTCACCATGGTCATCCCAAATGCTTTGCCAGGATTCATGTTTAATTTTGAATCAACAAGGCACCAGTCCTGGCCACTGAAACAGGCCTGCTGCATTTGAAGCAGGTATGAAACCTAACGAGATGCAATTCAGCTACAAGTACAAGAGAGCCCTAGTAAATGGATGTAAATGAGTAATGCAAACTGCGAAATCACTGCAATCTGAAAAAACAAAAGCAAATGAGCATTCTGGATAGTTTGAACTTCGAGCTGTGCATTTTCGGCAGTGTAGTGACCAGTGTCACTTTGATCACTGCACAACGAACAGAATCTTAGTGGCTGGCCATGTCAAAGCCACTAGAAGATCATGCTGACATTGTTGCGGACATCATTGGAGCTCAGGATCTCTGTATATGCTGGAATGCAAGCCACATAGTATCAATTAAACCTTCTTTGCAAAACCGCAGGCATGAAAATATCCTGGCAGCAAGTTTTCAACATGATAAAGCCAGGGTAGCGTAAAACCAAGAAACAACAATCTACCAACTGATCTTTCAAGTGGGTACTTCCACAAATGATTCCCACAGGGATTTTTCGCGGCTTCAGGATGCTTCAAGCATCCCTAACATTCATTTGGAACCCTTTGGCCGTATGGTATTCTGGCTCCTTTGCAACGGAGTCTGAGAAACGCCGGAAGAACAAAGGGGAATATTGTTGACCCAACATACTGATGCATGGCTATGGGTCAAGGGCATCTGAACTCCGTGCCTTATTGGTGTTGGTTCATACGGGTATGTGCCAACATAGTGGAACCCCCAAAAAAACACTGGTTTCCCAGTATAATTATCATTTAATGGAAAAGCCACCAAAAATGGTGAACCCATAGTGGTACCCGCCAGAACCTTTGTGATCATCATTTGTGGTGGGTTGCCTAGTAACGTGCCAACATAGTGGTACCCCCACAACCATCCTGTTTGTTGGTGAAGCAGTTTGGCACATACCCACATTGGTTGTTGGTCGCCGTTGGGCACATGCGACTTGGCGATTCGAATGCCATGCTACAAGGGGGGGTTATCAAATCCTATCTGCTTGGTGCTTTGATCATTTCCTGTGTATGAATAGATCTGTATATACATATTCAGTTTATAACAAGTATACATGTATTCAGTCTATAACATTTATACATATGTTATCATATGTTCAGTATATAACATATGAATATGTTGTGGAAGTCCTATCAGCCAGAGATCACACTATGGTCCTGTGAAACCACCAGCCAGTCCGGGATCTTCCCAGCTCACCAACCCCCCAGTGCCGACCATGGCCTTCTTCTCTGCTTGCAACAACCTGGTGTCACCCCAAACGACTCAAAAACTCTGGACCAATCTGCTTGTGACAGAATCTTCATCCCAAGTATCTCAGATTCTGAAGCTCAAAACTATCCCAAACAACGCCGATCTTCAAATGACTTTTTCGAGACCATCAGCAGCTACACTTCAGCATCTCACCCCACAGGCTGCGCAAAGCCGTGCACCTCTTCTCGCTCATCTGCTGCTTGCTTGGAGGTGGTCCTGATGCATGTCCTGATGCAGTTCGGCAGGCCCTCATCCTGCAGCTAGCTTCACAACACCTAAATCAAGTGTCTTTGTTGCTCAAAACTCAGCGCTGTCAGGGGGTTGTTCATAAAAAACTTGCACTCCTCGAAGTGATGCTTGTCTCACTAGACTAAAATCAAAATTTGATTGTTGCTCGAGATTTGGGGATGGTAGGTGGAAGAGCATTTGCGGACAGTCCTGCATGTTTGTCGAGAAAACGTATTACCCAATTACGTTGGCTGTCATCCCTAGCATTAACCATCTATGTATGAAGAGTCCGACCATCATGATAAAACAAAATACAGCATGTTTTCAGCTAAGACTAAACCATTACACATCCCTGCTAACCTATCATTCACCATCACTAACGATTACTGGTCGTTGCTCACCATGACTAACCAATCCTTGACTACTTGGTGGTTTCTCAAGTTATAGAAGTAACCCCCAAATCATCCAGTTTACAAACCATTTGTAGTAATAAACAATCTATCTGTCTGGGTTCTATGTTCCAAGAAACCATATATTTCGTCTTCTTGTTCCTTAGTATCTCCTATCATCAACCACCATGAACCAACATTAATCCACCATCATGACCATCCCATCATCAACCATATAGTATCCACCATATAGTTGGTATATCCCTGTAGTCGATGGCTATCCCCAGCTTTATTAACCGCTATGAATGGATTTGTAGTCGTATTAGCTCCCTTATAATCTATTAAGCTTGCTCTACGTAGTTAAACCTACCGACAATCGTCTCAACCACTTCATGAAGCCCCATTATTAACCATATCATCCCTTCTTACCCCGTTCATCATATCACTGACCCTCTTCTTAATGGTTCTTATTCCTGATAGTTAGTATATCCCCTAGAATTCATGGAGTTCTCCCCCGTCGTCCATGGACCCTTCATTTCCCACCCACCCTTCGTTGGCCTTGCTGGGCGGGGCCATACTGGGGCCAGGTGCTGACCGGAACTTGCTGCTTGGCGCTCGGTGGCGGACTGGCGCTCGGTGGCGGACTCGCGCTGGCGCTGGCGCTCCTGCGAAGCCATGGAGGGTGAAATGGTAGGGTTGTTTAGTGGTGGTTAATGATGTTTAGTGGTGGTTTATGACGGTTGATGACGGTTGATGATGGTTAGTTGTATACTGGTGGTTAATGGTGGTTAAAAGTGGTGGATGACGGTTGATGATGGTTAATGGTGGTTGCTGAAGCTGGGGATAACCATAGAGTATAGGGGATATACCAACTATGTGGTGAATTCTATGGTTGATGATGGGATAGTCAGAATGGTGGTGATGATGGTTAATGGTGGTTATAATTAATGATGTTTCATGATGGATAGTGGTGAATGACGGTTAATGATGCGCTCGAGCGATCGGTCACACAATTACGCCCAGGCTACCGTGACGCAGTTCACCTGTGGCAGAGTGAGTTCATCTCATCCAGTGAATTCGATCTGATTAAACGCCACTTATCCACCTCCATTCTTAAATCGAAGTTCGGCAGCAATGACTTTGGAAATTCGTTTCGCACTAGTGTTCGTATCGACAGGTGCCATGGGTATCAGAACTGGTACCGAACGCTCAAAGGGGAACACGGGAACACATGAACCCAGGTGGTACTAGTTCCCTGGTAAGCACCATCACCAAAAAACTACACGGTTGATGATGGGCTAGTCACGGAAAGTAATGACTAGTAATCCCAATTATGATGTTTGATGAAACGTTCATGGCTAGTGTAGCTGCTTTTGATGGTCCTGATGAATCGAACAAGGATGTCAACCATAGCTGATTCGCGGTTGATTGATTACAATTCATTCATGGTTGATGCATCGTCAATAGTGGACATTCCAAGAAAAACTATTTAGATGCTTGTATTCATGTTTGAGAGGATGTTCGCAAGGGGAATGGTCTGGGACTATGAGATGATATGTAAGATTTTGGAACGTTCAGCAAGAGTAAGAAATCAAGTACTCCAGTACTTGCACTTGATTTGATCAAAAGAGGATTCGGGACCATTTAACCAAGAACTGTCTTGGCTGTATTGTGTTGACTTTTCTGCAGTCATCTCTGCTATTTTTCAAAGAACACGATGCGAAGGATAGAAAACATCCACACTCCGTAGTGGCCGCAAAAGAAGGTGGGCAACAAGGCGATTCTTGAGTTGGAAACCTGCTTCCTGGCGACTATTCTGCGGTTTTATGAGAACAAGGGTGGTCTGGAGATCATATGAACACCTACTGTACTGCAAGCGTATGAAAGTCATACCACTATATCTAGATAGCGTGTATGCATATATATATATGCATATAGATGCATATATATATGTTTGCATTTACCAAAATGTCATGTGTGTATGTATCTATCTGTAGGATACGTATGCAGCTAGCCACAATGGTAGTGCTTTCAAAATTGAACATTTGGTGGCTGTCTTACAAAGTTCTTGTGACAGCAGTCCCTGAATCGGGTGGCTCTGCCCATCCAATGCGTGGGGGTTCACCCCAGCTCAAGTGAGCGATGAAAACCATGGTTCATGAAGGATGACAATCCGGCACCAGGTATGCAACAGTGTGGAGCCCATTTTCAAAAAGTGGTGTGTAATCCCCATTGAAAATGAATCAATCACTCAATAATTCAAAAACTTGAACAACAAATCGTTGCTTGCTTACACATGGCTGGGGGGGGGGTGAACCGCATCCAGAAAAAATCAGCACATCAACCATTCCTCCCAGATATAACCACCAGCCGTAAAGTCAGTTTCTCAAGCGCAACCACTGATTCTCTAAGATTGTCATGCTGTATGGTTGGTAAACCAAGTAATCAAGAATCAGAATATGTACAAATATATATATCTATATATATACAGTATATGTATGTATATGAGCAAGGTATGGATAGATACGGCTATATATGGTTGATAAACCCTTACAGCAACTATGGTTGATAAACGCCAAACAATATATCGGTGTTTCTCAAAATAGAGAACCCCAAAAATGGTTGGTCTATTGTCGGAAGTCATTAAAAGAGGATGATTTGGGAGTACCCCTATTTTGAGAAACCACCACATGCTTGCCAAACCATGCTGAAGCTCTACCAGCATCCAGCAGTTGCTCGTCCACTCTCGTCCTACTCACATCTTCATCCGATGAGCCCGCAGATGGTTTCACCTCCGAGCCGGCAAGGTGAAGCCATGAGTTCAGTTGAGTTCACAATTCAACTGGTGAGGAGTTGATACAAGTAGAAGTGAAAAATATGCCATGGTGAATGGCTGATACTATGATAATATATTGATATATGGTTGCTAGTGAATTGACGAATGAGTTGACTAATCCAGGGTCTCAAGATTCCGTCCCATGATTGCCTTTGCACCAAGCGATCGCATGGCTGGGTCATTTTGGTGCAGCTTGCATGATTCAGATCGTTGTGATACAAAAATTCATTATCTTGCAATTGAGCATACAAACCTATACCGTTTGCCAAATAAGGAGCTACTAAGCCATCCCCAAATGGCCCTTTCGACTAGGGAAACAGAATGACATGCAACTTGAGAGACATCTAAACTGAGTGACAAGTTGAATCATCAGACCAAACTTCTGGAGAGATGGATCATATCAAATGGTGTAAAATAGTGCTTAACAATGGTTAACCACTACTCGATCTGGGAAAAAAAACAAGATTGTCAGAGTGATTTCGACCAAGTTTTTCATCCGGGTTGGATCTCAAAGATCAAAACCAGGGACCACGGACGAAGGACTGGCTGGATGTTCAACCAAATCTGGGTCCATGGGGGACGGTCCAACAGTGGACTCATTCCAATGGACCCGGAGCCCTACCACGACGGGTGGATGAAGCTGTCCACAAGTTGCCTACACTCTGCCACACCCATGCCACAGCGAAAGATGAGGACCTGTCCATTGGCAAACCACTATGTTGCATTCTCTTGCGGTATGGAAAGTCATAGGATTTGGCGATATACCCCCAAAAATTAGCAGGAAAATGCTTTGTTCACCATCATTTATGTCTGTTTTCCTGTACTGAGTGAGACAGACTCCACTGGTTCAGCTGCGAAGCCAAAAAAAGGCACGGCCGGATGCCTCGAGCTGTTTCTTCGATTTGGCCCTCTTTCGCAAGCCTTGCGCCTGGGCGAGTCTCGATGCTGCTGGGCCTCCAACGTAGAAAACCTGCCCTTGGAAGGTTCCCTTGCGGCCGTATCCATCTTCGAAACATGCCTCCAAAAATGAAGAAACTTAGATGGCGATGGGTCAATATTGACCATCAATCATGGCTTATAATAACCAACCAAATCATAGGGAAAACAATGGTTAATGATGGGGGAACCAGGGGTACAGGGTTTTGACCCACTTTGCAGATTAAAAACAAGATTTTACACTAATTAGCCTGATGAGTTTCGTGGCCAACAGTCCCCAAGTAGCTCACCTGACAGGTTTCCCGGCGGCAATTCTGATTTCTGGTTGAAGTGGCCATTCTGGATGCCTCTGTTGCAGCGATAACAAATACAAAGGAATTCTCCTGCTAATCTGGTTGGTGGTTCCAACCCCTATGAAAAATATTGGTGAAGAAACCAGTCATCCCTGAAAAATGGGGAACATATGGGAAAATAGCAAATGTCTAAAACCCCCAACCAGAAATTCTCTTGTGCAGGCCTCTGGATGCCCTGCAGCTTTACTTGCTTTCAGAGGCTTCTCCTGTGCCAACCCTCCAGGGATTGGAATTCCTAGGGATGGAATTCTCAACCAGTTACCCCACCGGAAAGTAATAGCCGGAACCTCCAACTTGGCCCCTTACAAACCTTACAAATAGGTACCTGTCTTCCAACCTCTGCCTCCAAAGGTCAGCCACTGATCATCAAACAAAGGGGGAACCGAAACAAATCTGCCTCCGCCACAAAATCCTCAGGTGTTGCAACAACTCCCGCCCGACGTGGTGTGGATCAAAAAGTTTCAAAAAGAGGGGGATTGGCAGGACCGTACGGTTCCATCATCCATGCAATGTTGGGAAAGATCTAAAATTGAGGAACCCAATTCATTGACCCAAAGCACCACTGAAATTCACCTTCACAACAGCTGCTGCTGTACAACTTACCCTAATTGACCAATCACCAGTTGATGTTTCGCCCCACCGCCCCAGCGCGTCCTGCGCTTTCGAGACAATTTTCATTCCGTCGGGGACCTCTGGAGTTGCAAATGATGCCCTTGTGGCCCCTTCCGCAGAGCTATCTCTGGATCCTTTGTCCTCCTGCAAATGGGTTGAAGAAAGGCGGCTGGGGACAGAATCCTGAAATTATATGGTCGGTTCATGCCGGTTCCATAACTGGTCACATTTCTTTTCTTGCTCAAGTTGGTATTCGTCCGCACCGAAATCATGGTTGAAGTTGAAGATCTGCTGTTCGCGACAAAAACTTTGGTCACCGACTCCCTGAGTCAGCCCCCAGTTCAGTGGGATGTTCCCTAACAAGAATAAATTGTGTGAGAAATTTTGGCATCCTGTTCCGCGATTTACATTGATTTACACCAGACAAATGTACACTCCGCCAATTCAAAATTTGTTGCCCCATTTTCCACTGTCCAGTGAGTCCATCAATCAGTGCAAATCTTCAGCAATGTTCTCATTTCCAAAACATTCAAATTCATTCAGATCTCCCTGCTCTCAGGGTAGGTCAGGGTCCTTATTGAAGATGCTGCCAAGCCTTAAGATGCTTGGCAGGGCGCCGCCAACTAGTTAAAATGGATTCCGTGATTCAGCTCTTGACCATGGTATGGCATTGCATCTATCTTGACCGTGCGCTATAATGTCACGTGATGTGGTGTTTGCACATGTATCCATGCATTGTAATGTAGTACGTAATGTGATGTAATGTAATGTAATGTCATGTAATTTGGCATGTCATGTAATGATACGTAATGCCATGTAATGTAGTGTTATCAGATGTCATGTCATGTAGTGCAGTGAAATGTCATGTCATGTAGTGTAGTGTGATCTCACGTCGTGTCATGTACTGTAGTGAAATGTCATGCCATTTCATGCATGCATTTGTATGCGCATGTATGAATGTACGCATGTAGCAACGCAGCGCAATGCAATGGAATGCAATGCAATGAAATGTAACGCAATGCAATGTAACATGATGTAATGTACTGCAACGTAATGCATTGTAATGCAATGTAATGCAATGTAATGCAATGTACTGCAATGTACCGCAATGTACTGCAATGCAACGCATGCAATTTACTGTAATACAATGTAGCGCAATGTAATGCAATGGAATGCAGTCTGATGCCTTGTACTGCAATGCAATAAGACATAATGCAACGCACGGCAATGTAATGCAATGTGATGCAATGTAACACAATGTACTGCGCTGTAATGCAATGTCCTGCACTGCAATGCACTGCACTGCAATCTAATGCAATGTTACGCACGGTAATGCTATGTAATTCACTGTAGCGCAATGTATTGCAATGTAATGCAATGTAATGCAATGCAATGCAATGTACTGCAGTGTAATGCAATGTAACGCAATGTAATGCAATGTATGCTACTATGTATTCATATGTGCGCCGCAATGCAACATACGGTAGTGGAAGGGGTGTATCTTTCCACATACGTGTTCCTGAGGGCATGTGTATGCACGCAAACAGATGTCTGTACATGTCTATGTTTCTACATGTAAACTATTTCCATATTAATATCTACAAACATACATACATACATTACATTACATTAGCATTAATATTAATTAACATTAACATTAACATTAACATTAACACTAACATTACGTTACATTGCATTACATTACAAGACAAGACAAGACAAGACATTACATACAATACATACATGTAATTGTGTAATCTGTTGTATGCATGTATGTCAGCCAATTATGTATGCCTGCGTGTCCGTATGCCTGTTGGTCCCTCCGTCTGTCTGTCTGTATGGGCGCGAGCCTGCAAGCCTGCATGCGTGTTTGTGTGGGTGTGTGCGTGTGTGTATGTGAAGGGGTGTGCACATCTATGCATGTACGTATGTATGCCACAAAATAAGAACCCAGGAAGTAACAATCAACTAGACTGCACTCATGAGTGACTCACATGGAAATACAAGATCAAGGCTCAAAAAAAGGTACGGAAACTACCAACAGCAATGGGGCCCCAGCTGCACAAACCCAAGTAGTTTCCAACAGATTAGATTCAACTGCTTGGTCCATGCGCCGTGCCCCAGCGCCCCTTGCTACCAGGGCACCCTTTGAATGAGGAGGCCGCATTGGAGAACGTGGCGGCAGCGTCCACTACGCCGTCCAACAATGCACCCAAGGATGGGGGGTCTGCCAAGCTGGAGGCCGCCTGACTCGCCTGACTCACCTGACTCTTCGCTGTCTCCAAACCTCAGGTGCTGAGGAGCTGTGAAAATTGGTGACACGGCAATTGCCGGAGTCCGGAGTTGGGAGCCCGAAATCACGAGGCTTAACAAATTGCCTGGACTGCCTGGGGTACCAACAGCATCGCCCACAGTCACATCTTCACAAGCAACTCGGGGGGCTAGGAAGAAACCACTGCAATTGCCATCGTCCTCAGGCAATCCTGTACATCTCCATCCATCATAAACCACCGTCAAGTCTACCGTATACATACATCATCTACCGTATAAATACCTGGCCCTTTGCCTTTATATATATATATATATTGTTCATACGGATCTCTCACTATATGTTGTGATACCCAAATTGATGAGCAATCCATGATGCACCCAGGGATGGTTGGGGGCCGCTTTATTCCCACTTAGCCAAGGTTGCTTTCGAGCCTGGACATCCAAAAGTTGGCAGCGACCAGGAGGCAGAATCTGGTTTGGGAGCTTGGCATATCATAATGTCTGGGAATCCAATACAATCTGATGGCATACCATTTTGGAGTGACCAGAATTGTACAAACGGGGGGCCTACATTGTAGATTTCCCCATTTCTGATGGTACGCATCCTCAACCAGAATCGTGGATGCTGCCAAAGGGCCATCTGCAACTGCTCGCTCACTGTCCTTCAGTTTTCTGAAGCCGAACGACTTTTTCATATTAACCATGGCATCGCATTGCGGGCCAGTTTCAAGAGATGGGCAATTACAGGGCACTCGATCAGTTAGATATCTACAATTTCTCGTCAAAAAAAGCAACAGCTTCGCACATGAGTAATGTACATGTGACATGCCACATGTGAGTTTTTCTAACCTCTCCAAAAGCGGACAAAGCTGGAGATACGAAACCCAAAAAAAAACATCAAAAAATCAAACGAAAAGTCGGACAGGATCTCCAGGGTCAACACTCATCTTGAGCCAAGCGCTATTGGCACATCCGGCGGTCATCATGCGTTGGGAATGCAGTGCGGTTTTGTGCAGAATTGAGGGTGGGTTTACACTTCGTACGCACGAATATGCAGTACCTACATGTACATACCATATGCAGCGTATGCACTTAAGTCATGCTTAGTGGCTCCTAAACAAGCTTACGGAGGAGGGGCACCAAATTGTTTGGATATGAGTTGTTTTGTTGATGAATTCAAGTGATGAATTCCCATTTGGGATGAGAGGTCCGCTGTGCAGGGTAGCTATGTGTAGTCATATTGACCATCTTGTATGCCCCCATTTATGGTGGTACCCCCAACCACCAGTTTTTTTGGACATCATGCGCGGTTAGGTCAACCAACCTGTCTGGGGTACCCCTCATTGTGGACAATCCGTGATATCCCCCATTATCAAGCAAAATGTACCCATGTGAGACCATATGACAGCCGTTCTCTTCGCAGTTGCGAAGTGCCGGGTCGCGTGTACCGACCGACCATTCTGAGCATCTTTTCCCGCTCAAGAGAGTCACAATGGCACTCACAGCTTCAGCCTCAGCTGATCAAATCTGGACATCAAAACAAAGTAGAGAATGCTGCTTGATCCATCCAAAGCGCAATGCATTGAGCAGTTTGGTGGTTCCCTCTAGTAACTGGTGGACATGAGTTATCCTGTAATGGTGGACATTAATTGCTGGGTCCTAGCTCCGAAGAAATGCTATGCAGGAAACTTGTTGATGATTCTCCTAGAGGAAATGGTGTGCCCAACATGATGATTCCATGTGATTTCAATGAAATATGATCCTGTTTGCCAGGCATTCATGGGGCCTCATGGCCACTTCCCTGAGATGCTGGGTGCTCGGGACGGCCACGCTTTCGTTTGCCGCCTTTGGATTTTTGCTTGTGCATCTTCCTGCGCCAAGGGCACCGACAGAAAACCAGTCTGATTGCAGCAAAATCGGGTGTTGTCCCAAGAGAATTTGACTTGAACATCAAGGAATTGCCAAATTGCTGGCTTTGGACCAAGCGTCCACAAATCAACGGATTCATGAACCGATGTATTTTTGTGACCCAGGAGCCAGCACGGCTGGAGTGATACTTTTCTGCCACTGTCTCCAAGTGGTGCAGCAACCTGATCTGCTGCCTGTCCAGCGATCAGAACTTGTGACGCCACAGTCTCCGTTGAGTAGAGCGATCGCTCACATCGTGCGTGCTTTCCAGCGAGAAATGCAGAAATGCACAGCAAGTGAGGTGGGAAACAACTTATGATCCATCCTCAAGTGGGCAGGGTCAACAATTTTCCAGCCGATCCAGGAATATGTTCAGCTTTCAATTGCCACGTGGTTTGGTGGCACCAGACCTTCCGCCTGCACATTGCCTCTTCCCACGAGGTCAAACAGGATTTCATGGATCATGCTACGTATGCCTTTCAGTTTCCTGCCTTGTTTTGCCTAACTTGCTCTATGCACAGCCGAGCGCCATATGGAGTGGTCAGGATGGTCAGGGTGGTCCATGCCATGGTTTCCCCTCAACTACCGACCATCAGTCCTGGAGAAACAACCAGTTTGGGTACTGCCCAAGTCATAGACTCACACTCATCAAAACTCAATCACCTGCTCTGTGCAGGCTTATTGGGACCACGGTGACCAACTCCAAAACTTTATTTCAAAACATTTGGCATTCGCATTTACCCATGAATAGCTTGTGATCCACCAGCTAAAGATGGGAGGTTCATAAACCGATCTACCACTTCTGGCAGTACGAGTTGCTCGGGAACCGTCGCCGGTCACCAGTCCTCTTCACCGCTCGCTCTGAGGCACCTTCCTCCTGGTGGGGCCGAGGGCCTGGGGATATCTGTATCTGCCAGGGCTGCAGCGGGTATCAACCGTGGTACCTGCCAGGGCTGCCAGGGCTGGAGGAAATCTTCAGAGATCTGAGGATTTCGGCTGCTTATCCATGCCCCAGCCCGAGCCAGCTTAGGATCAACAGGCAGCCTGCATTGGTGTCCCATATCATCCTATAGTCACTTGTAACGTGTAGTTTGACCAATGGTTTGACTTGAATATATATATATATATATATATAAATTGCTTGGCTCAGCAGATTCGTGTCAACCAAATTTCCCTGGTAGGTTCCAGCAGCTCCGTACAGGTGCCTAAAAGTGTACCCAAAGAATGTCTAAAATTGCTCCTTTCCCCACGTACCCCTCTTAGGGGAAACACATAGACAGAATCATGCATCTTTCCGAACAAGATGCAGGTACACTCTCATGAAGGCTATTTGTTATGCTATTTTGCAGGGTCCCAAGCAAACTCCTCAGCCTTTTCAGCAACTGACGTGTGTAACCACGGGTTTCACCACGGGTTTCACCACGGGTTTCCTGCTCTCGCAGTTCCAGTTCCGTGCTCCGAAGAGCCTAAAGGCGAGTCGCCCGGGCGTGGCTCGGCGGCCAGGGCAGCAAGTGACACCCAGCTGCCACCGGGTTCGAAAGTTGGCCACTGGTAGGTCCGCAAAACTATAAGTGTATAATCAGTCAGTGTATCTATTTCAGAAAATCCATGTATAATGTGCAGTGTATCTAAAAATCGTTTCATATATTTAGATGTATACATTGTTGAAGTTCAAATGTCAACAAGTCTGCAATGATCCAGAGGTGAAGTGCACAAAGGAACCACAGAACCATTTCCCTGTGTCAGATTGGCCTTTCTCAAAACATGCGAACCCCCTCCACTCTTGCAACAAAATTAGATTTGTGTACATAATATATTCACATGGAGAAAGTGTGCCCATGCGTATTACATACTATGCTCGTAGACACCAAGCACTGCATCCTGTAACGTACAATGACACCGAGTATTACAGACAGCCGCTAGAGAGTGGTAGCGGATGGTAGCGGTAATTCTCAGGAGTGCGGAATTGGTACAGCAAGTAGTTCTCCACAATAGTCACTCAATAGTTGTAAATCCAGAAGATTCTACAAGCCAAAGTTGCTTACAGTAAGCTGGTTGGTTTCAACCCCTATGAAAAATATTAGTCAACCAACCAACAATTTGATATTGGGGAAAATCGAAAATGTCAAACGACCAACCAGGCAATGTACAGGTCACATATATCAATTAAGTACCTAATAAGCTAATAAAACCGACATGCCAATGGAAAAAAACTATAGGCTATAAATAACTAATAAATAAACAATTTGATCTATGGTGACTTTTGAAAATCGCCAGGTTCACGGCTCACAGGTCCAGGAGCTTGATCCTGGAAGAGGGGCTCCCGAGGAGACCACCAGCTGAGCTGGCCGGCCAGTAGTCAATGCTTGGATGATTGTGTCTTCAAGATGGATGTATCACAAAACTCGATATTGAAGAAAAGCATGTGTCCAATCCTGTTGCGCTCTTGATGCTTCTTGGGGAAGGTCGGAAAACAACATGCGATGTCTCCTTCATTCACAACTCCTCGCGTTCCTGCCTCCAGGACACGTTCGTGGCTGGCTTTGACTTTGTTTTCCACCAGTTCTTTGAACTCCTGCAGTTGCGGGAGCCCGTCCGAGCTTTTTACCCCCCAGGGCGAGGGGAATCCAAACAACTTGTCTTCGTCACAAGCTGTGTAGTTGCTGGGATGCCAGCTGATTTTGACTCGAAGCAAAGCTTTGGGGGTTCCAGATGGGCAACCCAAACTGACGGGTTTCCATGCAACGAACCCGTTTGGCATAGTTGAGTATATATACCCCCAAATGCTTTTTCTGCGCACGGGTTGACTACGCTTGACCTTTATATACTCCGGTGCTTCTCTGCTGTCAGCCATCTGAATTGTGACCACAACCCTGCGATGTCCCGGGCATGTCTCAAGAGCTCACGTAAGCTGCAACCTCTTCTGAGTTTGATTTTCATGACATACATCGATTAGCATACTCAGCAACTAGTGATGAATTAAGTTCGAATGTGTTCATCACTCGGCATTGGCAATGCTGGAGCATTCCCAAAAGGGCAACCTTGGGTCCAGCTGTTCCTGCACTATGCTATTCGATCCCATTTGCAAGTCCTTTTTTGGTGGTTTTTGTATATATATATATATCCAGGCACCGGTCCGTTGTCCACATCACATATCAACAGTCTGTTTGCGTTTTCTGATCTTTATTTGCCATCCTCATGACTCCATGCCCCAAAAAATTGAGTGTTTGATACTTCACAACCTGAAAACCAATATTTGGTCACCACCCCTTCAACAGGTTGCAACGCCCCTTTGACCCCAAATTAGACACACCGCCGCGCCAGCCACGGACTTCAGCGGCGCTGGTGTCTCGGCCCCGCCTCCAACTTCTTCCCCAGAAAGTGCTCCACTCGCTGGAAGAGCTCCACATCGTACTGGGTCACCTCGGTGCTCGGGGTCCTATTGCTGTTGGTTAATAATAATAGGGTATAACAACCGATGGTTGATAACCAATAGGTTAACCAGCCAATGGTTAATGCTTAATAATAGTGGATAACAACCAACAGAACTTATCTGGTTGGTGGTTTCAACCCTTGTGAAACATATTAGTCAACCAACCATTTGTTGATGATTACTAGGGGAAATAAAAATTGTTTCAAACCACCAACCAGATCAGATATGCAGTATATCATTGTTGGATGGTGATGTCATCAGGACATCATTGACCAACAAACTTTATATTGGTCATGTTTCCCTGCTTTCTCTGTCCCATCTGAAAAAATCTACCAACCAACAACCAACGCTATCCGACTGTCCGATCTTGCGATGTGTAGATGATCATACTTGGAATGTTTGCTGATCATTAACCATCATTAACAGGCCATTTGCTGATCACTCACCATCTACAGCCATGAACGCAATCATCATGGTTGAACCGCCATCATTGACAGCTTCACGTTTGAACAGCTGGCGGCTCAGGCGGCCCAGCCATCGTCACGGCTCGTCCCGTGCGGCCAGCACGGGCTGTGCGACCCACGCGATGGATGTAGTCCTGGAATGGAGGCTGGGAATGTGATTAGTTTGGGGACGCTTCATCTGAAGTGATGAAATGCCATGATCCCGTGATGATGATGATGATGATGATGATGATGATGATGGTGATGATGATGATGACGACGACGGCGGTGACGACAACGACGACGACGACGACGACGATGATGATGAGAAGGAGGAGGATGGCGATGATGGCGATGATGACGATGATGACGATGATGACGATGATGACGATGATGACGATGATGACGATGATGACGATGATGATGATGATTATGACTGACGACGACGACGACGACGACGACGACGA
>VSDK01022888.1:828395-843898 GCA_009767595.1 Symbiodinium kawagutii
ATGATGATGATGATGATGATGATGATGATGATGACGATGATGATGACGATGATGATGACGATGATGATGATGATCATCATGATGATCATGATGATGATGATGATGATGATGATGATGATGATGATGATGATGATGATGATGGCGATGGCGATGGCGATGGCGATGGCGATGATGATGACGACCACGACGACCACGACGAGGATGATGATGATGATCATCATGATCATGATCATGATCATGATGATGATCATGATGACAATGATGATGACAATGATCACAATGATTGTTTGGATAAGCCCAGTGATTACGGTTTATCGCTCTATTCACATTAAGACAATGAGGAAGAAAACGATACACCCGACTTATGGTTTATTTTGATAAGCCATTAAAAGGTCATGGGAAGCCGCTGCTTAATCTGCCTAGTGGTAGGGGCAATGATTAGTGATCAATGATTGCCGATTGCTAATAGTTCACAGTGGTTGGTCATGCTTACCATCAACTGGAAAATGGTTGATTTTGCCACAGCCAACCTTAAATACCTCATAGTATTAACATCAACCAGACTACAAGTAGAGGTTTAAGCCAACAGGAACATTGACTGTGCCCCATATTGAAATGGGCAGAATAAGTGCCAAAGTGTTGTGACGTTAGCGGCTTGACACATCCCCACATGTTCAAATGGTGGACCACTGCGGAAAGTACGACCCACTGCTGGAAAGAGGATTATACTTAACATGTTCATGAAAATTTTCATAAACCATCCGTTACGATGGCAAACCACTATGTCCATGATTTGTCGACTATGTACGAACCCATGGTCACGTACAGGTTGCCGGGTGAAAAGGAACCCGAGTCTCTCTTCTTGGACCATTGCTGCACAAATAAGACGAAAGGGATTGTCTACCATCATCAAGTACAGTAAACAAGGGGGAAACCTGTTGGTTCTTTTGGTGTGTTTCAAATTGTTGAATCCATTTAGAATATCTAGAATGTCGCTTGTGTCCGAACTATTTGCACCAACAAATACCCTCTGCTAAACTAACGTGGCAATAGAAAATCCACCATAAATGGATGATTTCCAAGGGTTTTCCTAACAAAATGTTGGATTTTCCGGCGCCATGTTAGTTTACCAGAGGGTAAATGGGTGTGCAAACATCAAAAAAAATCAATCGCACAAAAAAAACCTTTTAAAGATCGACAAAGGTTGCTATCTTCACTATTACACCAAGCCATAGTAGCACAGCCACACACGTGGAGATTGAACTTGCGTCACACGGACCGAACATTGCCTACAACAAGTAATGAACCCAAAAAATGCCCTTGTACAAGGACAGGAAAAAAACAATGTACTTGTCCGGTTTGGAGCCCCCCAACCATTAGAGCAAACAGGTTTTATTGCTTTTTTTATCCCTTGGACTGGTGATTAAACTGTTTTGAGTCATGCTTGCATCTCAAAAAAAAACTGAATTGTGTTGCTTTACATTCGTAATCTCCAAAAAATCACTAAAAACATTGAATCATTGGGTCGCCTGCCGCCCATTCGGAAGGAAGGACCAGACTTCACCTTGGAGTTCTTGGGGACGTCGTAGTTGACCACCTCGGCACTGTAGAGTCAAATGAGTGCAGAACGCGGTGAGTCACAGGTTGATGGCATCGCTGCATAATTACATGTATAATAACTTTTTCATATGTATGTATATATATGCCTAAATGATATACATACAAACTACGTATCCAAAAGTATCCCATGATATCCTATGTTTGTGTATTTGCTGTATCGTCAAAATCATTTGTCTTTACAATGTGTTTATTTTACAGTTCTCCTGATCAGCCCCAACATGCTTATCTCAATCACCATTACTGCCAGGGTCGTAACAAGCATGGAAAGAAGGAGTGGTGTGGTGAAGAGCTGTAGATCTTACTGCAATTGAACATGTTTTTTTCCCGGAAAGGTGAAGGACTTCAGCTGCTGTGAAGCATCCAGTAATTTTATGCAACTTCCCCACGCTCAGTTCTATCAATCAATCTCTGACAAAACCACAAGTAACCTGGTTGGTGGTTGAACCACCCCTCTGCAAAATATGCACGTCAATGGGCCACCTCAAATATTGGGGAAATTTGGCATTCAGAGAAAAAAAAAACATGCCTAAAAAATCTTAAAACCATCCACCAGAGAATCATGATGATTTCCCTGTTTTTGACAGTTACCAGAACTAATAGTTATCCTACTTAACTCATGGACCATTCAACTCTTCCACAACACCTCCAGTGAAGACGGGACAACTGGGTCAAGCCACATTGCTACCAACGGTAACCGTGGTGGCAGACCGGGCAATCATACCTTTGGTTTAACCATCATTCACCAGTGGTTTCACCATTATTGACTCATCATTGGCCGGCATTGGTTTAGCCATCATACCCACATGCATTCTTTCTTCTGCATTTTACTTGTGCCATCTTGTGCCTCTAGGTCTGACAGGTATCTTGGCAGCCAACGGTCACGGGTGTCAAAAACATTGCTGAAATCATTGAAATCACTGTCCACCAATGAGAATGGTTGATTCACATTGCATCGAGTTCACAAATGCTGGCGTCATACTCTGGCAGGAGGTAGAGAGATGAACAACAAATCAGTCGGTGCATGATATACTTGCGCATGTCCATAAAAGACCATCCAAAAATACACATGTTTTGTCGATGGGGAAATCTGCAATTGTTGGCCTACTTTGTCGACAAACCGAGAAGCTAACAGAAGAGAAGAGGATAATGATTCGTACCTATTGATACTACTTAGGTTTATTGTAATATCCCATATCAATATCACATATCACAAGCTGCCATTTGTCAGGTTGGTGTGGTCGCCTGGCTCTTACGTGATCCATACCCGGGTCACCTGAAGGACCGAACGCGAAGCCGCGTGGGTGGCTCAGGTTTCGGCTTCCGCAAACAGGCGCTTTGATGTGCGAAAGGAAAGTAACCAATCAGCTGGGGCAATTTCGAACCCTGCGCAGCCGCTGATTCACCATCCAGCATCCCGAAATCTATTCATTGGATCTCTCCTTATCAGCAGTGACAGATGGTGAGAGGTCGTTCATTTATCAGCACGTAGTGATGATGATAGGTCCTGATAGATCTCCCCCCGCAGACTGACCAACAGCCCGGCAACGAGCCCGGCCCCTGTGGATGGCCACTGCGCCAAGGGACCAGGTCCACGGAGGGCACGTCGAGGCCACGGGAGGCCACGTCGGTGCAGACCAGGATCCGATGCTCTTTGGCCTGGCGATGGTGTCGACGTCGTGATCCAATGGCCGTCCCTGTCATGGCTAGGGAACGATGAGTTGGTACAGTAGCATAAACGAAGCCAACCAGGAGCTGATGATTCTGTTGAGCTGATGTTGAGCTGTTGATTGTTGATTGTTGATGATTTTGTTGAGCATTGTTGATGATTTTGTTGATCATTTTGTTGTTGAGAATTGTTGATGATTAAGCATTGAGATGGTGAATGAGTTGATGATAAACCATTGAGCCATGATTGACTATATGTCGTGATGATTGTGATATAAATGAGTTGATGGTTGTTGATCAACCGAGGGTAATCATTGATGCTGATGATTGTGTCGTAGAATGTGCGACTCCTGATTCATGGTGTTTCAAGCGATTAAACTGGTGGGTTTGTCTATTGCCACTGCTTGCCACAAAATCTTGATGTCTTTCCCAGTGAAAATTGGGATAGAAGATGATAGAAGCATTTGTGGATGATTGCACAGACATCCCAACCCAAATACCCACAGAAAACTGGCATTGAAGATGTTGATTGCAGGGAGAAACCACCAGTGATCTTGGGGATTCTGGGCTATGTATCCCTTCTTTAGGAAACACACCCTAAATGGTGCACTAGAGCGGAAGGAGTAACATCATCCAGTCTGGACAAAAGTTTGGGTCACGTTGGCAACCGTTGCTGTTCGTTTGTTCGATAACTGTTTGATCCATTGATTAATCAATCAGTGGGGTAGAAATTGTTTCAGCAAAGCTGTTATTGTATGTGTTTTTTGTCTTTTTTCAGGGGCATCTTGTGATATCTCTCTTGACATCAAATACATGAGTGCAATCGAATCAAATGGGATGCTGCATAAGCTATAAATACATGACCGTTGACATCCTTTGGAATTAACCCCCAGTTCGGCATGTGGACATAGGCTTTTCTGGTCTCGGTACTGACCACTCCCACAGCTACGGCCAAGTCGCAATGAGTTTCCATGATGCTGCAATTGAACGGCGGCCAGAAAAGCCTGGTGACATAAAACAAAATGTACACCATCCCAAATTGGGCATGCCTAACACTCCTCAAAAGACAATGGCAGCATTCAGGCCGTGTATCCTTCGTGAACATTCCAAGAATCCACAGGATGGCTTGTGCTTGGATGTTCGAAACATCCCAAATCCCATGTTGGTGATTTTGGTCGTTTAAAGTGCCTACAATTCTTGGGGCCCAAAACCTTGGAACAATGTATATAATCATTTACAACTTGTATGATCAAGCGTCACCAGTTTTCGAAGTCAGTTCGATCAATCTCCTTGCCATTCAAGGCTTCATATCGTTGTTTCTCAAAATAGGGATCCCCCTAAATGGTTGGTCTACGACTATAAATGATTACTAACTAAATGATTTGGGGGTACCAAGACTATAAATGGTTACGACTATAAATGGTTCCCAACTAACTAATGGTTAATTACCCCCTTCATCGTTTACGCTTCCACCAATTTGGAAACGACATCACGGGAGGGGCTCCATGAGCCGCGCTGAGCCGCGCAGTGGCGCCTTGAAGCCGGTCAACGCACCAAGTCTCTGGGCCTGTCAGACATGGCGAACAAAAGTCACCAGATGGATTAAGGGGTGGTAAAGAATGGTCAATAGTCCAATAAACAGTGGTATAACAATGGTAAAATTAACAATGGTAATGTATAACCAGTATATGGTTAACAAATGATTTATCAATACTATGGTTAACAATGGTAAGTTAACAATGGATTCATATGGTTGGTAAACAATATATGGCTCCTACGTAGGCCAAATCAATAACCATATTAATGTATATGGATTCACTAGTGTGGCTGCTAATTAGTAGCTGATAATAGAACAAGACCGGTATTTCAATAATATGGTTAATGATATGGCCAATACCATGGCCAACAGCATTGATAATAACATGGAAAATAGCATGGTTAATGACATGGCTAATGACATGCTTAATGACATGCTTAATGACATGCTTAATGACATGGTGCATGACATGGTGCATGACATGGTTTATGATATGGCTAATGACAAGGTGGCAATGATTAATAATCGCCATTATTCATGGTGATAATGGATTCATATGGTTAATATGGTTAATGATACGGTGGTTATTGACCAACATCAACCATCATACACTGACCGGTTAGTAATGGTCGCATGAAATCTACAGAATTGGTTGATGGGAAAATCTGCAGAAAACCCTTATGGTTCCCGGTCAAATCAAGGTTTTCCGGCAGATTTTCCCATTCACCAACCCAGCGAGATTTCATCAGCCTATTAAGGATTAGGCATTGTGAGTGATAGATCGATAGATCGATAGATCGATAGATCGATAGATCGATAGATCGATAAATCGATAGATCGATAGATAGATAGATAGATCGATAGATCGATAGATCGATAGATCGATAGATCGATAGATCGATAAATCGATAGATCGATAGATAGATAGATAGATAGATAGATAGATAGATAATGATAGATAGATAGATAATGATAGATAGATAGATAATGATAGATAGATAGATATGGTAGATAGATAAGTAGATTGATAGGTAATAGATCGGTAATAGGCAATGGGGGATAGATGGGTTTGATGGTGGGAATCAATGATTAATCAACATTGACAATGGCCATCGTAACAACTATAGTGATATGATCGTATACTGGCTATAGTTATCATTGAATCAGTGTTGTCTATAGTCAAACATTGTAGTACTGATGCAATTTTGGACAGTGATTATTGAGTCATGGCAAATGATAAGTTGCCAAGAGCGATTCCATGCTTCGTGATTGTGTTTGATGATTGTTGGGGGTGGTGGAATCACCACAAACGAGCTCTAGGACTCTAGGCTGTCCATCCTGAGTACCCAAACACCGTCCCAAAATCAACATGTCAGTCCGGAAACCACCAACTTTGGCTTACAACCGGAACCACTGAAGGACGATCCCTCGAGGGGATGGGCACCACGTCAAATGCGCAGCTAGAAAGCACAAGTTCATTGGATTTTCCTGGCAGGCCCACAGCCTAAGATTCACCAACAGCAGGTGCAAGGTAAAGGTGTTATGTGCATGCGTAAGCTCTTGACATCAGTCGAATTGGATACACGCGGTTCATCAACCCACAACATAACATGCAAACATTGGACATTGACATTGACAAAGCCCGTCTTCAGGAAAGATAATACGCAATTCACGTCAACAAGCTGGTATCAAACGCATGCTTTTCCCCGTGATGTTCGAGTTCAGAGTTCAGTAGTACAAGTTCAAATGCAGCGTCAAAAATGTTGGGACAACACGGGGTCAATACACACGATCGGAATCAATCAAATGAAATGTCCGGAGGCGTCCACAGCATATACTGCCTATCCTATCCTGGCGTGCATCTCTTCTCCTGTGAGAACATGAGCAACCGAAGTTTGCACTGGCTCTTCTTGATGTCATTTTTTTCTTAGACAAAGCCCCGGCTGCCAAGTGCTGATCTTGACCAATGCACCCATAGGCATTCTTAGCAGGGAGCTCATGGGAGCTCCCATTATAGCAATGATATTCAGCTATATTGTTGCTTATCATTGCCTATGATCACCAGTAGTCCACCCAGAAAGCCCACCCTTGAAGCATGCCTGGCTCATGTTTCCATGAAGGCAGATGGACTTCATACCCATGTGCCTGGCTGAGGCACATGGCAAATGTGAAGATTGAAGCATGCCTTGAAACGCCGTCCGCGCCATTTTGAAACACCTGCGTGGACATAGCCAAATCCTCATTTCATCTCATATCTGATTGTTGTCCAATCGTAAAAGCTGCAAAGAAACTTCCTGGGCCAAGCCTAGTTTCAACCCTTGCCTACTCTGCAATGGACAAAGCCGGTGTCTAGGCAAAGACGATCACAACTTGCTATGCTGCAAGCCACAGCAACGCTTGAAAGCTTCAGAAACCAAATTTTGTCGTCAACTCATTGACTCCAAGGATACTTCAACTCTTGGTCGCCCTCCAAATGGAACCAATCTTAGCTCCCGCCGGCAATTGTAAGATTCTGAAATCGAGCTCCAGAGCTTCAAGAAATCACAACGAATCTCGAAACAAGGACAAACACAATGCTCATGGCTGATGTTGTTCATTGTCTGGGCTCCCGTAACTCATGGTGCGGCTGCCAGGCATGGTTAGCAACAAAAATGTCGTCATTGTCAACATCAACAGCAGCAGCAACAGCTGCAACGACGACGACGACGACGACGACGACGACGGCGGCGACGACGACGACCAAAACAACAAACAACAACAACAACAACAACAACAATGCAACAACAGTGCAACAATACAACCGTTCGAGGGTTGATGGCAACAGCAGCAACAGCAGCAGCCAACCGCTCAAACCATTGGAGAAGAGCGACCCGTCCAGCCTCAGGAAGATGGAGAGCCTCTGTGCACCCAAACAGGTGTCTGTAAAGACCATGACCTCTGAGGCAAAGCTGCAAGGTCTGCAAGGGGTGTGGGCCACTACAAACCAATGCACTTGGTTTGTTGGTGACGTTGGATGGTGAGTCTGGTTACAGTTTCCAACACCAACAAGCGTTAGCAACACAAGCTCTGCAAGCCTCACTTTGCCTAGATTCTCAAGGCACCAACAATCAAACAAGCGTAACAAGACAATTCTGGGAACATCCAACAGCAAGCTCACTCCAGTGGTGAAAAGCCTCTGACGTCTCGTGATATATCCAAAAGTGTTTCCCAACAATGAGGTACATCTGAAATTGAACCCTTTCACGTGACCTTGGGATATCCATGCTACCAATGTTTGCCCACGAACCACTTCAAAGCCTTGGGCTCGTTGGAAGCCAAGAAGCTGGGCATCCCAGTGCTGTGCTCCAAAAATGTCATGCCCAGCCATGGGGCTCTGGCGGCTAGGCGGTTGCATCACTGGTTACCTCTTGGTTCTTGTGAACCTGCGCTGGGCGCCAGGCCAGCACAAGCACCTGAAAACCTCTCTGGGGGCAGCACTGAGTAGTGAATGAAGTGCGCGACCAAGGCCGCGAAATAGGTTTGCTTGAACCTCAGATGGGAAGTGTGTGGAAGGGTCTAAAACCTGACATGTGAGCGTTTCTCAAAACAGAGGTACCCCCAAATCATCCATCATTAACCATCTTATAGGAATGACTCGGAAGAACATGGAATAACCCATCCACAACTTTGGTGTTTCCTATGGCTTGAGAAACCACCGATGACTTCCATTGGTTGGTGAATCGCCGATCTCCGAAACTTGGCAACTGCTCAGCTCGTCATCCAGGTCATGGCCTCGGTGCTCGCCAAGTGGCTTGAAGGGAACCAGCAAGAAATTCTGCACCAACCCGGCCTCGGAACAAGGCTTGACTGCACCAACTTCACGACTCGCTGCTTCGTTGGCCGGAGATTGAACTCCTTGAGTCTCTTTTGGGACAACTCGAGTCATGGTAAAAGTGGCAACCCTGCAAGGTTCATGCAGATTCGTGGGACATGCGAGCAAGCAACAGGTGACGCTACAGCCACCCGCGCAAACCAGTCCAAGACAACACAGTGGTCCATCAAGCACCGTTTCCTTTCAAGTGATCCTCAGCCTCTGTTTCATCAACCCTTCCAAAAATCACAAACAGGCCCGTTTTTTAACATGCTTGGCACTCTCATCCCATCTCAATGTTGCTTTGTTTGTTTTTGCATGTTATTTGCTCAGTATCCTCATAAGTAGCTGTCTCATATGGCCGAGGGAATCCTTCAGCCTCGCGAAGGAGCAACCTGTGTACCCTGAGCACTCCACTGCAGTATCACTTTTGGAGCTCACCTCTACCTGGGCGTTTCGGCCAAGGAAGTCCAATTAAGAATCACACAGAAAGAACAACGGTGCATGAACCAGATTCGTACTGACACATATGTGAACACTATATATGTATATATATATAATGTATTGGTATATTGAATGCGTCTTGTCTACAGAATATAGATCCATTATATCGTAGTATGCATATAGGGACTGCAAATCCCTCTGTGGCATTCTGTGGAATCCTCCATGTCAACATCTTGGGAGGCGATCTCTTTGAGCACAACTTCTATCAACCATGATTCAATGCTGTCCTATCCACCTATGAATCCGGAAATCTGAGAATTTAACCCTAAACCATCCCAACATTCACCAACATTAAGCATTGTTAACCCTGATTGGTCATTTTATTCGCCATTTGTCATTGACCATTCATAACCACTTTATTAACCTGTGTCCCATTTTTCCACGAAGATCCTGCGCATGCACTTGGAGATATCCATGCCCGACTCGCTGATCGCGGCCTTGACGGGTTTCCGCAAGGAGGCTCTTTGAAGTTTGGAGACCTAAGCGTTGGTGGCACCGAGGTGGTTGGTGAAGAAATGGTAGGAATGCTTTTGCTTTGGCTAAGATACAGGGGGCTTTTCATTGCTCAGAATGGCTAGGGGAAAAAAAAATGTATATATATATATATATTATATGTATATATACTATTTACTGGATTTTGGTTCACAACAGGAAATGAAAACCAACAACGATGGACCCATCAACAGAGACATTCCAACCGCACAGCTGCTGGTCAAATCCACTGACTTTTTTTGAGCGTTTCTGGATGTGTGTCCGTTCCAGTGGTTCCAGAACTAATGGCTTTCCCTGCTAGGAATCGTTACTTTCGGGTGGTTTAGGGAGTACTCCCGATTTATGGATAGATGCCATATATCAATACATACCGTGTGCATTCGTATGCCCATGAATCTGTTGCTTGCCTTATGTCAGCTAGCTGCTTCAACCATAAAGTGTGAGTTCACATGTTTCAACAATTGCTTACAATATTTTCACCGCACTGCTCGACCCGCTTCAACCAGTATTCACAGGCTTAATCATTGATTTGACCGGTTCTAAACCAGTAGTTCACCCTCATCAACCTTGGTTTCACCACCATTGAAGCACTAAAACCATCTAAAACCCACGTTTCCACGACTGGCTCGGATTGAACTATTGAAATCATTTATGTCCAACCACTAAAATCATCTAAAACCCATGTTTCAATCTATCTATTAATGGCTTGGTCACTACCAAACCAGCCTCAATCACCATGCCCATCCGCACCTTCGAAGTCATCGTGGCCGAGAAGAGGAAGGTGTTCCGCTCGCGGGGTACCACCTGGCGCTGGTGGGTGAAATCATGGGGGAACAATGGCTGTTGGATGGGTACAAAGTGGGCCCCCTAGTTATAAGTTGACTTAACTGTAATATAGTAACATATAACTAGGGAGCCCACCTTGTATGGTACTATAGTTTAACTGTAGTTGGTACTATAGGTTGATTAATAAGCCATTTAACTATAGTAATATTTACCATTAGCCGGGTAGTTACCCTAGTTATAACCCAAGACAGCTAGGGGGCCCACCTTGTATGTGCCAAGCCATGGGGGCACCAATGGGCCCCACCAAAAATGGATCATTTTACTAGGAAAACCATTGGTTGACTGGGGGTACCACTAGGCTTGGCACATACCCAGATGTTGGAAAGGAATGGTTTTGTAGCAGTTGATTGTTGGTTATGGAATCGTGGTAAACCCATGATCTTGTCACCTGGGAAACTCACCCGGAAGTTGGAAATCACGATTTTTGTACATTTCATCACCGGTTTTAATAGGTCACCCAGCTAAAAATTCTGGGTTTTCGACTTCCAAGTTGAGGGATTCGAGGATAACGGTGCCAGACATGGACTCACTTAGCTTCATCACCAATCATGTCGCGGAGGAGATTTGTGGTGATTTATAGTGAAGTGTTTGCTATTGTCAAAAATGGTTGAATGACTATTATAAGGCTTAAAGAATGGTTGCTGGGTAATCATACAAGCTGTATGATTGTATAATGGTTGTTCGGGTAGTGACGATTCCGTACGAGGGCTGGTCTGGGGAATCAACTTCATTGATGTCTTGTTTTTTCAGACGTGGGAACGATCCCAGACGTGGAGAAGAAGGTTCCCAAACCAGGGCAACCATGAGTTTATCATTACTATAGCGGCTGGAAGACAATGTAGGGGGGCTTGGACAGCTTGTGTGCAACTCGTTTTACCCAAATTTGCCCCGCTATGAATTTCCGTCTGCACAATGCTGGAGGGGAATAAGATTCGGAAGCACGATCGATGATATATAAGATGTATTTAGGGTGTTGTGTTGGAAACCCATTAAACAAGTCTGCATCTACATACTTCAACCGGCCACTCCAGTGGAAGCACCTCACCCCTCATGATCCAACAAGATCTGTCTGTCCCTGCGTAGCCCCCGATCACTGCCTTTCGCTCAGTGTCTTGCCCCCATTTTTTGGCGCTGGCTGCGCGAAACAGTTGGGGCAGTGGCTTCGCCACGCCCTCGATAAATGGGGCTCAGATGCTGGAAGTTCACGCTGTATGGTGGACTGAGGGCCTTTCTGGGGTTATAGCAAGCTCCTAAACGGGTATGATGATTTTGGTAGAGAAACAACCAGTGATTTGAGAGTGCACGGACACGTGTAGTTGGCTGTAGTTGCGAAGTAGACCCGCCGGCAACATGCCAAAAAGAATGGGTTCACCTAGTAGTGATCATGGGCATGGCCGACTACTACCTGCGGTTTTACTTCGCGCATCACTCTTATGAAGATTTCTTAATACTGAGCAACCTCCAAATGTTGGTGATGCAACATGCTAAGAAAAGATGCCTTTTCAAGCTGATCAGTTCACGAGCTATTGGGATTTACCCTTTACCCTCATGTATGCAAAGCCCCTTTGCGCCGCCACAAAAACTAAGTAATCAAAATCCTCGCTTCTTTGCTTCTTCCTTTGCAAGTAGTGTGGCTTCACGACAAATTTCAGAGATGCACAACATACAAATGCAAGCTGGTTATGCGGTAACAATCAGTAAAACATTGGACAGTGTTCTTTGAATTCCGACACCTCTAAATCCACCAAGCTCGAACCAACATCCAGGTGGGAAAATAACGAGCGAAAATTCCGCCTCCGTTTCGATGGCGAAGCTTGGAAAATCTATGCACACAGCAAGTGCTTTTTGAGTGCTCTATTCGGGGCATCGCCCTCATCCAACGGAAAGTCGCCTGATTTCATGGTCAGTTTCCATGCTACTTCTTTGGCTATCCATGCTGTGATGATGAGCGGCCTGGCTCTTGTACTTGCATGGGCATACTTCTACATATGTCCTGCCTCGGATCTAACGATGCATATCCTGGATGGCCAGCCCAGCATCACCAGCGGTTCATTTCGATGGGTGTCCCTGTGAATGTTGTGGCATGACCAAACCATCGGTACATGTCTACCATCAGTGTATATATTCGTATCTATACGGACATGTGAATGTACCTATATAAACGTGGATGTGTATGTATAATTAGTATAGGTATATAGGTACATATGCATATGAATGTCCTTCTTGAATCTATGCATGATATGTGTTTGGAACTGAAGTCCTACTGCTGATCATGTTAAACACATCGATTTCCGTTGGCGAGCGGAAAACCAGGCGGGACTGGACTTGATGTATCAGCAAGAATCATCTACAGTATCCAGACAGATCGTACCGTTTGATGGTAGAACCTGTTCCTGGTTTTAGGGGTTGACACGTTGGATTCATCTTTATGACCCCCAGAAGATTAATCCACAGAACCCACTAGCATCATATTTGCAGGTGTGCTGCCAAGACTGAATCCGACCACTGGCGGGGCAGCTTCAGGATAGTGATGGCTATTACTCTCAAGTGGTTTCGTGATTTTGATGCTACCAGCTCCCGGCAAGGCAAGACATGTTGTTGCGCGCTGACATCATAAGACCGTCTGTATACTGTACCCATAGTTGAAAATCCAGACAGTCTATAGAAAAACAAATCAAATCTAGACCGAACTCTTCTGTTGATTTCTGAAAGCTTCTAGCCAAAAAGTCAGAGGGTTTTTCTTGCAGGTGTCAGGTTGCTAGCTCACATCAAGTCTTGGCCCTCAGAATTACAACTATTATGCTAATTCGCTGATGAATTTTGTTAGACCTCAGCCCTGCGGCGAGCTTGCGCTCCCCTGGCTTCTGCTGGTCAACCCTCCCAGGTAGTTTGACCAAACAAGCTGTGATAAATGATTGATGGTGATGGATAGCCACAAGGACCGAGCTGAGGTCACCTAAGCTCTACCAATGGCACAGGCTTCAGCAATGAACTCCACCAACTTTCATCTGCTTCCTCCTGCTCTTCCTCCTGAGAGTGACTCACCAAAGAAGACCCTTGCAACAAATGTCCAACTGGCGGTTTCCATGTTCAAAATTAACATGTTTGGGACGGTCAAAAAATATCCCTGTTGAGATGGGGAAACTAAAACAAGTGCATCTTGAACCCCCAAGAAATGCTCACAGCAAGAATCACAACCCATTCACTGCTGCTTGGCCAGATATTCCCTTCGGCCTGTTCGTTCTGAGTCACCCATTTCTTGCCTCATAAATTAATATTAGCTGCTTTTACTTCAGCATCATTTGTCATGCCACCCAATTGCATATCTTTTCACCTATATCCAAATCATCCAAGATCATCCTATATCATCATATGAATCATCCTATATCAACCGCAGTCTTTCGCCTCTTGGGGCTTTGCTTCTTCTTTGTTTGCCTTGCACCCCCAGTTGTCACCATTCCTGGAGGAGCTGGAACCGCAGCTCGGGAGTCGTCAACCATCTGCCCATGTAGGCATCGAAGTAGTACCACTCGCCTCAGCGACGGCCCCAGCGGGACACTCTGAGGCACTGGGGACCCCATGGTAGCGCTGAGCCACTGGGGGGGTGGCTGGCCGACCCCAAGGCAACCTCCTGATGCTTCAGACAACCCATGAGTTTCTCATCGATAGACCCCCAGCTAGGATCTGTAGCAAGATGCTGTCAGTATCACCTGGTGTCAGTGCTCGCATGGTAATCATGTTCAGTATTGGAGATCTATACATTTGGTATATCAGTACACATACTGTAATCATGCCGATGTATGATCGTTTGCGACATGAATTATACACACTTCATTTCTGGTTCCGTGCACATGCCTGCTTGGAAGTATCTCAATCTGCAGGGCAAGGTTTTTGCTGCCCCTTTCTCACTGGCCATGCGCCGAATATCCATTGTGTGTCCAAAATTTGTTGGTTCGACTCTTGAATCCCTAATTTGCCCTCAGTGTTTGAATCATTGTCGGCTGCATCACCCGTCTTGGCTGAATCATCATCTTTCTTCCTGCAAGTATCATTTTGATCACCAAATGCTGTCCTACAACCCTTGTCAACCAAAATTTACTCAAGCATTGACTTGTAGCTGGTTGCTTATCAGCCAGGTTGGTATTTATCCAGCTGTCTCGCAAAAAACGCCAGCAAAAAGAGCAGCACGCAACTCCTGTCCGCATCGTTTCGCACGGGTTCCCCACTGAGTTCCTCACGCACATCCTGAGCTTTGACAAGTGAGGAAACACGGGCAATTGCGGGTACTGGAATATGACCATGGGAACAAAAAAACAAATATATATATATATATATAGATATAGATATATAGATATATAGATATATAGATATATAGATATATAGATAGATAGATAGATAGATAGATAGATAGATAGATAGATAGATAGATAGATAGATAGATAGATAGATATATAGATATATATAGATATATAGATATATATATATAGATATTTAGATATATATAGATATATAGATATAGATATATAGATATATAGATATAGATAGATATATATAGATATAGATATAGATATAGATAGATAGATAGATAGATAGATAGATAGATAGATAGATAGATAGATAGATAGATAGATAGATAGATAGATAGATAGATAGATAGATAGATAGATAGATAGATAGATAGATAGATAGATAGATAGATAGATAGATAGATAGATAGATAGATAGATAGATAGATAGATAGATAGATAGATAGATAGATAGATAGATAGATAGATAGATAGATAGATAGATAGATAGATAGATAGATAGATAGATAGATAGATAGATAGATAGATAGATATATAGATATATATAGATATATAGATATAGATAGATATATATAGATATAGATATAGATATAGATAGATTGATTGATTGATAGATAGATAGATAAATAGATAGCTATAGATATATAGATATATAGATATATAGATATAGATAGATAGATAT